>MU383101.1:0-374398 GCA_022495125.1 Xylaria acuta
ATATTAAAATTAAAAAAAAAGCCGTTAAAGCGTTCGAAAAAAAAAAAAAAAAAGTTAAAATAAAAGCAGTATTAAAAAGCTATTATTTAACAAGTTATAAAAAAACTTTAAAGCGCTTTTATAGAATAAAGGCTTATAGTGTAGTAGCTTAAGTATAAAAACTTAAAATAATCTTTTTTTTTATTAAATAACAACTTTTTTAAAAATACTAGGTTTAAATTTTAAAGCAAGATTTTTTTTTAAAAAGGGGGTAGTTATAGCTAGCTGCTATATAACACCTATAAAACAGACCTACTTTTAGTTATATAATTAGCTATCCGTGTATATATAAATCTATTTATATATATTTTATACTTATAATATTTTTTTTCTTTTTTATCCTACAATTAATATATAAATAAAACCTTAACTAAAAGCTTTGCTTTTATAAAGGACACTAATTATAACATTATTAAATTATTATATAAAATAAGCTTTAAGCTAATATTATATAAACTTTATTATTTTTAAAAAATAGCGTACTTTTTTATATATATATTAATAATATAATAGTAATAAATAAAAAATAAATTTAAAAAATTGCTAATAAATTAATTATGGCTTTAAAAAGCTACTATAATTTAATTAGTAATAATAATTTATAATAGTTTTTAAAAATAAAAATAATTAAAAATAAAGAAAAAGGCTATTATAGCTTTTATAAGCTTTATATATTAAAAAAATTATTAAACTTAAAAATATTATTAATATTATATACGTAAATATATTAATAAAAGCTAAAAAGTTTTTTTTATAAAAAATTTACTTTATTAAAAAATATAAAATACTATTAATAAAAAATAAAATTAATGTTATATATAATAATAATTATATAGTTTAATATAATATTTAAAGCTTTTTAATTAGCTTAATTTAACTATAACTTTTTACTTAAATATTATAAAATAGTTAATAAGCTTTTATTTTATTTATTGTTTATTTAATATTATATATTATAATTTAGCAATAAAAACAACTTTATAATAGTTAATAATATTTTATTTATAAATAATATATTAAATAAAAAAAACTTGTAAATTTATATTATAAAACTTTTTAAACACATTATAAACTAAAAAACTCATAAATAAAATATTATTATTATTTTTATGATTAAAATAAAGCTTTTTATTTTAGTATAAACTGTTAAAAAAGCTATATTTATTCATAAACTAATTTATAAATTAAATATAAAGCTAAATATATAATATATAAAGCTTTAATATAATAATTAATATATAATAAAGTTTGTTTTAAAAAAAATAGTTTTATATATTAAACTTTATTATATAAATATTTATAATAAAATATATATTTATTAATAAAATAATCGATAATAAATTTATTAAAGCTTTGTTATTATAAAAATAAATTAAATTTTTTATTTAATTAAAGCTTTATAAACTTTTATTAAAATTAAAGTTAAAATAAACTAGTTATTTATATAAAATAAGTTTAAAAATTAGCTTATTAAAAATAAATTTAAAAAATAAACAAGTTAATATTAATAATATATATAGCTTTTATATTTATAAAGCTTATAATAATAAGTTATAAATCTTTAATGTTTAAATAAAAAATTAAAAAACTATTATTTAAAGCTTAAAAAAGTAATAAATTTTTAAAATAAAAAAAAACAAAGCTTAAAGGGCAATTTTATTATTTACGTCGCTAAAACTTATATAAAATTAATTTTTTTTTATTTTTTATGTTTTTATTTTTTTTTAAAAAGTTTTAATAATATATATATTATAATATATAAAATAACAATATAAGCAAAAAAAGTATAAATAACTAAAATATTATATAAAGCGTAAAAAGTTTAGCAAACATTAGCTAAACTAGCGCTTTATTAATATATTATTATTTAATAAAAAAAAAGCTTTTTATAGTTTTTAATAAAAATATTTATAAATATATTAAATATAATAAAAACTATTACTAGTTATTTTTTTATAAACGTTATATAAATAGCTTTAAAAAGCGCTACGTATATATTATAAACAAAAAGCTTTATAGGTTGCTTTAAATTTTATTATTTGTTTAAAACGACGCTTTTAGCAAAAAGTTATTATTTACGTACGTTTATAAAGGCTATAAAATAAAATAATAATAATAAAAGCTATAACAACAAAAGTAAAAGCTATACTAAACCTATTAAACGTACGTTTTAATAATACTAAAAAAAAAACCGGTATAACTTAAATTATATTTTTAAATAAACGTATATAAATAGTAAGCGTATTAAACGTTAAGCTAAATATATTAAAAAAAATATTTATAATAACGGCAGCTTAAAAAGCTTGTTGTTTAAGCGTAATAAGCGCGCAAGTAAAAGTAGCAATATTAGCAAAAAGTTTTATACTAAGTTTAACTTTAATAAGCTAGCTAACGGGCCACTAGCAATAAAAAAACAAGTTAAAAAATAACAATAAATATAATAAAATATTATTATTTTTTAATAATAATAATAATAATAAGCTATAAAATTAGTTAGTACTAAATCTCGCGGAGATATAGGGTAGCGATTATATATAGGAAGTGGACAAGTGTACTTTTTAAAAACGATTACTAAATATATATTTAGAAAATCTAACTATTTAGGTTTAAATTACTAAAAAAGGGTTTTTAGTATAGCTATTTATATATATAATTATTTAGAGTAAGGTTAATTTACTTTATATAGTATAAAGGTTTATATAAACCTATTTATTTATAATATACCCCTTAGTTTTAAAGTTATTTAAAGTTTTAAAGCTAAATAAAATAAAATAAACAAATAAAATAATTAATAAATATAACGATTACAGGAAGTAATATATTCCTTTTATGGTACGCTTTCCGTATATAATAAAGGTTGTGTATTTATATTCCTATAATTTTTAGGTATAAGTTTACTTACTATTATAAATATAGTTAGCGCTATAAAAAAATAGTTATTAAAACAATTATATAAATGTTTGTTTGTTTTTAAAAAATAGCTATAGTTGTTTACTACAATTATAAATAGCTATATAGCTTATTTTTTAATTTAGTAGCTTTTTTTTCTTTTTTTTTTTTTTTTTTTTTTTTTTTTTAGCTTTTATAAACGCGTTTTTTATAAATGTTTTAAAGTAATTTTACTATTTGCTATTAAATATAGGCTAATTTTTTTATATTTTTAGCAAAAAAATTAAAAAGTTTGCCCTTATGTAAGTTACTTTTTTTCCGACGTTTTTTAGCGTAGTTTTATTGCTCGATTTAGCTCGAAAAATAACAAACTAATAGTTTATATATATTAATTTATATAAATAATACTATAAACAATATATTAGCTTTTGCTGCTTCCGGCTTACTTTTAGGTTTTTTATAAATGCTTTAAAAAATATACGTAAAATTAGCGCTAATTATATAAATAGCTTTTAGCGCGCTATTTTTGCTATTATTGCTATTATTAATACTGCTGCTATTAATACTGCTACCGCTAACGCTTATAATGCCGCTTTTATTATAATAATCGCTTTAGCCGCCGTTAGCTTTATTAGTAGCGCGTTCGTTATTCTATTATTTTTAGCCGGTTTTGCTATTTTTTGCTACTACTATTGCTAACTATATATAAAAAGCGCTTGCTGCTTTATTTTATACGCCGTTTATTTCGCCTTAGCTTTTTTAAGTAGCTTTTTAAACACTTACTATAATAAAGCTTTAAACGGCTAAAAATATTATAAATATAATTTTAGTTATTTTTATAAGCTTTTATAAATAGTTTTACTACTTTTTATTAATTTATTAAGTTTATATTAATTTAAACGTTTAGTTTACTATATATTATTTTTATAATAATATATTTAGTTATTATTTTTAAAAACAATATTTTTAAGCTTATAAATAAATATTAAACGTTTAGCTAACTTTTTTTTAAAAAATTATATTTTAATAAATAGTAAAAAATAACTTATTTATATTTAGTTTACTAAATATTACTAAAAATTTTTTTAGTAAAGTTTGCTATTGTTATTTTTTTTGCGCTTATTTTTGCGTCCGTATTTATACTTATTTTTACCGCCGTGCCCACCCTTGCTTTTGCTCCTACTTTTGCTCCCGAAGTACGTAATGCTATTTACGCAACAATTTAAAGTTTATTAAAATTTTTTTAGCTTTTTAGTTTAGCTTTGCTAAAACTTCGGCCTATAATTTTTAAGATTATTTAACGTTAGTTTAAATAAAGGTTTTTTAGCTTAAATATAAGTTTTATTTTATTTTTTTAGCTTTATATAATTATTTATATATTAAATAATATATATTTTATAAATTAATAAACGTACAAAAATATTTATACTAAGCTTTTAAAAAGTTTTTAGTAAGCTTATTTATTAATATTTAATTAATTAATAAATAAGCTATTTTAAAAAAACTTTTATAATATTTTTATTTAACTTATATATTTTAAATATTTATATAGCGTAGCTAAATATTAATTTCTTTGTTTTTTTTTACTACTAAGTAAATTATTTAAATATTATTTAAATAAATCGTTTATTTTTTGCTAAATTTTAAACTTATATTTTTAAAAAAAATTTTTAAAGTAATTATTTTTATATTAGTAAAGCTTAATATATTAATTTTAGCTTTAGTAATAAATATAAATATTATATTTTATTTAATAACTTTTTAAATAATTATACTTTTAAAAAAAAAAATAATATACCCGTAAAACAATTTTTTAGTTTTTTTATTATTATTAAATAATATATTTCTAGCTATTAAAAAAATTTATATATTTTATTTAGCTTATCCGTAAATAATTTTTAAATATTTTATATAATAAAAATACTTAATTATTTAATTTATTATAGCTATATATTTTAAGCTAAAGTTAATAAAATATTTTAATAGTTACGCTACTATATAAACAACGTTTAGCTTAATTATAATTATAGTATATAAAATTAACTTTATACGCTTTTAAAAAACTTTTATTTAAGCTTTAAAAGCTTTTTTAAAATATTTTGCTAGCTTTTTAAAAAATAAAAAAGTTATTAAAATTTAGCTATTATTTATTAAGTTATAACGCTATATAATTTTTTTAATATATTAATTATATACTAATAATATTTTTTAAGTTTTTTTATTTTTTATTATTTTAATTTTTAAAAACTAATATATATTTTTTTACTTTTTTATTTTATATATTTTTTTAATTTTATTAATTACTTTTTAAGCTTATTTTTTATAATTATAGTAGTATAATATTAAAAAGTTATTTATATAAAATATTATATATATTTTATAATTTTTTAAATAAAACAAGCAAAGCTTTTTTAATAAAAAAATTAAATAAAAAGCTTTAAAAATAAACGTAAATTTTTTATACTATAATAAAAAGGAGTTTTTAAAACTATATAGCGTTTTATTAAGTAGCGTTGTTTTTTTTTTTTTTTTAAAACTATTTAGTAAATTATAAGCTATAAGTTTTTTATTTTTTTTAAAAATATTTAAAAAAATAAAAATTATATTAAACTATTTTACTTTTAAGTTAAACTATATAGCTATAGCTATTATAATTTTAAATATTTTTATTATAAACGTTATAGTATATATTAATTAAAGCGTTTTTTTATATTAAAAATTATTTTAAACTATTAAATATATTTTATAAATATTTAAAAATTTTTTTTTGTTAAATTTATAGTTAAATATTTATTTTAAAAATAACAGGTTATATTTAGCTTTATAGTACGGTATAATAGCTATTATTTTTAGCTTTTAAAAATTAGCGATTTTTTTAGCTACGTTTTTTTTAAACTAATTTTTTAAAAGATATTTTGTTAAATTTTTTTATATTTTAAAAAATAGCTTAAAAAAATTGTTATAATATATTTAAGGCTGCTAAAATATAGCTTTAAAATATTTTATTTTTTATTAATTTATTGTTGCTACGAATACTATATATAATATTTTATATTTTTAGTTGTTTTAATAAATTACTTTTAGCTAATTAAACAAAAAAGTTTTTATAACATTTAACTAATTAAAATTATTTAAACAATTAATTTTATATTTTTTATAAATTTATTTAGTAAAAGTAATAAATGTTATAATATTCTTTATATTTTTAACTTTTTTTTCCATTTTTAGCTTAATTTTGCTTTTAATAAATAAATTTTATAACTATATTATTATTAAACTAGTTGTTTATTTATTGCTATAATATTTTCGGCTAAATTTTTAATAAGTTAGCAGTTATTTTTATATATATTAAATATATTTTTTAAAAAAATTATAAAATTTTATTTTATTTTTTAAATAATTTTAATAATTTCTTTAGTTAATTAAAATTTTTATTATAGCTTATAGCTCATTTAAACTATTTTTTTATTTTAATATATTACTTTTTTAGTTTAAATATTTATTAAAAAATAATAAATTTATATAACTAATTTTTAAAAGCTTTTAAGCTTTTATTACTTTATTTTTTAAACGTTTTTATTTTTAATTTATATTTTTTTAGTTAGCTTTTAACTAATAAATTATAAAATAAAAGGTTATTTTTAGTTTTATTAAATATATTATTATTTATTTTAATATATATATATAGCTTTTTATTTTATATATTTATTATTTTAAAAAAAAATTTAAATATTACTTTAATTATAATTTTATTAATTAAAGCTTTATTAATTTTAATAGCTAGTTTTTTTTGTTTTTTTAATAAAAAATCTTTTTATTAAAGCGTACGTTATATATAATAATTATTTTATTTAATTAAATATTTTATATAAACGCGCTAGTTTATTTTATATATTTGTTTATATTTGCTAGCAAGTTTAATTTTTTTATTAAGTATATTTTATATTTATATACTTAAATTAAGCTTTAATTAAATTATAAATTTATTAATTAGCTAATAATAAACTTTAGTAAATATTACCTAAAGTATTATTTAAACTAAGTTAACAATACTTTAATAAAAACGCGTAAATTATAAACTTTTAATTAACTTTAATTATATAGTTATATAGCTATTTAAATTATTTTTAATTAAAGCTTTTTAAAACGTTTAGTTTTTTATAGTATTTTTATAGCTTTATTAATTATTTTTTAACTTGTTTACTTTAATTTATTTATTAGTGTTTTAATATAGCTAAAAAAAAGCTTTAAGTTAAAAAACTTTTTTTTTAGTTTTAAAAATTAGTAAGCTTTATTTTAAAATTTACTATATATTTTTTATTATTATAATATTTATAAATAAAAAGTTAATATTAGTACTTTATTTAATATTTAAACTTATAAAAAGTTTTAAAAACTTATAGTTTTATTTTATATATTAAATTATAAATATAAATTATTTTATTATATTCGTTTTTAATTATAAATATTTAAAAACTTTTATTATAACTTTTAAAATAATTAAATAAATTTTTCTTGATTTTTTAAAAAAGTTTTATAGTATATTTTTTAAAAATCTATTAAAATATAACTTATAAAGCGTATATTTTTATATAGTTTTTATCTTTTAATTTTTTTAAATTTTTTAATTTTTATTTTTTTAGCGTTTTTTATAAAAGCTTTTAAAACTTTTAGCCCTAAATAGTTTAATTTTTTATATTAAATTTTTTTTATAAAGTTTAACGTTATTTATTAAAAGCTTTTATAAGCGTTTTTTATAAAAAAAAATAATTAGTTTTATTATATTTAATAAAATTTTATATAATAAACTTTTAATATTAATCATTAAAAAGCTGCTTAAATAAATAATAACAGGGTTATATTTAAAAAAAACTAAATTATATTTTTTAATAAGCTTTTTTATTAATATATTTAATTATAAGTTTTTATAGCGTAAAAAATAGTTTAATTTATAGTACTTAATTTTTTTATTTTAAAAATAAACGTTTAAAACTATATTTATATCAAATCTTTTTATTAAAATAATATTTTTTAAAATAAAATTATTTAAACTTTTTTTAAACGTTAATTAATATATTTTATATAATTTTTTTTATTTAAAATAAAAAAGCTTATAATATTTATTTTTATATTTTTTTTATTAATAACAAATATAAATAACTTTTTTTTAAATAAATTTTTATTGTTAATAAAATATAAAACGTTATAATTATTTAGTACGGTATTTTTTAAAAGTAAATAAAAATTATATTTAAACGTAGTATATACTTTTAATAATAATATTATTTTTTATATAAAAAATTAGTTAATTATTATATAAATAAAATTAAAATTAAACTATTTATTTTTATTTGTTTTTATTTGTTTTAGTTTTAGTAAACATAGCTTTTTTTAACTTTTTATTTAGTTTTAATAATTTATTAACGTAGGTTTAATTAACGTATATAATTTTAATATACTTTAATATTATTAATATATACTAAAAATAAAGTTTTAATAAGCTTATTATATAAATTTATAACTATTTTTTATAAGCGTTTATATTTTTATAAAAGCTAGCTATAAGTTTAATTTAAATTTTATAAATAAAAATATTAAAAAAATTTTTAATATAATTTTTTTTAGTTTTTATTTTTATTTTTATTTTTTTTGTAGCTTTATAATTAGTTTAAAAAAAAATTTTAAAATAAAAAAAATCTTTTTTTTATTATGTTTATTTTAAAAAAGCTTTTTATAAATTAGCGCTAAAAAATTTTTTTTATATTTATTTAAAATAATTGAAAGCTTTTTTAGCTGCTTTTTTTTTAAAAGTTTTATAATTTATTTATAAGCTTAGTTTAAAGCTATTTTTATTTAAATTATTTTTAAAAAGTTTTTTATTATAAATATTTTTTTAACTTTTAAAAGCTTTAATATTAAAGCTTTTAAATAAGCTATATATTAAGTTTTATATTAAACTTTTAGTTTAATGCTTTTAGTAGCAGCTTTTTTAAACGTTTTATAATATTTTTAAAAATTATTAATTTTATAGCTAATTTAATTAAAGCTAAATAATTTTTAAACGTTTTTATTATAGCTTATAAATTAATTAATTTAATTAAAATAAACTTTATAGTAACTAAAAATATAAACAACTTTTTAATAAATTTATTTATTTATTTAAAAATAGCCGTATATTTATTAAATTATACCGTTTAAACTATTATAATAATAGTAAAAGTTCGGATTTACTTATTAAATATTAATATAATTTTTTTTTATAAAAAAAATAAGCTTTTGTTATATAGTTATTAATACGCTTTTTATAGCTTTTTTTATAAAAGTAGTAAATATATAGCTAAGTATATAGTTTACGTTTAGCTTTTTAAAGTTAATTAAATACTATACTTTATAAACTATTATATAAAACTTTAATTAGTTAATTTAAATAAAATAGTTAAACTAATCGCGAAGTACTACGTTTAGTTTAATTTACTTAGTTAAGTTAAAAAAAAATATTATAATTAAAGTATTGTTATTAAAATAATCGCTTTATAATTTTAAGTTTATATAAAAAAAAAAAAAAATTAACGAACTAACATTTAAATAATCGTTTTAAAAATTTTATAGTACTAGTTTTTATAAACTAAGCTTATAACTTTTACAGATATATAAAATAACAATTATATATAAGAAATAAACAAGTATACTTTTTAAAAATAATTACTAAATATATATTTAAAAGATTTAACTATTTAGGTTTAAATTATTAAAAAAAGGTTTTTAGTATAGCTATTTATATATATAATTATTTAGAGTAGGGTTAATCCGCTCTATATAGTGTAGGGGTCTGTATAGACCCACTTATCCGTGACACTTTCCATTTTAAGCAACCTCCTTGTGGTTATCTTAGACAATGTATTGATTGGGCCGGATACCAGCCTTCTTAGCAATCTTCGAAATAACATAGATGCAGTACAACTATTCAATTATTCTGACGGTAGTGATCCTTATGTAAATACACACTAGAATTCAAAACCACGAGTATTAACAATTCACCGCCACTGAAAAGGGGCCCCCTCACAGTGGGTATCCTACTATACCGAGATCACCCACTCACCACTTCTACAATATCAATAACCACCCAATGAAACGAACAAACACTTTCGGGGTATAATTACAATCAGATCGGTTTCCAGTCGTGAAATCGGCAATGGGGAGTTTCCTAACATAACCAATACGAACAATGGAAATAGTAATATTGGATACCACGCATGGGTCTGCAAATTCATTATGGCGGTGCGGCTATCCAATCAGACCTTTTGTCCTGACAGCTAAATAAATGAGTTCAAAATATAGCCAGATGTGAGGAAACCGATTAGCAGTATATAGAGCAGCATATTGCTGCTGTAGTTTGTAGTCCAAGCATTAGAAACAAGCCGTAGCCAACCAAACGAACGGGATTTCCAAAAACCATAATTGCAGCCGGATTATTCTACTTTAGGCTTGTCTCTGTGTTAGGATGATTTAGCTATTCACATAAACCCGGATGATAGTAACTAAAAAACCCGAGAGGACAACAAATACTTGTGGCAGAACAAGGGCGAGAAACCGTGTGCTCCTCTCCGTAGCTGACGTTCCTTTTATAAGCTAAAGAAAATAATAATATAATATCCATACTGTTAGATAAATTAGTTATATTACTAGAAAAACTTATTCTTCAAAGGAGTGATTGTGTACCACGGATGTTAGTATTAAGAAAAAGAAGCCAAACAAGGCACCTGCAAATACAGAACCCTTTTTAAGAAGTTCTAATAGAGGTTTAGCATCCACAGCTTACTTAAATTAAATCAAGGCAAAAAGGCCTAAAATTAGGACAAAACCAAAAAGCGGTCTAATTACTATAGCTGAGCTAAAAGTCTGGTTACCACAGCCCTGATAATTAACAACAAAACCAACGGATCTAACAGCCGAAGTTTATGTTGGACTGATAAGGAATGGGACGTCGTATCCCGCGTATCTGTCGGAAGACGGAAAAGAAAGAAAATTAAAAGTAGGACAGCACCTCCGATTGGGACATTGCTGCCATGTAATTATTAGTATCTGCGTTTTGTCGAAATTCGATATTACATCTAAAACCACCAACGCTATGTGACTTTATCTAAGAACACGCCACCAATAACGGGCCCGACAGTAGCACTTATAGCAAAAAGTGCTAGTAATAATGCTGATATAGAGAGGACGTTTCTCAAGTCTAATAGTTTTCGTAATGATAGCGAAAGCCCCCTCAAATAAACCAACTGCGCCGGTTCCAGCAAGGGCTCGACCAGCAATAAAAGCAGCGGAAGAAGAGGCCGCCGTGCAGAGTATCGAGCCAACTAGGCTACTCTGGTACATGTTTAGTTTCTCTTCGGAATTGATATATACCTTCAAATATCAAAGCTCAGTCCACAAACGCTGCTTTAACACTCAGAAACCAAGTATTGGCAGTAGTTGCTTCTCACGGAGAACAGTGAAAATGACGCCGTTAATACTGCCGCGCAGGTATCAACGGTTATATAGATCCACATCTCCGCGACATTGCTGTCTTTATCACGGGATTGGACATGAAGCCTATTCCAATGGGGGGTAGCTCGAAGCTTCCGACTGCGATGAATACGAACGTCGCCGCGGTCGTGATGCAACCGATCATGATGTTGAAGTTGAGGTCAAAGCATGGCACGGGTTCGAAGACGTCAATTGGATTATCAATCTCCGAGAGTCAGACAATATCTTCGTTATAGCAACTGAAGATAGTGTTCAGGCGGTTTGATAAACAATCTTCGTCGGGCGTGGCTAACTAATATAGTGTGAGTACAGAGTAGAGACCGAAGGCTTTGGTGTTGACTAGAGCGACTAGTAAGGACGTCCATTCAGAAAGCTACCTGAGTAGGTAATTAATTGATCAAAGCAATAAATACAAGTTGCAACCCGATGGAGGACAGTTCCGTTCAATAGGTATTATGAGCAGATTGAAAATGCTCTCTGCTCAGCAAGGTCGACACAAATCCAACTCGACAGCGAGATCATCGGTTGGATAGAGACTGGGTACGGAGCACAAAGCGTACTAGTTACGTACTATGTAAGTACCAAGGTGCAGTTTAGTAGAACTGTTTTATTCGTCATGCGTCTGCAGACTGCCAAGACATGCTCCAAGCTTTCCCCGCAAAGGCGTGGCAGAGTGGGGGCCATGGTAATGCTCCCGGCCAATTGGATGGCGGGTGAAGAAGGACCGTTTCCATTTCCACCTTTGGCCCAGCAAATTCGTTAAGTCGTATGTTCGTTCCACTCTTCCCTCAAATGTATGTTCTTCTGCCGCCCGTGTCGTCGACGACTGCCACCACCATCACACCACCACACCACTGCACCGCTTGCACCGACTCTGGCTGCCGCGTTGTCGTCCGTCCGCCTCTGCGCTGCGGAGTGGTGACCTCCTCTAAATCCTCACCTGAAACAGACCTATATCCGCTCCAAGACTCTGCAACTCTACAACCCTCCAGCAGCAGCTCGGCAGTCATGCACCGCTTTCGATTCTAGACACACCCATCGACGCCCCCTCCCGGCCGGTTCTACGAGATTCTCGTCTCCAACACGAAGCAATTCAGCCCAACCCGGCCCAACCCAACGTGTCTGCCGAGCTATCGTGCACGATCCAGATAAATCCTATCTCGACCTGGCTTGAATTCCCCTCGATTTAGTGCGCAATCCAACCGCCGTGTCTCCTACCGCCGTCGCCATGGTTCTCACGCGCACCACCAACCACACCTACTCCCACCCATTCCCGACCGTCACGCTTGCCTTCTTCCTCCGCTACTACTCTCCCCAGTTGAACCCCTTTTCCAGCCATGTGCTTTCGACCGACACTATATCATCCTATGTCGACCCGGCTACCGGCCGCCTACACACCACGCGCATTCACCTGAAGAAGTCGCGCATGCCCTCTACCGTCGCCAAATTGCTGCCCACCAGCGTCACCGGTGGTGGGGGGGATAAGTCGAGCTACGTTCTCGAGACCAGTGTGGTGGACATGAAGGCGGGTTGGATGAAGACGGAAAGCCGGAACCTCAATTTTACCGGTGTGTTGAGTGTAGTGGAAGAGCAGCATTATTCGAGTTCGCCACCAGATGCTTCCAACAGTTCGGCGCTCCCTCTTGCTCGGCCGCTCTCCCCGAATACCTTTGTCACGACTACCTTCTCCTACCGATCGTCTCTGGGTAACAAGAAGCATGAGCGCGCCCCTGCTGACTCGGCGGACACTCCGGATGAGGCTGGGCCGAGGCGCCTGGGTAGTTGGATCTCGGGGTGGGGGGCCAATCGTATCCAGCGAAGCATCGAGTCGATCGCCTCGAACAAAACCGATGATCAGCTCATCAAGTCTCGAGATGGAATGGGAATGGTGCTCGAGCGCTTGCGAAACAACGGCGTTGTTTCTGTACTGAGAGAGTTGAGGCGCCGAGAGGGAAAGGTTGTGTTCGACCAGTAATCCCGCTTCGGGCATGGGTACCTCGACATCCATTGTAGCATACATTCACTTTTCACGTGCGGTTCAGCAAGGCGTTGGGTCATATTTTTGTTCGGAAAGGAAAACGATATCGGAGAAGGCGGAGGCACATGGACTCCATCGGAGCAATTTGGACATTGCTTTCCGACGATTTGCGATATTCCACCTGGGACGAGCACAAGGATATCGCACTACGTTCATTATTCCTCTCATGTATGATATGTTATCTAGGGTTTGCTAGGCTTTTCAAGTCCTACTTGTACCCTTACCAAGGGCAAATTACTGTATCAATTACGACGAAAAATGACATATCGGTTCATCAGAATCGCCTTCTCTTATCTTGTGCCAAACTGCAGTGACTGGTAACACTCCGTTATCAGGTCGCTCTCATGATTGATTAGTTTCGAGGCTAAACCAAGTCCTAGTTTTAGTGTAGCTAGGTCGGCACACCTGATGAATTTCTGAGTGTAAATTAAACGTTGTCATATCTAACAAGGCACGGCGGCTTGAAGGTTTCTACCTGAAAAATCGCTCTTCACGTTTTGAATTGACCTTGCCTGCCTGACGATCCTATGTGCGGTATGTCACTTGTGTTCAACTAGGATACTCCTACAATCAGCAGTTACTTTGTGCCGAGACATACACGTTATCCTAGAGCCTATTCTTACAATTAGATAATTTACAAGCTAAGGCCGACCAGGCACACCATACAACCCATCGCAATTGCACAGAAACCGCCCTTTCGTCCTTTTTTTACTTTTTTTTTTAAGATGGAAACGGGCGTCATTGTCAGAGCCGAATTCAAGCCTTGTGTAAGTGGCTAAAATGGTGATGGTGTAAAGAAGCTTAGAAGCGGCAAAGGATAGTAAACATACAAAAAAACAAGTCCAATTCAGCAACGTCTTACGGATACTGTAATAACTCAGACTATCTTCCGAGATATGATACGAGGATATGATGATTAGATTACTATGCATATAGATGTAATCGTACGACTGGACCAGAATGAGCGATCTGCTTCACACTCTCTTCTGTAGGACCGTCGTCCTGAAATAAGATGATTTATTCGACAATAGTCAACACATCATCAACCAAGTCAGGACTCACAATAAAAAAACATCCCTGTCATATCACAAGCAAATATCAGTCTCAACCGAAACTCACAGATCTCCTTAAATCGAGACCTTCTTCAGCCCACCATCACTTGGTCTCCTCAACAACCTTCTTCAGCCCATCCATCCACCTCTGAAACCCGCTCTCGATCCGGGCCCGGGGGAGCACGTATCCCAAGAGGCCGCCAAACGTCTCCCAGCACGCGTACCGCGTCTCCACCGCGGTCCCGTCGGCGGCGACGCCCTCGACGAACTCCTGGACACGCTCCGAGTGGAGCAAGAAACGGGGGAAGCCGATGGCCTTCCACACGACGCGATACCCCTTTCTTTTTTTTCCGTCGTCGTCGTCATCAAAAAAGGCCTCGAGGGAGGTGACCTCGAGATGGACGGCGCGCGACGACGCCCCGCCCGGCGTCATGACGGCGTCGAACCGGATCTTGGCGCCGGGGGCCACGTACCCCGGGCGGGAAGCCAGGTCCCGGAGCTCGGGGGCGACGACGGGAAGGTCATTTTTGCTGTTGTTGCTGTTGTTGCCGTCGTCGTCGTCGTCGCCACCACCGCCCGGCGCGGCGATGACGGAGGCTCTGGGCACGAACGTGTTCCACGCCCCGTAGCTGGATAGGTCCAGCACCTTCTCCAGACACGACAGGGCCGGCCCCGCGATCGTGGTGGAGCACGCCACGGCGAAGACGCCCCCGGCCCCGTACGTTGGCACGGGGATCGGGGCCACGCACTTCGCCTCGTCCCTTGGGAGGTCGGGGGGCGCGGTGGACATCTTGTGAGTGGGTGGGTGAGTGAGCGAGTGAGCGGTAGAAAGAGAGAGAGTGTGTGTGTGTATGTGGGACTTGACCGAGGTAAGTACTGTATACTTGCGTACTGTAGAACGGAGTGGAGAGCGTCAATAAGGTATGGAAGAATACGAGATGTCGTGTTCGGGTTGTGGTTACGTACCTAGACTAGGTAACTTAGTACTTACTTACAGTACTCCTTGATTGAAGTTGAACTAAGATTGTTTAAGCTTTACTGCACATGCATGGTTGTTGGTTCAATGAATGAATGAATTCTGTTAGTACTGATGCAAAGTACGAGGAACAGACAGTGTGCGTGAAACGACTTCTTACTGCGGCCAGTGTGCACAATCTCTCTATCCACTCTGTCTACCCACGTACGGTAGTGTAGCACTTCCGCCGTGCAACATCAAGACCACGGATGTGCCGAGAACGATGTTGTCAATGAGCGCAGCTAACATGCAGTTCAGGTCCGGCATTTTTGGATTGAAAACACCCCTGTCGGAAATACTGCCCACTTCGCCAAGCTCGGAGATATCTCAAATCCTTGGCTGTCGGAGCCCGATCTCGAAATATAGGCTGTATACCGAGGTACAGTACAGTACACGATGGAAGCAGTCAAACGTTCAGTGTGACTCTGACAATATGCATGATAGATAGTATTTTTCACTCGCTTATTGTACCTCGTTCGCTCGTTCTCATTTGGTTCTCATTCATCATTACCACCGTCATCCTCCGTATCTCGTACCCCGTGGCTCCGCTTATGGCTCATAGCCCACGCCAGCGAAGTAGTACGCCCAGCATCCATGTATACACGCCGCATGTCGACGCCAGATGACGATTGCGCATGATGATCGCGTCTCGAACCAGAATCTTGTTGGTAGTTTTGGGCGCTCATGATTGCCCGAGATATGCAGTATAAGTACTGGGAAACCCCTGCTGGGGCTTTCATCTTAGCCCTCCCGTACTAAGTACTAGCTTCAGGGGGGGAGTCATCCGCTATGCCGAGGACAGCAGGTATCAGACGCACAAACCCGCCAAGCCCCGTTGGAGATCGTTAGCAGAGATCTGGATGAGTGCCGCCCTCCATCGCCTACCGATCTTGGCTGGCCGAGGTTGGGACAGAATTCCTGGGCCAGCATCTGGTGCATCTAAGCAGAGTGGCGATTGGCGCTGGTTATGCGTAGATGACCGCATGTGAATCACGGAGAAGACTTGGTCGTCTCGTTAGTATTCATCGAATAACTGTTTTAAGAAATTCGATCCTCGGCCAGGGCAGCGGCTATCCTGACGGCAACTTGTCGTCCTGCTAGGAAGTGGTGACGAACCCACATCCACCCGCTTCGATGCTCTATTATTCGAAGACCGTCGCTTCATCCTGATTCCATCGATCCAAGTTCGGTGTACGTGGACCGGTCGTCTTTGCTTCGCTGTGGACGTTGTGGTTGGCGATTGAAGGACTTCAGACTGATAACTGCAGTCGGAGTCGGGGCCCTCGGGAGCTGCTCGTTCGCTATATCGGGGGCTTGATCTCCTCCGTTTAGGTCGGATATATAAGCATGGCTAGGAGTGCGCGTGCGTGGCGTGGGTGCTCTTTTAACTGAACTACAAGGCCTGGATTGGAACATCTTCTTTAAAATAACGAAGACCACAGGCATACAGCTACATATGAGCCCAATATTAAGCTCAGCAGCACTAGTGCAAACGTGATTAGCCAGCAGTGGTAGGAAACCGCGTAGGGCGAACATACCGTAACGTGTAGCTAGGAATGGAATCCCACGTGAAGTCGTATGACTCCAGTTGAAGAAAGCGAAATACGGTACTCGTTAGCGACAGTGCGACGGCCCTGAGCAATGTTAGTCTCTATCTTGCCATCTGGTGTTCGCGTTCATACAGTAGACCAGTCAAGAAAATCCCTATAATGCCGAGCTTCCGATTCCGAGGGATCTTCAGTTTGTAAACCATGCTGGCGGGTATGGTAAGCACGTAAAGATCGGACACGACACCGAATAAACCCGTCGCGGCGTTGAGGTTGTAGACTGGTTGCGAGCAGTTGCTCGCCTCTAACTTCCTCGCCCACGCGTCCTGATCCGGGACCGGAGTCGTCATGGAGATCGGGACGCAGAAACGTATGTTGAGGATGATCGAAATGATATAGAATACCACGATAGTCGTGATTCCCGCCCAGATCATCATTC
Organism: Xylaria acuta; assembly: GCA_022495125.1. Taxonomy (NCBI): domain Eukaryota; kingdom Fungi; phylum Ascomycota; class Sordariomycetes; order Xylariales; family Xylariaceae; genus Xylaria; species Xylaria acuta. The sequence goes on from MU383101.1 coordinate 17,546, forward strand.
TCGCAGATCTGTTCGGGGCGAAAACGCGGAGGTACAAGACCAGTAGCGCCGTCTTGACGAACAGGGAGCTGAGGGAGAACAGAACTATAGAGCTAAGCGTCCGCTACAGAACATGTTAATCTATAGTGCAAAGTCGCGGTGGCAGTCGGCCGAAGATCGACGCCTCCATCGTTGATATATGACTTTACCTCTAAAAAGCTAGCGTTGAAATGGCTCAGAGGGACATTCCATTGATGTGGACCCAAAGGGCTTCCGAATACTTGCAAACAATAAGTACGATGGACACGGGGATAGTGTTGCTCGAGTCTTTTTTGACCTACATGACAGAGAAACCGCCGTGAAAGCCGTTATACTAGCCTAAGTCCCTTCATTAGCTCTGGTCCATCCACAATGCTTCATGATGAACTAACTCCGGCTGCGAGGGACAGGTCTTTGGCATATGAATATTAGCGTGTTGCCCCTCATTATCGTTGGTAATGTCCCGCTACTCACAGTCGTCGACACCCAAGGAATTGGTGATTCTAACACGAGTGTAGATGCGCAAGGCGAGGAAGATGAGCATCAAAGCATATGTGAGGCCGACAACTATCTTCGCTAGGCCCTCCCGCGTTTCCGGGTTATCGAAATCTGACTGAACACCAGATGGCGGCGGTAATGCTGGAATCTGCTCAAGCAGGCTCCAATCCGTGTCCTTTTCGGCCATGGCGGAATTCAATACTGATCAAAACAGTGTCTCACTTCATCCTTTGTCGTCGGTCATCTGTGGCAGCAAGTGCAAGCATGTGCGGTGGTAAGACGAGTGGTTTTGAGAGAAAATACTGGCACATCAACAAATAAGTAGTGGATTGACTAGAGAGCCGTCATAAATACAATTACTGGTGGCTTACTGGTTACGGCGGCAGGGTAGCGGGTGGGATCGGTCCCTGTCAAATGCAACCTTATGCGTGCCGTCACAGAAAGAGGTTTAGGGGGATGGAGTTAACGAGCTTGGCAAAGACGCTTGAGTGGACCAGACTTTTAGGACTTTCCAAAACCATCTACTTACAACAGTACTGATGTCCTAAAAGAAACACACAGACTTAAGATGCCGGCGGCACTTTTTGACGCGGGACGCCAGTGTTGGTTCCATCAAGACGGCCATTCCAAAGCATTGACCTAAACATAGATATGGGATAAGATCGGGTTGGTTCAGTGTAGATCATCTGGTGTAGCTAGTTTCATCTTATGCTGCACTAAGAGTAAGATGTTCAAGTTATGGCGTCGCATTCGGAGCCGCCATGTGTATACTTAGTATTTGTAAACTTACCTAAGATTTGTCGTTCGCACACTGCCTAATGTCTCATCATCAAAGACCTATACTAAGTAGCCATACAGGAACTTATCGCAACCACACATGTGAACTCACTCCAACAGTCGGGGAAGTTTCACAATCTACAACCAGCCATCGAAGGATTCCCCCGCATGCACGACGTGCATTTCGGATCCGCGTGTAGTGTACATAGTAGGTTTTCTACGCCGAAATCCGACGGTACGATACAGGGATCCAGTCTAAATACAGCAATTGGGTTACAGACACCCACCACCTACTTTGGAGTGTATGTGGCTGTCACAGCATCAATGTACCATGCCGTTCCTGGCCAGGTATTCTTGGGCTTTTGCAGGCACTTACGCCTCTTTTCTTTCCCCGCTGGCTTAGGTACCTACTTGTTTGCGCAAACCAGCGGAAATGGCGTTTCTCGAGCAGCCCAAGTATAATGAGGGCCTCACAAATTGGCTGTGCGCGGGACTTGGCACGAGTTGTTATCTCATACTGTACGCTCCACCAAGCGCTGAGGTGAGATGGTTCGGACGAGCGACTTGGACATAACTCAGCCCGCGGATCAATAAGCATTGAGAGTGTACTTACGAATCCGCAGTTGGTATAGACGCTGTATGCTTACACTAGTTGCCGACACTTGGTGCCGTCTGTGGCAGATTCCGCACCTCGTTGGCTTTTGCGTAAGATGACTTTAGGCGAGGGGTTTTGGACGCATCTCTCTTCTGTAAGATCGATGATTTCTTGACCGGGGCCGGTAAGCTCCTCTTTGGTCAGATATAATGACTTGCTTTTCAAAGGACGGTGGTCAGTTAGAATTGAGCTCATTGGCTGTCCAGCCCTCTAGATATGAAATCTAATTACAAGTTCAAGGGCGAGGGGTTCTTCACTACTATGGGTGAGAAGTATATGAAGTCATGACTGAGGTAATGAGTAATTAAGGCTGGTGGGCTCCTACGGGAAGGGACAGAATGGAAACCTCTTAAGGTGAGCAGGTAAACTGCTATACTGTAGTCCCTCATTAGGGAATCCTTCATTGGGTAGTTATGGGTGCGTCGCATGTTGAAAGGATGCATATATTCGCTTGGGTTTACGAGTTAAGTTGTCACTGAGCAATGAATCGATATGCTCCAACATTAAAAGAAGTTCAATCAACTGATACATAAGATACCGATTACGATATGACGTATAACAGGAGAAGCCTCCCTTGTGTCCCCATCCTCCGTCCACCCGAACATAAGGGGAGAACCAAAGGAACAGGAATCAATATATAAACGGCAAATTGAACTGATCGCTTCCAAGACGTTTAAGACCCTTAGTCTAAGAAGGCCGCTCTTTTGTTTTCGTGATAGGGCATGAAAAGGAACGGTAAGATATCCACCACATCCCTACTTCGACAAAAGTGCTGAACATCCCAAGTCATCAATGGGTAACCCCTCACAACGCATCTACATTACTTAGCTAGTTGTATTGTGGATAGGTCCCCAAGTATGTCTGATCAGACATCAAAGGCAAATTTATCATTAACCTCGTTACCCTGCTCATCTTCCCCATTTGCCTAGAACCCGCCAAGTTGAGGCAGATCTCCAGCCGGCTCATAGGTCATACGCCGCCGGAAGTCATTCCCATGGCCGTTAGCGACATTCATGCCGCAGCCGGCATGATGAAGCGGATCTTCAGCCGGGCCATAGTTAGTATGCGGCTGGAAGTTGTTTTCCTCTTCACCAGCCATACTAATGCCGTAGCCACCATCTTCAAATGAGTTCCACATTGGTTGGAAGAGCGTGTCCTGCTGGAAGTTGTAGCCCCGTCCCCGGCCGAAGACGTTGTTCATAGGGAAGATAGGGAAGACGTTAGGGTAAGCAGGCCCTGGTTGGTGAGGCATAGGGCCTTGGAGCAAGGCATGAACCAGCATGTGTTCATCCAAGTCAATCCGGCGGACAAATCCATCTTGGCCCCATCTGGGGCATCCAGGTTCCATGCAGGAGAATGGAAGCAGAGTAACTGTCAAGTCAGGCGTGTGCGAGACTTGGGCGGGAGCCCGCTCCTGAGGCCGATATCCGGCCAGTCCATGGCTGCGGTGCTTGTGACGCATATGCTGAGCCAGATGGGCCGCACGATGAAATGCTTTTGGTCCCTGCCGATTGCATAGGAGGCAAGGGTATGCGGGAGCCTTAGTGTGGCGAAGAATATGACGTTGCAATGCGTCTGGGCGAGTGTATTTGGACCCGCATTGGCATTTATTCTCTCCCCGAGTGTGAGAGCTGAGTTACTCATTAGCTAGGGGTAAAAAAAATTTTCTTACCGTAGTTGAGAGTGCTCAGCCATGATGGTGGGTTGAAGAACATCCATGATGATGAGGGACATAAGGACACCATCGCCTTTTTATGTTTGATCTAGGAGCCATTGATCTCAGACTAAGGTAGTCTTTTGGCAAAGTGTTTGGGGATGCATGGCTTTCTGCATGGCGTAGGGTGGAATAGGGCGGAAGCTCCAGCCTCATGCAATGAAACCAACTATATGTCGGCCAAGCCATGCCACACCACGGTACATCTACTCACTGGCTACCTAATTCCAATAGTCAAAACGCGGGCGATCCGCTGTACTAATTAGGTAATCCCAGAACATGAGATTCACCGACAACAGTGAGAAGAGGCAGATACGAGGCATCACAAAGGAGCCTGGTTTGCATAGCCTTCCCCACAACGAGGGGCCCAGACCGCCTATCGGCATGAAATATCCTCAGTTATCCGTATGACGGCATTCTTTGAGTGACCACTGAAACTACGAGCGGCCAACCACGCAAGACGCCAATTATGAGTCGAGGGACTGCGTTGTTCAGCCTCGAGTTCCGCCCTGGCATGCACCCTATGCACACCTTACACACCCTACGCCACAACGTTCCAGCAAGGCTCACATATTCTTCAACTATTCAGGCTCCAGTCCCTCGCCTCTACCAGGGCCTACTCGATTAATTAAAATGCCCGGTAGCGCCAAGCAAGTCGTCACTAAAATAGAAAGCTTTGCCGGCGAAGTTCTATTTTAAAGCACTTCAATTGAAAATATTCTACTAATATATAGGTAGGTAGGATGTATTACCAGCCCCTGGGAACCCCCTTTGCCTTCGCCCCCACCCCCCCCCTTCGACCACCTTCCCAAAACACCATACAAAGCCCAGATGCGTAAGCCTCGAAGTCTAAAATAGAGTTGTGGTTGATTTATGATAGTGAAACTGACCAATGGGAGAGCTGCAGACAAATTAGAGTTTTTGGGGGGTCCCGTAATGAACTTCTCAAGCTATACCTTCCTAACGTCAGGTAAAAGCTTTCCAATAAACACTAGGTACCTGGGCCACAACTCCTCAACCATAGAATCAGAGTAGGGAATATGAACTGAGATTTAAGTTGAAACGGGCTTGTACCTGGCCCGCAGACAGCTGAGTAGTAGGTATCAGCAGTCTGGCCTGGCCTTGGCACCCTTGCCAATTAGCTGGATGTGTCTGGTTAGTGTTTGGGGCGTTCTGCGCAATGTTTATTATGCGTAATGAGTAAAGCCTCATTTGGTAAACGTACAACAGAGATTTCACATAGTCGGAAACTTCCAGTGATTAACCAAACACAGCTAGCAGCTGAATAACGTATTGGGTAGTTGGTTCTCTTCCTAAGTCTAAATACAGTGCGCCACATGGTGATGACGCTTTCAGAGAATCAGAACCAATTTATCAACTTTTCTTAGGCCAAGCACAACACCATTTCTCATTCATAGTTCTATATGGCTAAAATAGCATAGATCCCGGAATTCCTGCCTCGATAAATGCCTAGGCCACGGCCCGACCAATGTAAGATAGTAGAGCGGATTTTGCCAGTACAGACAGAACTTCCCTGCTTGTACAATACAATCATCATTCCTGGAACAACCGGCTGTGTGAATTATCATTTTCGCAGACAATGACACTGTCCAAATTTCCCTATAATTCGTTACCCCATCATAGCAACCGGTCTCAAACCTACTCCGGAATCCATTGCATGACGACGCCGAAGGTGCTCGCACCCGGCGGTGGGTTCGTGGTCGGGTCATCAGGGTTTACGGGTAGACGGAACTCCATCGGGATCTCTTCCGTGGCGTTCGTGGGGGTATGGTCGACGAACCACGTGAAAATGGCCGTCGAGTCCACTCCGGGGATATAGCCCGAGATATAAGTTGGCGGAGGAACGACCTTCGAACGAGCGCCGTTAGTTAGCAAATTTTGTTTTCACTTGGTCACTTAGCGGGTCATCTAATCGGCATAGCTAGTACAAAAATCGTATTGCAAACAGTATTGTGAAGAAATTCAAGATTGTATACTCACCCAAGTCCACAGGGTTGTCAAACCAGGATAGCCATCTCCGATACAGGTGAAGTAATCGGCATATCCGCACAAAAAGTCGTTCTTCTTGGTCCTCACTTGTTCACCTGGGTAACCATCGACGTAGAAGATGGCGCAGTTGTCGCCTTCGTCTGCTACGAGGTTACCCTTCTCGTTCAAGCATCCGACTGGCACTCCAGATACCGCGGTGACATATTGGGCCCTCCACGTTCCGTACTTCAAAAGAAGTCAGCAAATCTAAATACAGACGAGTCTTTGAGTTGATTTGGGGGTATCTGTTCCTCGTTTGCCTCATGAGTCAGGACAAGAGATCACTGCTCCTGATACCGGCCAACTTGGAGAGGGATAGACATTAGATAGCTACTTACACCCTCAACAAGATAGATTTTTCCTGATCCTGACCAGTCCCAGTTGATGTCGATATAGTCATCTTGAGCTACCACAGTTCCAGCTGCGAGGAACAGCGATGCAAGCTTTGCGCCGAGCTTCATGATGCGATGAGATGTGAGTTGACCGTAGAAATGCAATGACTGAACTCTGAACTGGAAAGATTTGTCTGGAGCCTTCCAAAGCTTATTACATCTATATTTATTATTCATTTCAGCAGCAACTGGCTCGAGTGCTATATCATTATTTATTCCTTCCTTTTCTTTACGCTCGCCCCATGACAGTCGCCAATTAGGAAATCCATTTCACGCCGCTTTGCGGCACAGACTATAAACGACTCACTATAATTCATGCACTTGCCTCTCTCGGCCTTAGCACTAACTCAAAGAGCCAGAAAACGCCGAGCTAGTCTATGGCGCGGATTATTAATAGAATCTCTTTAGTGCTACTGATTACTCGACATCTTAGGTTTGTATCAATAAGCCTTTAATACATCGATGTGTGCCTCCGCTCTCACTTATGATTGCCAAGACATCTGATACCCTAGAGGCAATGGCCTTGCCCAGTGTGACGAATCTACAATAGTATCATCTCGAGTAGGCCCCAAGGGTGGTGTGCTGGTATCATACAGTAGGTATAAACGGTGTATTTTTACAGAGTATAAGTCCATGAATGTAGACTCCGACAGGGCCGACGACCCAAGTACTTTTGCAAAGACCTGCCCGTTTCTCTCCCTAGTAAGAGGGAAGCATCATCGATTGTGTTATACCTCAAGCGGTATAGGGTCATCGTCAAGCTTATACAAAATACGATTTCGATCGTTCGTTGTGGGAAATGCTTGCGTCCATGACAAACAAGGGTCATTCGGAAGGAGCCGAGGGATGGGCTCATATGTACTTATAAATAGAGCTTTACGTAAGAGCTGAGGTGCCCAGATGCTGCGAGGTTTAGTGCGGAAAGGTTATCCCGAAGTCGAACCAATCGCACTACCGAACCATGAATCCTGCTCTAGAATTACAGTAACCAAGCCGCCAACTGCTCATTTGTCCCTGTCCAAACAGGTCTCGGGCCTGATTGACAAGCTATCGAGCATTAGAAATGAGTTGAATGAACTAATAAACATTTCGTAAGCCGTCCTTGATATCTTGCAAGGGCCATGCAAAAGAAATAATCGGTTTTCCTTTATACAATCTACACCAGAAGAGTTTCTCGACAAACCCGTCAGCCTAAATTTCAGACATGAAGCGGTCTCGAACTTAGGCCCTGCCCCGAAAATCCAACAGTATGAACTCTGGAGCTCGTCAGATATCATGACATATATAGATGCCTTAATTGAAGTTGCGGAGCCAATGAAGATGGCGCAAGGATGGTAAGATACATAGATTTGACTTAGATGCAACTCTCTACGAAATCATCTGTTCGGCAATTTTCGACCTTCTCCATGTATTCGATATTGACATCACGATCGAGCAGCCACCCGTTGACAGAGGTATATCAGCAGCACCCAAGCTCTTACAGAGCCTGTATGAAAAGTCAAAAGGGCATAGAACCACAACCTGCGAGAGGGACGTTCAACCTAGTCAAAGTCCATAGAGCGGGAGAAAGATGGTTACCAGCAATGTCAGAACGCTCTCGATTCCGCTACCAGCCAGGTCCGAGCCCTCGAGGTTTTTACGCGGTGCCAGGGAAGATCCTATCGAATGCCGTCTTATTGTGTGTAATAACTTATATAAAGATGGCATCAACAGAGGCTTTGTCATACATTTAGGGTACCGGTACGTCTGAAGAATCGATTTTAGTAGACCAAAAACCTTTCTCTATCAGGAGAAACCTTTACTTTTACGAGATTTTGCGACACCTACGACGTAAAGATGCTACTCTAATTATCTGGCTGATGCAATTTGTACTAATCGATCTGATGCGGACGAAACACCCCATGTTCGCCTCATGAGGGATATATGTTCCAATTTGAAAGATACGATCATCTAGCTCGGCGACTACAGTACAGCGAACATACCAGCGGAGAAGCCAGAGCCAGACGATTCTGGCAGCCCGGATGAAGTTTATGCCCCTCTTCCCGTAGGATCTGGTGGGAATATAATGGATCAATACTGCCTCTGCGCAATCCTAAAAGAATATTAGAATTATCTGAAAGACTAGCCATAGGACGAGAAACAATGGGCACTTTATGTAATGCTAGCTCGCTGTGCAATGTATATTCGGGGTTACGAGTGATGGGAAAGAATATGGATGCTTTAAGAAGCTATTCTTCTATTAAAACTACCGGTCTTACTTTTCCGGGGCTGTTCCTTTTCGATCGACGACCTTATGATCGCTAAGAGGTTTCTCCGTCTGGAGACAATTTCAATAACTATAGTTGATCCCTTCCTATTAGAGCTCAATTGAGGTTCGTAACAGAAGACACGAGCTCCTGGCCTTTTAGCCTACTCAATATAATATGCGTATGGCGATCATATAAATAACAACTCCACTAAAGACTTGACGATCTCGAATTTGAGTAACAAAGATAGTTGAGTCGGGGAATTATACTCACGGAAATGGAACCGCTATGTACCGTGTTGTAAGAACAACCTATACCCACATAGAACATGCCTTTCTTCACTGGACGTAGACACAGTCATAGCATTCCCCGGATACCGTTTAGAGGCTACAGTTCCCACCGCGGGAGTCCGAACACATAACAGCATGAAGGTTTTCTACCCCCTCGTGACGCTCTCCACCACGGCCTTATCACCCGTGAGCGCACACTGGGTGTACAACCGCCTCATCGTCAACGGCGAATTCATCGGGAAGCCGTACCAATACACCCGGCCGCCGCAGAACGGGAACAACTTCCTCTCGGAGGTGAACTCGACCGACATGCGGTGCAACGTCGGGGGCGGCTCGGGGGCCCCCAACAACACCGAGACAGCAACGGTGCGGGCGGGCGACGAGCTCGGCTTCAGCATCGGCTCGACGTTCGGACACCCCGGGGATCCAGCAAGTCTACCTCTCGCGGGCGCCGCCGGATCTACTACCACCGAACGTCTCCTCCTCTTCCTCGTCGTCATCATCCGTGTCGTCTTACGACGGCTGGGGCGGCTGGGGCGCGTATCTATTCTCTGACAACGACGCCGACGAGGCCGAACGGCACGGGGACGGTGGGCGAGAACAGCTTCGCCGAGGCGCGCCCGGGTGCGCCGTCGACTGGGCCACGCACAAGCTGACGACGTTCCTGTTCACGCTGCCGGCCGGGACGCCCTTGCGGGCGAGTACCTCCTGCGCGCGGAGGGGATGGCGGTGCATGCGGCGCATAAGCGCGGAGGGGCGCAGTTTTACGTCTCGTGTGCGCAGATCCGCGTGGTGAACGACCTACGAGCCGGTAATCGTAACAGTTCCGAGCTCGGACCGCTTGTCAAGATTCCGGGGGTTTCCTATCGCGGGGATGAGCCCGGGGTGTTACTCCCGGTGTTCTGGTCTGGCCTGACGAGGTACACGACGGCCGGGCCCGCGCTATGGCCCCCCGGGAACGAAAGAGCAGCATGTTGCGAAGCACCTGTGAGGCGATTGTTTCGCAATTACGGGTTAGAAGATGCAAGAGCAGCATACTAGAAAGCCTTAGATAGGGTTTTCGGGGCCGGTGTGTTTCAAGACTGGTTAGATGTAGCCTAGATTAGATGAAGCTGCATTGTGAGAGATATCTCATCCGCCTAAACCTACCTCACGAGGAGATATGATAAGAATGAGGCATGATATGAGCAGGACATGGCGAGAATAAGACACGATAGATTGAGGTAATGATGAATCGAGTGCTGCCATTCGCATCATGTGATGTTAGTACTGGGCAGATGTAGATAAGGTAACTCAAGCTGGAGAAAAAGGGACTACCTAGGTAAGCTTTACGCCGTTCTCCAAGTAAGTAATGTGGAACGAGGGTCTGGAGAAATATTTCCGTAGCCGACGGCGGAGAAGGCGAGAGGAGGGTAGGTATCCACTCATTCTTGCTACTTCCAGGAGGTCCTCGGGAGATGGGAAATGGGGAAGAGTACGACCTTACGTAACGACCTCGGTGTTGTACCATTTATACCTATGTCATGGCCATTATTTCCCATAGATAGCATTTCATATTGCATTTCATTTAGATGCATCTTCGATCTAGTAGCTTTTGTTTTTCATTCTTTAATTGTTGAGTTTGCTTGCGAGCTTGTTGCGCTGTCTATTTGGTTCCCACTCGACCCCCGGAAACCTTACGATGCCCCTCACAACGCCGTCCGTTTTCCCGCCGGCCTCGGACGAGTTCGTCAAGTTCGCGGGCCGGCGCAGCGTCGTCCACAGCACGAAGGGCATCGTCGCGTGCACGCAGCCCCTGGCAGCAAAATGCGGCATCCAAGTCCTTGATGCAGGCGGCAATTGTGTTGTGAGCATTTACGAACTTGAGATGAGCGCTCTTACTAATAACTCGCACAAAGGATGCGGCGGTTGCTGTTGGTATGTCTGAGATTCTAATGGCCGTCTACATTGCCTACCTATTTATACATCATGAGATGCAATGAAAATATCCCACCATGCCGTATTTTGTCACTACTTATGAGAACGGGAAGTGAGCATCGAGCGCTAACAAGTAACCTCTCCCCTTGAAAACAGCCGCCGGCCTCAACATGACTGAGCCCTGCTCAACCGGCATCGGCGGGGACATGTTCTGCCTGTTCTACGACGCCAAGACAAAGAAGATCTCGGCCCTGAACGGATCGGGGCGGTCGGGCGCTAAGTGCACGCTGGAGACGATACGGAAATCTCTCGGGATCCCTGATGGCCAGCCGGGCGTCATACCTACGCACAGCGTGCACGCTGTCTCGGTGCCCGGTGCGGCGGCCGGCTGGTGCGATTCTGTCGCGCGCTTCGGTAGCGGCACGGTGACTATGGAGCAGATCCTCGCGCCCGCCATCGAGCTCGGCGAGAAGGGGTTTCCTGTCTCGGAGGGCGTTGCATATTTCGTAAGTGCACTTGAATAATCGATGGGCCACTTGTGTATCGCCTTTACTTGTGACTACCTGCTCTAGTAACTTAGTAGCCGTGAACCATATAACGTATGGCGTCATAGGCTAACATGGAGCAGTGGGATCGTTCCGAGCCGGTCATCCGCCGCGCCTCGCCGAACGGCAGCGAGATGCTAAAGAAGGACCCTTCCGCGCTGGGCGGCGTGCGCGCGCCACGGGCGGGCGAGATTATGAAGAACCCCACGTTGGCCCAGACTTTCCGAGCCCTCGCGACGGAGGGCATAGCCGGTTTCTACCAGGGGCGCGTCGCCGAGGAACTCGTGAAGGTCGTGCGAGATCTGGGCGGGCATCTCGAACTCGACGACCTAGCGCACCATCTCGAGGTCGGTAGCGAGCCCGTGGACGCCATCTCCCTGCAGTTCCGCGGGCAAAACGTCGCGCAGAAGCTGTGGGACCGGATCGCGGATCCCGCGCAGCAGGCGACGAACCCGGACCTCGGCCTCGAGGTCTGGGAACACCCGCCCAACGGCCAGGGCATCGTGGCGCTGATGGCGCTGGGCATCCTCGAGGAGCTGGAGAAGGACGGTAAGATCCCGACGTTCAGGCCCGAAGATTTCAACACGGCGCCGTATCTGCACGCCATCATCGAGGCGCTGCGCATCGCGTTCGCGGATGGGAGCTGGTTCGTCACGGACTCAAACGTGGAGCACGTGCCGGTCGCCGACCTCTTATCCCGCGAATACCTGTCTTCGCGAGCGAGGGCGTTCTTCTCCGCCGAGAAAGCTGGCGCCATGCCCGAGCACGGGATGCCGTCCCCGGCACACCAGAGCAGCGACACGGTGTACTTTGCTGTGTCTGATAGCGAAGGTAACGCCGTGTCGTTCATCAATAGCAACTACAGCGGGTTCGGGACATGCATCATTCCCAAGGGGTGCGGCTTCACGCTGCAGAACCGCGCGGGAAACTTCAGTCTAGACCCCAGCGGCAAACACCCGAACATCCTGGCGCCGCGTAAGAGACCCTACCACACCATCATCCCCGCTGCCGTCACGAATCTGCACGACGGCAGCTTGCACTCCGTGTTTGGCGTAATGGGCGGCTTCATGCAACCCCAGGGCCATGTCCAAGTTCTTCTTGGACAAATTGTTGGAGGGCTGAACCCACAGCAGGCGCTGGATGCCTCGCGCGTGTGTATCGGGGCTGGGATGCCGGATGATGGCAAGGTCATCGATGCGAAGGTGTTTGTCGAGGAAGGGATGCCGCAGGAGACGGTCGAGGGATTGCGGAAGCTGGGCCACGACGTCCAGATTCTGAAGGGGATGGCCAGGTCAAAGTTTGGTAGAGGCCAAATCATCCGCTGGACGACCGACCCAGTCGAGAATGACATAGGCGTTTGGTCTGCGGGTAGTGATATGCGTGGTGATGGTGCGGCCTATCCGCAGTGAACCTCTTCGGACCATAGATATTAAAGACGACCTCGCAGCATAGTACATGCATTAGATAATACCACGCTGGTCAGCACCAATCTCCTAGCCGTAGAGAACATAGTCCCATAAGAGGTTGTACGGGAGTAGGTGCCCGAGTTTTGGGGGCTGCGTTAATTGAACAAAATACTGTCAGCAACTTTTACCTTGATCAAGCTCTGTCGCTCGGACAGCAACAAAGGGGTATCGTGGTCCCAGCGAGCTTTGAAACAGTCTGTTCATTGGGCGTTTGTGCTTATACACAAACCTCTATAGGTTTTTATCGTACAGACAGAATTTTACCCCTTCTATGCGTGTGTTCTTAATTTGACTCAGCGGCAGAGTCTGACGAGCCCTCCACGGGGGCCAAGACACCCTTCTCTTCAAGCATCTTAGCGAGCGACCCGTCCTGGTGCATAGAGACGAGGATATCGCAGCCGCCGACGAATTCCTTGTTGAGGTAGAGTTGGGGGATGGTAGGCCAGTCGGAGAATTCTTTGATGCCTACGAAATGAAGCCGTCGTGTTAGCAGTGCCTCTGGCAAAACGCTTCATCTTTTGCAGTATTGATAAGATAGTATCCGTACCCGACCGTAACTCCTCGTCCTCGAGGACGTTGAATGCGGCGAACTTGGCGGGGTCGACGCCCTGCTGGCCCAAGATCTGGATGCTGGCGCGCGAGAAACCACACTGGGGTGTCTCGGGGGTGCCCTTCATGAACAGCACCACGGGTGCCGAGCCGACGGCCTTCTCGATGGCTTGTCTCGTGTGGTCGGACAGCAGGCGCTGCTGGAAGGCTGTGAGGAAGGGCGTCGGGCGCAGGAGGGCTGCTTGTCTGGCGACGGGGCGCGCTGCTTGCCGCAGGCTCTGCCGTGACGACGCGTAAGGTCAGTCGATGCTTGTCCTTGATCCTGTGGTGCGTATTCAACACGGGCGAGAGAGAGATAGAGAGAGACTTACAGCTGAGAACAGAGGTCTGGCGAACATGGTGGCGTGACTGTGGTGTGTTGAGAGCTGCAGAATTGCGGCGGATTGCAATCGTGGATACAGCTACAGCTTTAGACGGGAGGTACAGGCAGGTCCGGCCGAGCGGGAGTTGCTGAATTACTCGATGATTATGCAGCAATCGAGGAATTCTCGCAAGCGGCACTACAGCGCAGCCAGTAGCGTGCAGGAGAATTACGCTGGACCCGTTGCCCCATGCGCCCCCGTTAACGCCCCCGTTAACGCCCCCGAACGCCCATGAACCCTGGCTGGCCAATCACCGCCCAAGCGCATTCGGCTTGTGACGGAGCTCCCATACAGCGACAGGCGCTGAAGGACCCTCTATGACGGCCCCACGGGAGGTCATGATTAATTAAACGGAGCTTGTTCGGCGGCCTCGTAGGCTGGATCTCACCACCGCGACGCTCGGCTGAACCTGCCTAAAGTGGTCAATTATACATACAGCCCTGTGCTGTAAGTGCTTGTTGGGGGCTCTTTCGGGCTTTCAGGTGTCAGGCTGTTTTACAGTTGTACAAGCATACGAACATCTATTAAACCTCGACGTTCGCCCTTTGTTTGTCTCGCCCTCTTCACCTCACGAACCCAAAAGAACCCGCGATTTGATCTACACCTCTCACCATGCTCTCCGCCGTCTCCGGCGGGTACGATCCGCACAACTCGCGGAGGAACTCCATTCGAGCTCTCACAGCGTCTCTTGATGATGGCAAGACGCATCTCCTCCTCGCTTGCTCGTAAGCAATGTCCTCCTGTAATACCTGAGTCTAATAGTCGGCTGGCTTGAACATTGCATGTAACTCCGGATATAGAGGTAGTGTTGCCACTATCAAGCTGCCCAACATCATCCAGGCCCTCTCCAAGTACCCCTCAAGTCAGCTCTCCGTCCGAGTCGTCTTAACTCCGTCGGCATCGCGGTTCCTGGCTGGCCAATCCAAGGAGCAACCTACTATTTCTGGGATCAGTAGTCTTCCTAATGTCGATGCTGTGGGTGAGTAACACGTCAATACAGGCCTCTAATGCCTTTATTCATGGGGATTACTCAGTGGCCATGTAACTAACCCCTCCCAGTACGTCATCTTCTTCCTATATAGCCAGGGAAAATGCGGAATGAAAATCGCAATAGTGGGACGACATACTCACCTTTGGCAGTATATTGATGCAGATGAGTGGAAGGTTCCGTGGGTAGTAAGTGGTTTCTTTCCCCCGGCATTACCACCGAAGGCTCTTGCGCCAGACATCACTCACAATATTCGTCGCAGAGAGGGGCTGGAATCTTACACATCGAACTCCGCCGTTGGGCTGATGTATTGGTCATTGCGCCCCTGAGGTCAGCATTCTAAAGTTTTTTATTCCACTTTGTGATATGTTGTGGGAGTAGAGTTGCCTGCTTAATCAAGGCTTCTACCTCTCTTCCTTCTGCCAGCTCTCGACACACTTCAACAGACTCGGCAACCGCTGATTCCTGAATTCAGCGCCAACACATTGGCAAAGATAGTGGGCGGTTTCTCCGATAGTCTTCTAACGTCTGTGGTGCGCGCGTGGGACCCATGGGGTGAGCTAGACGCAAGCCCAGCTCCGGTAGAGACCGCTTCTACTGCCGATAAGACCGATCCAGCTACCCAGGAAACAGCAACTGTGATACCAATGACACAAGATGGAATAGATGGAGCGACCAGAAATAGAAGGCTCAGAAAACGCCGTATCATCGTCGCACCCGCAAGTACGTAGTTCTTCTCTACACCTCGGGTTTTTTCTTTGCTTTCGCCGTCCTCCATATTATTAAGAGGTCCTCTTTTTCTGTTTTGCAGGGGACTGTTCAACGCGCTCGGAATAGTTGTGCAGCAGCTAACACCCGTCCTCCCGCATCACAGTGAACACAGCAATGTGGCGCCATCCCATAACAGCAAAGCAACTGCGCGTTCTAGAGGAAGAATGGGGTGTCCAAGGGACACCGGACCCCGCGCAACCAAACGACGGATCAGCGCCGGGAAACCCAGCAACACTCCAAGAAAACGGTGCAAGCCAAGACGAGGGCGATGGCTGGTTCGAGGTCCTCCGTCCCCAGTCCAAGGTCCTGGCCTGCGGCGACGCCGGAGATGGCGCCATGCTCGAGTGGTCGCAGATCGTGACCGTCATCGAGCAACGTCTTGAGTTGGGGGCGCAGTGAGTGAGTG
This sequence comes from Xylaria acuta, assembly GCA_022495125.1. Lineage (NCBI taxonomy): Eukaryota > Fungi > Ascomycota > Sordariomycetes > Xylariales > Xylariaceae > Xylaria > Xylaria acuta. The sequence continues at coordinate 33,249 of MU383101.1, forward strand.
AGTAACCCCGTGGAGGCGGGTACATCCCGGGCTGCTGCTTTTCTAATAAGTTGAGAGAAGAAGAAGATGTACTTGGCACGCGCCACCGAAGGAACAAGAGGCAGTGAGTGGCAGTAGGTAGGTAGGTAGGTAGGTAGGTAGGCAGGAGTAAATTTCACAAAAAATTTTACTCAATATTGAGTTCCTACAGACTTCGCTATTTATCGGCCCATATTCAATATACTACGAGAAATTCTTCGAAGATGGCTTCGGTCACTTTTTAACCACCGGACATTGGGTAAAGGGGTTCCATTGGTTGGACAGGAAAATGCAGAAGTATCACCAGACACGAACTATCTATAAATCATTCACCAAAACTACAGTCGGATACTGTCATGATGTATTACAAAGTGTGATCGCATTTATCTGTGAATCGTCTTTCCACGGGATTCTGTATTCTCTCGTTTTACAAGTACAAGTTGTATGTCATCGTCAATCCCGCCTGTTTCCCCTAATATTCTTGATCAAACCCCCCATTTTCGCCTGCCTGAGTCGTGTAGGATGCATAGTAAGGTACAAGCGCAGTGCAATGCAATGCCATAAAGTGTGAACAACAAATCAATCATTGATCCCCTCCCCTCCCTTTTTCCACATGAATTCCATTCATCATCAAACACCAGTACTTGGTAAATTTGTACACGACAAGTAGGGAGAATTCCTCTCCCAATTCTTGCAAACTGTTTCGAAAGGCAAAAACACCGACCCAGCAAGGATAATCGAACAACGTAGGATTTTTTTCTTTTCTTAAATACCAAAATTAAAAGGCTGTGCCTCTGTGTGTGTGTTGCAGGGGGCAATGGTGAGACCTAGCCCCTGCCAGGGAACTGGGCCATGGAGGCCAGGAGATGAAAGCCATGCAATGTTCATTGCCGTTATTTGAGGTCGTTAGGGTCATGGCGGAATGTACAACTATCCCCTTTAGCACATTGCCCTTTAGCCCAGAATGAACACGGCTTAGTGCCAATAAGAGCTCGATTGATGCCCTTGAGGTCCTTAGTTCCGCGATTGAACTCTTTGCGGTTCCCACGTTCGCCGCCATCTCGGTGATACTGTCCTTGGGAATCGTAGTCCTGTTTATGTGATCCGTAGGTCGCCTCATCACGCGAGTTGTCGTCATACTGTTGGGAGTATGAAGGATAACTCTGACTCTGTGACTGAACTTGTGACTGGGCGCCATATGATTGAGCCTGGCTTTGTGCCCACGCTTGCCAAGCCGCATAGTTGGTATCCTGTGTCGTTACTTGAGCTGGCTGCGCAGAGCCACCAAGAGCGGCTAAAAGATTAGCCAGACTATTGTCGGGCTGAGCTGGCGCAGCCTGTGGGACAGCAGTGTTCTGGGCTGCCTGAGGGTTCTGCAAGGCTTGGACTTGTTGCAAAATAGCAGCATATTGATCAGGAACTTGGGGAGCAAGCTGCGAGTAACCTTGTGGTTGCTGTTGCGTCTGGGGCTGTGTTTGAGCCTGTGCCTGGTAGGCTACGAAGTGACCAGTTTGAGGTGCACTATATTGACTTTGAGCATGAGTGGTGGTGGATTGTAAGCCCCGAGGCGGTGCGATAGATCGGCTTGGCATGCTCCTGCATTGGTCTACAGCGTTCTGGATAATGGAGAACGCTTTCTGTACCTCCAAGTCGCTCGTTTTGGGAGGCGAAATAACTTTCGGGTTGGCTGGGTCGTAGGGAGTCGGATCAACATAGTTCCTCGCTCTGTCGGATTGGAGCAAGGCCAACACACGCGCGTCACGTTCATCCTGGTTCATCATGTGAGACCTTGTAATCAATTGCGCTGGGGCCGCATTTGACCCAGCGCTGACGTAGGGCGATGTCGATCCAACGCCTTGGTTAGAAAGCCCTAGACGTCGGAGCGCATACTGAGAAGCTGCAGTTGTTCCATATTGCCTCGATTCTGACCACCGCAGGTGAATTTCCTCTTTCTTCTGATCGCCCGCCACCAGGCGAGCTTGTGTTGTTTGAATGGAGGGTTCGGCGAGCTTTCTCGGAGGTGATCTAGGCGATTCAGGAATTTCGGATAGCGTTGTGTAGATGCTCATCAGTTCGCGATTTTCGTATTCTTCCATGACCTTCTTTTGCTCTGAATTAATCTCGCGGGTGCCGCCACGAGTGATGTAATTCTTCTCTCTCTGGCCATCGTCCAGAACAGAATAGTCGAATGATTGAGGCGCAACCCAAGGACGAATATCTGTCTCTGTTGGATTTCCGTCGTCATCCTCATCATCTCCCTCCTGCATGCTACGCTGCATATGTTTCAGCATTTGTCCTTCCAGACGATTGTCTCGCGCATCACGGATCATGTTGCTGGCTCGGCCCTCGTCCTCGGTAGAGTCGTGCTCGAAAACCCGGATCTGAACCAGTTCATCGTCAGGCTTCCACGTGACAGTTCGGCCTCTTCGTGCTTCTTTACGTAATCTACGCGTTCTCTCCTCCGGAGTTTCAGGAGCCTTCACCGGCCGTTCTTGTGGCTTGGGTTTCTCGGCCGGTTTGGCAATCTCCGCAAGCAAGCCACTGATAGTTGAAGACATGGATGATTGGGACTCGGGTTTTTTCACGGGCGGTTTAGGAGCTGTGCGCGATTTGTTGAGTACCGTGGACCCCGAAGGTCGAAGGCGTGGTTGCACATTGTCGGACGTAGAGCTCGACGGAGCCGTGGAATTGGAGATCGAGGCTGTAACTGTTCTTGCAGAACCCGGGACACCCGCATTGCTTTCTACCGCAACTTTCTTGGTTGCACGGGAATCAGCCTCGTCATCTCTTGGTCGTTTCGACGGCGAGGCCCTAACCGCAGCTTTCTCGGCGTTGTTGGTCACTTTCCTCGCGGAAATTAAACCCGAGTATGCTTTAGTCTCTTTTCTTGCCGACTCTGGCATAGCCTTACTACCGAGCTGGGGAGCCGGGAGTTTTTCGGCGGCACGAATGTCCCTCGTAGCTGCAGTTGCCGACTTTGGAATGTATTTGGCTTCTCTTTCTTTCGCGTTGTCGAGAGGCTTTTGTTTATGTTGACTGGATACCGCGGGCTTGTCGGTGGTGTTCTTAGCAGTTCTCTCCTCAGCATTCTTCGAAATCTGTACCACAAGTTGTTTTCCCTCCTCATCGAGATTGTCGCCATGCTTCTCCAACACAGCAGACAATTTTACTTTCTGGAACACGTCCATATCCATTAGGGTGGCCTCCGAAAAGAAGCGAAGAATGCTCCGTGGAAGATCGGTGTTGTAGGTCTTGTTCGCAAATTGCCGACTCAAAACAATTGTCAAGCTCGACATTAGTTTCATATGCTGGCCCATGTTTCTCAATGTCTCCTCGTCGCCGAACTCAAGTGCTGTCTCCAGAGCTACACGCACGAGATCATATTTATTGTCAATCGCAGCTTGTAGTTGAGACGATTGACTTTTGGGGGCGGTGGACTTTTGCTCTCTCAAAGCCTTCGCCTCTGCACACATGTCGACAACGTACTTGCCAAAGTCTGCCACTCTTCGGCCTATGACTTTCGACCAAGCATCCTCCTTCTCGCCGTGAGAAACCGCAGTTTGGCCGGCACTGAATTCATGTCGGATAATTTTCACCACGTCATATTGGGTACCCTTTTCAGGGTCCATTGGTCGTGTTTTCGAAGCCATTATCTATCGAAGTTGAAGTAGATCGAAATTAGCTCAAGTCAATCCAAACAGGCAGATGAGATCATGTTTGCACATAAGTACGCTTTGATCCACTCGGGAGAGGGGGAGGGTTATGTTTAAATAAAGTGTGCAGTATGTTTACAATGGTGGGTTTGAACCGGGCGGTACAGAATCGAAGAATTAATATTGAATGGTTGCCAGGGCATCGGTGGTGCAGATGAATAGACAAGATAGCAGAGCAGCGAACGCAGTAGGGTCAGGCTAGGGGTGCTGTAGGTAGTAAACTCACCTGCTGAACAATAAGCTCCTGGGGATCTTCTTCCTCGCTCGACTCGGTAAGGCTTTCGCTCTCATACTCTGCGGCCTCTGATTTGCCTGTCGCACGATATTTTCCCACCTTCAATGTACCTGATAGCAATATCAGTACTCCCGCCAAGCCCGCAAAAAAAAAAAAGGATCAGTCGACTTACCTGTCTTTCCAGTAATTTTTTTCTTATCACTCTCCAAACTGGCCTTTCTGCTCTCCAGCTTCTTCAATTCGTCGCTAAATCTTTTATGCCCCTCCGAACCAGTTGATGCAGCGCTTATGTGTTCTTTGGTTTTGTCGATATTTTCACCGACTCTCTTGATTTCCTCGACTATAGGCCGCACCTTTTCTCGGAGTATTTCGCATGGTAAAGGATTTGGAACTAGAGGGAGGAGACGTGTTCCATTTCGATTATCACCAGCAACATGTGGTTTAACTCCTGGGGTATTCGTAACCACCTGGCGTCGCACCGGTACCACTCCCACAAATAGATTAGGGCACCCTTTAAGAGACTTCCACCCTTCCCCAGGTTTTCCCGCCCTAGGGACAAATATCACAGCATCGCCCGAAGTCGTGTCGGTTGGTGGTGCACTAAGCTTCGATCCAGCCCTTAACGGTTCAGTCGTAGGTGGACGCGACACTGAAGGTGGCGTAATACGAGTTGGACCTGATACTACCGACGCACTCCCCGGTCTCTGAGCTTGGCCCTGAGACGGCCAAGACACTGGATGAGAAGCTACTGCTGCATGACCTGGAGATTGGGTCAAGGCCACATTACTCTTTCCCGATGCAAGTGCCGCAGAGAGTGGTACTTGGTTTGGGTAGCTCTGTCGAACTTCGGCGCTTTGTGGTGCCTGGTAGGGTCCGCCATAGGCTTGTGGCTGATATGAAGATGCTGGCTCAACCTGGTACGAGGCCTGACTTTGCTCTGGCTTGGGTGTTGACGATTGCGCAGATGGAGCCGTTGTCATGCGAAGGAGAGATGGGTTATTTCCGTACAACTGCTGCTGTCCTTGAGCATAAGGGCCCGAAGGGCTGTGCTGGGGTTGTGCCTCCGCCCAAGTGTTCCTTTGGAAATCATTCACTCCGACATGCTGCTGGGGTTGCGCAAAGTCAGGGTAGTGTCCTACAAGGTCTTGGGGGTGAAATTGTCGGAAATTCAAGTTCTGACTATCGGTATAGGGAGCATTTGGTTGCTGGTAGTCATTGCCATGCGAGTGCGCTGCCACCTGGGTAGGACCCAAAGATCTGATGTCGTGGGCGTGAGGGAAAGCAGGCTGGTCCTCCACCCCAAAGCCTAGATTGGAGTATTGGTGTTGAGTGGCATACTGGCCGTGACCCTGCCGGCCATACGGGCTTGCACTTGGGGCATAACCAACGTGTTCGTAATGATTCTCATGGTGAGTTGGGTCTTCCAGATATGAGCCCGTGTTATGGTCTGTTTGTCCCACGAAGCCGCCATCATTGCCGCTGGCATTGACTCCATCTATCCCCGAGCCAACCGGGCCGATCGTCCAGCCAGCAGTCCCATGCTGGGCCATACCGGAGGCCAGCGATGACTTGGTCAACAACAAGAATCTATCACGTGACCTGAAGAAAGTGTCAGTGGAGGATATGCCAAGACGCCCCAGGGAAGGGGCGTGTATCTATGAGCCAACTATTGTTTGGCCCAAACAGAACAAAGGCACATACCAGCAACTGTGAACCAGATATTTGCCAATCAGGTAAAGGCTGAACAATGCAATTGGCAGAGTTCAATAGGCGCTGATTGCTCTAGGATACGCACACGCGTGGTGGATTGCCCTATCCTATGCGGTGATGGTAAAGGGAACAACAATGATGTGGGCTTATCAAAGTAGGAAAAAACTGGGCGTGTGCCTAACAGACAGGGCTGCTGCTGCGAAAAGACTACCGGCCGAAAGAGGAATAGTCCAGAATCTACAAACGGAATGATCAGCTTCAGGTACCTCAGGAGGCTGTCAGGCACAGCATGGAAAATGCCAGACTCAAAAACGTGAGAGACGCGTGATGTGGTTGCATGAGTACTGCGCAGAGTTGGTTAACGAAAAGAAGAGATCGTTGTGGTACTTAAGTACCCAGCTGAGCAGAGAATGAATGGCATCTGAGTAGCTCCTGCTGCGCAGGTTGCAAGCCGCCGAGAATTCGACAGAAAATGCACTTTATGGTGTGTTGAGGCTCCGGGGGTGTTGTTGCGGTGCTTAAAACCATCGTGGAGACGAGTGGCATAGACTACCCGAGAGGTCATCGTCCCAGCAATCCAGGTTAACACAACAGCAGAGGATCAACTGCCCTATAGAGCCTACAAGCTCTTCGAAGCATTAAGGAGCCGAGGTATCGGGTTCACAGCCTACCACCGCAAGACCTTGAGGGGTTGACGCAGTGTTAAACTGCACAATGCGTGGAGTGCTCATTGCTGGCTGAAGTCTCCGGATCTAAGCCAAGTTGACTAGTCTCTGGGCTGTTCGCAGTTTGAACCACCTCATGATTGATGAATAGGCCGAACAGGTGAAAGGATGAACAGGCCGCTCTGACAGACACCCAAGCACACCCGCATACAAATGACAATGCCTGATTTGGTGGTGCGGCCCCCATCTTTCACAATCAAATGGTGAACGATATGATGCGCCAGTCTTTCTGCCGCCCCCCAGCTCTTATGTGCTGCCCTCTTCCTCTAATTCTGCCCTGTTGGCCTCCAGGGCTAGGAAAAAAACATGAAGGGGATTCTAGGGGTCACTGATGGTATGGGCATCTTGTGGAATTAGGATCGGAACATCCCAATCTGGCCAGGGCCTGTCCAGACTATTCACTGATTCCAGTGGTCTCTTGCAAGTGCATTTTTACCTGTAAGTGTAGCAGACCCGATTGCTTGCTGCCATAGCCAGCTTCCCATTTTGATCCGAGCCTCCCCCGGCCTATCAACCTACAATTCACTTTTGCAGGTTGATGGTCGGAGTGTCGGAGACTGGGGTGGGAACAGCCAATGAACAAACGCCAGCCGGCACTCAAAATACAGAAAACCTTGCTTTTGCTCTCACCCCTCAATTGAACTTAATGCGAACGCAGAAGGTGATGCAGCAAGGCCTGACAAGGAAAATAGGGGAGGGGGATTGGTGGTTTTCAGCATACCCTTAATAGTGATTATTTCCAGTCCTTAATCAACAACACTGCGGCTGCGATTGCTACTGATTATGCAGTCGTAAGTGGTAGACCCAGCGTACTCCGTTATGCTCCCTTAAGTGAGAGTAGTAAGTTTACAACATGGATAATCTTTCGCATATAATTAATGAGAAAAGCGATCTGTGAGTCTATCTCGGAATTATTGAACAGTTTGGAATGGTCCAGCGATGGAGAACGATAGCCGGAGATGCTGGAATTGATGGAGGAGGGAGGGTTGACTGAACGCGTGGCCTCTTGGTGGTTTGGGATCAAGTTGGCAAACAGTGACGCGACCGAGAGGATGGCGCTAAAAGGGAGCGCAAATCATCAGATAAAATCCTTCCACTATTTAATATTCGTGGGCGAAAGCACGAGCGTCAATCATTACCTGGCGACATCTAAGGTTAATGTACGCGCGAAGACCGGATTGATGAGGATGAGGATGGCGACGGGTAGATGAAAAGGTCGAAGAAGGAAGAAAGGTGATGGACGAACAGAATGGCCGAAAGGGGATTTTGAAGAAAGGGAGGGGGCAGCAGTTTACAGTAAATCGGTAAGTGCTAAAAAATGTTAAAAAAGGGAAGCGAAACCTCGAGCTAATGGGGGCATAACTGCCTAACCTAGTCTAGCCTCCAGATGCTTCTAATCTTACAGGCTAAGACAGCTAGTGATTGTGCCTAGGTACCTACAGCAGATGTGGGTGGCGGGTACTCTACCGGTATGCCCTTCAGCTGTACCTAAGTACTATGTACACCGGCCACGGGTATTCTCCCGTTATCGTGCCACTCTATTGGCCATTTTCGGTGGCTGGGACTAAGTCGGACAGCATGGTCCTGCCCCAGCCACGACAGCTGTCAGACACGTGGTCTATGACTTTATACCATTTTTTAATAATATACCCGACAACAGCCCGACTAACCGGAACAGGGACTATCTACATACAGTACTGTAAGTGCAGTACTTTTAGGTGACTTGTTGAGATGAAACCTACCTACCTACCTCCCTACATAAAGGTAAGGGTATGTCATGATCAAGACCGTGTCTAACAGAAGCACTAAAAAAATATAAGGGGAATGAAGGCTGTAGTTCGCATGTATTAATGATATAAGGTTATGAGATATTGCAAGAACCTTGAAGGTTCCAACTAGATTTGGGATTATCAAACTGTTCTCGAATACCATGTAGACGCGTTCTCAAACTGCCTCGAGCTCTACAATCGAGCCAGCAATTCAGGAAATCATTATATTCAGCTTGTTTTCTTCGCCACCGCCTTGGGTTCATCAAAATACCCTAATCGCGTGGTTTGCCTTCGAAGTTGAAGAATGCCGGAATACTCGAATATCAACATACTCCGAAAGTTCAACTGATATAGTACGTCTTCTGAGTTCTACGATAACCCTTCAGTGCGGCGTAGTTGATATACTTATTTGCCTGAAACTATCCACGTAATCAATATCCGACGGAAAGAGTGCCTCTAGGCATAACCGAACCTCATTAAGCTTTACATCATGGAGTTTACCATTAGAAAGACCGGGCGCTGCATGAAATGTATTTTGATCCCCTAGTGCAAAGCATATTAGGTAGGTACTGGGGGGAGGGTGAGCAGTAGGCACTTTTAAGACACAAAATCGACCATATCGCTCCTTGAATATGATTAGACAGTGAACACAGCGAGAAACACGGCCTCCAGTCTTCATCACCTATATACTCCCCCCTCTCTGCGCACCTTGATAACGCTTCCTGTCACTCCTTGGGATTGTTTCACAATGCCATTATTATCGATGATTATGGTCACGGCTACCATACCTATTTTGATACTACTAGGTACCATCAAACATACGTCGCTCGGCTACCGCTCAGGCAGACGTGCAAACCGGCGACAAAACTTGCGAACTCGTAATGTTGAAGTGGCGCCGCTGCACCATCGACGACGACGACGAAAGCCACCGTCAAGAGTATGTTTCTTTTCCATCAAGCAACCGTGGATAGCAGCTAACTAGTAGCCTATAGGTTTTCCGAATATAATTAGGAATAGTCAAAAACGCCGCCGGAAACCCGAGATCGAATCGGAGATAGCCGTTCCCATGAAATCCGTCAAAAGTGCTCACGTAGCACCATAGAAAAATCCGGCACAGACCGAATGAGCCTGACCACTGTGGCCTCTCTCGTCTCCACCCTCATAGCCATAGTTATAGGGGTATTTGTAACTTCCTACGGCGTCTGGGTGATTTTTTGGAATATTAACGTATCACCCTGGGGAGGGCGGAGTATATTTGGACGAGAAAGTCTAACGAAGTCTCGAAGTCGATAACTCATCAGGAAAGACCTTCCATCACTGTTAGAAAATGCTCATACTAAGGGCTTATATTTAAATAAACTGTCTATTGTGAATATGTTAGGATGCATTTTCGAATTAAATATGTCCTGTGACGGGCTGATGAGTAACCAGGGTAAAGATGTAACTCCGAGAGTCGTCTGTTAAGATAGTAGATCAGATGATCGATGGTGTATACGGGCTTGATACTTACCTTATAGATGCCCGCAGTTGAGATGATTATTCCTGGGGGTTATGGGGCAATGGGAAAAGAGATGTACGGTACGGTCCCAACACGAATACAGTTTTCATCATTTGACTCCGATGGAACCCAGAAATAGATCCTTCTGTTGCGGATCTACGATACTCTGCGCGATGTCGCTCATTGATTCGACTTCACGAATGCCCTCGTCATGCTTGAACCGCCATACCTCAGACGGGACGCCGCCATCTTCGGTGTCGTATCGAATCTGGAAAGCCTGCCACCTTTGATTTCGTAGTTCTAATACGTGCGACTCGACGGCACTTCTCTCACCAGAGAATACCAGCACTCCCGGATAACCGGGCTTTGTAACGCCAGACACTTTCGACCCGGCCATGGAGGGGTTTAGGGCCAACTTTCGCTTGTTCGTATTGAGAAGATGATGTAGCCAGATGATAACTGTCCTGTTGGCGAGCGCATTGGCTCCCTGAGATTCAGACTGCCCCATCACCCATGTAGTCGCATTTTGACGAGGGTCTTCTTGCGACCCAACCAAATCTCCAAAAGCGAGTAGTAGGGCGTCCAGGACCTCTTCGCCCGCAGGAGCTCCTATAGAGCAGAACGTAGCCCCCGTAGCAGACCTCAAGTCTTCTTTATGGTGTCCCATGGCAGAGATGACTTCGGGAAATCCATCTAGAGGGTAAGTATCCGGCAATCTGAGCAATAGAACCGCGGGAGGTTTTGTGCTAGCTTCGTCGTCGCTGCAGTGCGAGTACTTGAGCTCCCGGGCCTTTGGAGAGAAGCTTAGGGAATCGGGGTACATTGCAAGTAGTAAGTCTAATTCGGCTTCGAAACGCTCTGCTGCTTCCGTTGCCATATTTGCAATAGGGTCCCCGTAGGGAAATTGTGATACACCCCTTCGCCGTAGGAGGCAGAGAAGAAATGCTCTACGATTTCTGCCAAGTGAATAACGGCCTAATTGGTGGAGATCGAGACATGACGTAACAACTGCAGTAGCTTGTTTGCAATGTCCCATTCCATGCATTTGAGCTGTGAGAATGAGACTGGCTGAGAGAAGGTACCTAGGTAAAGAAATTAATTACTTGTTATCTATTCTGAACTGCTTTGTGCTATTGATCGTGCGTATCTCAGCTCGTTATGAGGGCCAAGCTACTGAACCACCATATTCAACCGAAAACTAAACATCGGGGTCGTTCCGCCTGCCATTTAGCTAAGAAAACAGGCACTTTGCAAAATAATCAATTTGAATGTGGGAGAAAACGGCTTTAATTCTTTAGTGACATGGCATGTATGAGATAAGACACAATAGACCATACGTTGCCTAGGACGTTGACAGCCCTGAACGGGCAACAACTCGATCATGCCCTAGCGTCACTTATATCGTCTTGATCTATTGCGTCTCGCAGGCCCGGGTCTTCTGTCCATTAAGAGTCGTACAAGGGATTCTAGAGCGTTCTGGACGTCTTCTGAGAGTTACACACACGCAACTCAACGAGTGTGAGCCTGGTGTTGCTAGGTACCTATTGAGGTATGTAGGTTGTTGGATATATCTAAAACCATCCCGCCAAGTGGGGACAAGCGGCAGCACATGCCAGCGGTCCTGGCATCAATGACAATGCGATTCCCCGCAGTTGCATAGAGCTCGGTACGTGCATGCCAAGCGGCTCCGACATCAAGGTCGGGACACATTAACACATGCACGGAGCGACCAGGGCGACAGCAGCAGTCGAGAGAGCACCGATGTCTTGAATGTTCAATGTGTGTTTCCCAGATCGTCTAATGACTTGCCCACGGCGGACCACATAGCAGACGAGAGTCAATTCACCTTCGTTACAGCACCCGTCCAGCAGGGCCAGGCCTCTCTCGTCATGGCGACCGCCGGATATTCGTTGCGCGAGCGCCAAATTGGTGAGCATCCATGCGTCTACCCATTCATCTACCCATTCGTGCCCCCCCGTTCGCTGTCCTTTCCGTGTATAATATATGTGTTCGCGTATATGCTCCAGCTCGCTCACACCCGCTGCTACCCAGCGTCTCTGAAGAAGATCCTCAACCTCAACGAGACCATCTCCCAGGACGACGGCGACGATGCCCACGCGAACGGTCTTGCGCCTGTCGGGCCCATCCTCAACGCCGACGGCGATCCCGTCTGGAAGGTCCTCGTCTTCGATGACCTGGGCCGCGACGTAATCAGCAGCGTCCTGCGAGTGAGCGACCTGCGCTCCATGGGCGTCACCATGCACATGTATGTATGCGCTGCATCTCCACGCTGCCCTGGCTGCCCTGGCTCGCGCATGTGGCTGATTGACACCGGCTGGAATAGGCATCTTTCCGCCGCACGACATCCCATCCCCGACGTCCCCGTCATATACTTCGTCGAGCCGAATGCAACGTCTTTGCAAAGCATCACTGCCGACCTACAGAAGGGCCTCTACTCGCCTGCCTACATCAACTTCCTCTCCTCCATCCCGCGACCCCTCCTCGAAGACTTCGCTGCGCAAACGGCCACCGCTGGCACCGCCGAACACATAGCTCAGTTATTCGACCAGTATCTGAACTTCGTAGTGGCCGAGCCCGACTTGTTCAGTCTCGGCATGCAGAAAGAACATACGTATTGGGCACTGAACAGCGCAAAGACGAAGGACGAGGAGCTGGATTATGTCGTCGACCGTATAGTCAGCGGTCTGTTTAGTGTCATTGTGACAATGGGTGCGACGGCCTGGGCCTCCTCCCAATGCAACAGCTATCGTGCTAATACATGGCAGGTGTGATCCCCATAATCCGATGTCCCAAAGGTGCGGCAGCGGATATGATCGCCGGGAAACTAGACCGGAAGCTTCGTGATCACATTTTAAATTCGAAAGACAACCTCTTCAACGCAAGGCCAGCATCATCCGCCGGTACTCCCGTCTCAAGACCTGTTCTTATTATTCTCGATCGTAACGTGGATCTGAACCCCATGTTGTCCCACTCCTGGACATACCAATCGTTAGTTCACGATGTTCTCAATATGAAACTCAACCGGATAACCATCGAAACCCCTGTGGATGAGGACAATCCGGCCAAGGGGGTCACAAAGAAGGCGTATGACCTGACTTCTGCCGACTTCTTCTGGGAGAAGAACGCCGCGCAACCTTTCCCACAGGTCGCCGAAGACATTGACGCCGAATTATCACGATATAAGGAAGACGCCGCCGAGATTACAAAGAAGACAGGTGCTTCATCTATAGAAGATCTCCAGAACGACACAAGTGCAAGCGCGCAGCATTTGAAGGCCGCCATAACTCTATTACCTGAGTTGCGGGAGAGAAAAGCAGTCTTAGATATGCATATGAACATATTGGCGGCGCTCCTTTCGGGTATCAAAAACCGGCAATTGGACAACTATTTCCAAATGGAGGAGAACGTTATGAAGCAAACAAAAGCCCAGATGCTCGAGACTATTAAGGATGGGTCAAAAGGGACTGATCCCCTAGATAAGCTACGATTATTCATAATCTGGTTCCTCAGTACCGAGCAAGAAGTCAGTAGGACAGACTGGACTCAGTTTGAGGAATCTCTCACGGCGGCCGGTGTCGAAAGCACATGCCTCCCCTACATCAGACAGTACGTATAAGCGCCCTATTCACCCTGAGAACGAGCCACCGAGAGAAACTAACCTTCCAACAGAGTTCGCGCAACTACCAAAATGACACAACTAACTACCATCAATAATCCGTCACAACCAGCTTCACAGTCTGGTACTACTGATCTCTTTGGACGCTTCTCCTCTCTCTCCACTCGGTTAACCGACCGTCTGAAGGAGACGGGTGTAGGGGTCCCCACCAATCTCGCATCAAACTTCGACTCTTTAATAGGAGGCATCAAGAATTTCCTCCCAGCCAACCGCGATCTCACAGTCACCAAGATTGTGGAATCGGTCATGGACCCGCAAACCGCCTCGACGTCCGCCATCGCCAAGACGGAGAATTACCTGTACTTCGACCCGCGGAGTGCGAACGCTCGGGGCACAATGCCTCCCCCTAGCGCCGTCCGAGCGGGCGCTAGCACGCCCGGCTCGTTGCCGGGGGTCGCGACGCTGGGCGTACAAACCCCCGGCACCGGAGCCAGCTTCGGACAGCGGAGACAAGGATACACAGATGCCATCGTATTCACCGTCGGTGGGGGCAGCATGGACGAGTACGGCAATCTCCAAGAATGGGTCAAACGTACGAGTGAGGGAAGAGCCAAGAAGAGGGTCGTGTACGGTAGCACGGAACTACTAAACGCCCAGGAATTCATCAAGGAGGAGTTGGAGAGGTTGGGAAGTGAGGTCCCATAAGGACTGACTAGGTAGCTTAATTAATTATTGTAGCTTTTATCTAGGAATCCCAACAGACAATGGCGATCGATGAATGACAAATGCCATTTTTGGCAATGCTGTTTACTCGAATTGAAATAATGTGCTTCCCGCATAATATCCCATCCTACGTATTATAATAGGAACTTAAACCCTAACACCTTATAACAAAGCGGGACGGACGTGGACAATTGTAGCAGCTTGTCACAATGCATTTCCCCATTCAAATAATTCATGTATGTATGTATGTATATGCGTAGCTTTCATGGTACCCAGATACCTAGGCAAGTCTTCCGTAAGGTCTTCCAACACATACATCCTACTACTTTATCTTGCAAGCCCTTTCTTTCTGTGCTCCCATATACAGACAGACATGCTCACAATATCTCCAGGTATCGTATGGTGGCAGTGTCACGACGTGACGCAAAAACACACACAAAAAGCGCTCATGCAAACAAACAAGGCGCGCATCCTATGCAAATTCTCCATTACATAAATCCAGACACGACGAACACGTTTGTTTGTTTCAGCTCCAACGAAACGGCCCACCTTGCTCTCTCTCTCTCTCTCTCTCTCTCTCTCTCTCTCTCTCTCTCTCTCTACTCACGGGCCCGAGGGGTATTATTAACTGAAGGACGACAAATGAATGGGGCGAGAAAGATGAAGCAGCAGCAGTAACAGCAGCAGAAGTAGCTCTATACACCTGCCGTGAGAAAAAGGCGAGAGAAAATAAAGTAACAAAAGACGGAAATGCATCAGGTTCATACAGCGCGAGAAAATATTTGTTTACAACGCGCGCAAGCAAGGGGGCGAGGGAAATCGAATAAAAATTTCATGACACATTCTAAAACCTCATCACTCTCTCTGGCAAATTCTATACACCTCTGAACAAGCGAACGACAAGGAACCACAGCGCTCCGATGAACTTGAACGCACTCAGACCAGCGACGCTCCAGAGGATGATGGTAGTGTACAACGTCGAGCGCGCCTCCTCGTCCTGCTCCGTCTGGCCCGGGTCTAGGTCCTCGAGGCCTGCGGTGCTGAGGACGAGGGCGACAAGACCGAAATTCGTAAAGATCCAGATCAGGACGACCAGGGAGCGAATCCAGCGATAGTAATCCATCTGGTCCTCGGCCTTCTGCGCATCCGTCTTGGGTTTGACTATCTTCGGCTCCTTAGCAGCGAAGACCCGGAGCTCCTTCTCGTACTGCGCGTTGAGATCACCCTCATCGGGCAAGTCGGTCTTACCCTTGCCGTCTTTCGTGTCGACCTTGGGGAGTTCCTCAGCTTTGTCGTCACCCTTGGTACCCCACGAAATGTCGTGCGTGTTGCAGAAGGCGTACACGTTCAGCACGTTGACGTATGTGGGTGTCAAGGCTAGGTATTGCACGAATGACGTGAGCATGTGCCAGGGGTCGAACATAATAAGCGATGCGATCAGCCATAGGCCATAGGTTGACAGCAAGGAGACCACCAAGGAAAAGAACACCTTGTTCTGGAAGATGGCGCTGATGCTGAATCCGTCTTTGATTTGTTGTCGGACTGCTACAACTGAGATGAAAACGGCGGCAAAAGTCAAATAGCTGGGATCGATGTTAGTAAAGTCTAAGAAAAGGAAATCTGAGAAACACTTACATCATGATAATACACCAAAAGATGACCATGGCTGTGTAGAGCTTCCCGGACCCAGCAGGGCGATTACCGAGAGACAAAACAAAGCATGCAACTAGGCAGACACCGTAGAACCATTCGAAAACAACACTCAGAATCGTACCAGCATTCCCCAAGAGCAAATCGCTACCGAGACTCTTTGTCAAAATCTTGAAAACAAGGAAGAAGTTTCCAATAGCAAACCACGCAAAAATTTGGTTAACGGTTTGGAAGATGAATTCGATGAAGAAGGCAATTTTGCGGAATATAGAATGATCGGATCGCCAGAATTGGTAGAAATGAGCAATGGCGTAGATGGCGGCGAAAAACGAACCGTTCAGCCAGCGGCGTCGTTGAAGAATGAACTCTGTGACTGTGTCTGGGACATCCGTCTCACCCGTCGCAGACTTGACGTAAGAGAGAACCCAGTGACAGTTACGCTTCGTAACCAGCTCAAAACAGAGAATTCTGTCTTCAGCCAGGTACATGTTCGCCGTGAAGACACCAGCACCTGCGCCATGAAGCGTCTCGCCCTTGAAGTACTTCTCCAGAGGACCTTGGCCATGTTTGTCGTTCTGTAACGCTATATATCGGTACGCCGAGAAAGCGCCAGGTAGGACGGAAATAAAGCCAAACGCCGACTCTAGAGGTTTGTCCAGGATGTTACTCATTTTATACTCAAAATTCTGGGTAGCCACTAGAGGGTTGAGTAAATGCTTCCCACCCGTGCCTAACATAGCCTTGATTTCACCACAAGCTCCACCACAACTAGGTTCCAGATCAAAAGCTTTCCAGAGCTGGTAAATCGAGTTACCTCCTGGTCTGGTTCCGGCGTCGATCAGAACACAGATGTTGGGATCTAGAACGCGCCCAAATGCCTGGAAGAACCATCTATGTGAGTTGATCTTTTTCTGGTTCTTCTCCTTCAAACAGAAGAGCATCTGAACCGGCTGCTTCTTCGGGATCAACTGGACAACGTCATTCTTGATCTGCATGCCCACCTGGGTGGTGTATTCGTAGATGTGCGATGTAACATCTTTACCGTTGACCTGTTGTTTGGCAATACCCTCTTGATAAACACCCATACCCGCCAAAAGCGCTTTCGTCCTCTTGTTAATCTTGGCACGGCCGTCGCTAACCACACACACGACAACCTTTTTCCAGGCGTCTGGGCCCCAAGTCTTGCTCTCCTTTCGGCTGCACATGTACTCGATGTTCTTCAGTACGCCAATCATAGTCCTAGCGAAAAGAATATCGTCTTCGTTGTACATAGTAATTACAATGAAGAGCTCGGTATGCCTCGGCTTGCTGAACAGCTTTTGACGTAGAGTGAAGTTCTCGGCATAAAAGTCGTCCGGGTCGCATGTTGCGGCAGTGTAGCGCATGTGTGTGAACTCGTCACGCTCGCCGTGGGGGAGCTGGTTTAATAAACGCGGTGGAACCGGGCAGTCGAGAACCAAGTTTCCACGATACAGAAGGACCTGCTTCACTGTTTTCCATCTCTTGAGCGGCGCAGAAGGCTGCCGTTGCGGTTCATCTCTGTAGGGTTCGTGCGCCTGCGCATGTGCATGGGAATCGTTCTGGGCCAGCATGGGTCGCCCATCATGGTCGTCATAGTCATATCCTTGATGGTCGTTCAACGGTGTTGTCGTGGGCTGCGGCTCGTATGGTTGACTGTAGTAAGAGTCGTGGTGCTGCTCTGGGTTTACCGAGTACTCGGAGCCATACCCCTGGTTATGGCCACGGCCGTAGGGGTTGTGGGATAAATCGCTAGTGGAATGCGCAGCATTTAGAGGTAGGTTATCGCTCGGGGTGTATGGACTAGGGCCGGGCATGTCGAGGTGGCTGCCCGAATGCGCGCCGTACTCGCCGTAGGGGACATCGTCCAGTTGATAGCCGCTTTGCAGGGGATGTCCTGGAGAGGGCGACCGGTGCGGGTGCACGCGGTGGTTATCCATAGTTGGATCGTAATAATTGTCGTCTAGAGAAGCACAGACTAGTTAGAAGACCGAGGTGGAAATCACAATGTTGACTTTGCAGTTGAATTAGGTGTATAGCGTGGTTGGCAGCTTTGCGAGGGGGTCCCTGGCAAGGAAGTCGCAGACAGGATGACAGTCAACGAGAGGCGGCGGAGGATGACGACACAAGTAATGGCCGAGGCATGGGCAGGGAGAGAACAAGAAAAGCGCAAATGGGAGCCGACACATGAAAGTTGATGGCCTGCTTACCTAGTCGATTATACGACATGGTTCAATCTATAGCCGTCTGAATTGTCTTGGTTGTCTTGGTCTTGGGGTGGAAACGAGCGGTCGAACGAACGAACGAATGAACGAATGAACGAACGGATGCGATGCGATGCGTGGCAGGTTACGACGGGTGAATGGTTGGAGTGCGACTGGCACGCACCGGCTGGAATGGGAAAGATCCGGCAGGTCGGGTGTGTCAAATACTGTACACAGCGCCAACCTCGTCTCCTGATAATAGCCAGTACTATCAGAAAGACTCAAGGGTGTGGTGTATCAAGGAGTCGCGCAGAGGGGTCGGTTTCGCGCAGGCGCAGGCGCAGACGTGCAGAAGATCAAGGGATCCAGGCCGTTTTCACGGTTGGCCAGCTTTTAGACTTCGAGGCGACGCACGACCATATACCGTAAACAATGCGACCCCTTTTCTGAAAGATAAGTTTAAGCCCAGCACTACCCCTCCAATTGCTGGATACACGGGCGATAATAACGAAGAAGCCCGAACGAACGTTGGTGCGCGGTGCTCGACGGTGGTTTGTTTTAATAACCTTGAAAGGAAAACATGAAAAAAGTCGGGACAACTGCCAATGCGAGGCGGGCACGCGGACCAAGATGTCAGTTAGTTGGATTGTCTCTGTGCCTACCTATCTAAGTAGTGTACCTACTGTAAGGAGGGCTGCGCTGTGCATGTGCTGGGCTGCCGGGCTTAGCAGGGAAATGATTAGGAATTGCGACCAAATGATGTCTGTTTCAGATCAACAAAGCGGGCGAAGCAGCAACCGGCAGCCAACCAGATCACGCCGTCTGCTGCTCCTCTGCGCTACGCTACGTCGTCAAGGGGGCGGTTTTTCACGTACCCTAGCTAGTGTACGCTAGGCTATACGCAGAGCCCACCATCACTAAGGTAGCCACTGGCAGCACCTCCCGCACTGCCAAGCGACCCAAAACGGGGATTCGCTGTTGGTTGATCGAGTGACGTCGTTCAAAGGGCTGCGCAGCCAAAGCTTCGGCAAAATACTTATTCGTATCCCAACTATCAGGGCAACTATCAGGGCAACTCTTGGGGAGGGACATCGTCTATTGTCACTACAATATATGTACATAGTTCAGGCTACTAGCCATAAGATCGACTGCTAAAGACACCTTCATCCTCTTCGATAAATGAGCTATACTATGTCTCGCTCTTAACTAGAATGGGTAATGATGCCTTCATTACTATGTACAGTAAAAGCGACCCTATCCATCTTCCTTGTTCTCTGTTACCGTACTATGTCCGTGATGATTGCGATGATAGGTTCAATACTAATAATATGCGCTAGGAAATCAGCAAGCCATGGATAGGTAGCTAAGAGTATGCCGACGTTGGGGTTTAACAGGGCCTCGTGTTTTAGACCTTTCCGATACAGTAAGGAGGATTACCCCTAAATAAATTGCGATCATTCACGATATCCACTTCGACAGGACCCCGAAACCCTCCCGATGTTCAACAGTGGTCATAGAATTGCCTAAAGTACAGTATATGGACTATTAGTAAGAAAGGATGCAAAGCGGACGATGCACACGAGGACACTGCGTAATTGGTTACGCACCGCGAGACTGGTTTGACAAGTCTTTAACGTCGTGCCAAGATGCCATTCGCGCAAGGTTCTCCAGATCTGACCTGCATTCAGGCAGCAGAATAAGGTGCCTGACAGTCCCCAGCAAACGCTCAAAAATAGCATGGCGAACCCCAGTCTAACCTTCCGAGGTATTCCCGTCCCTTGCTTGGCCGCCACATCCATCTGCCCCAGCCACAGGCTTGCGTATCACTGGCTTCTACATCAAGTACGATGCGCATTTCAATGCAGCCGACGAGGGAATAAACGCCCTACAAGTGTATTTCATGATGCAATGCGACCTCGCGAGACAAAAACAGAGCACATACCTACTTACCCAATCACTACTTAGACGCTGCGAAGGGTCAATGCAGGTTGGAACCGTTCACGCCACGCCAGTCGTATCGTTCCTCGTAGCGAACTGCATGACAGGTCCCTGCATTCATTCCACTTATATGTACATCCAAGACACACAGGTCTTGGAAGGCCGTGATTATTTGAGAGGTGGATAACCAACATCAAGAATGCCCAACTACCTAGTTTGGGCTGTAAGGCAGTCACGCAGTCCAGACTTTTCAGCTTATGGCTGGCTAGTGTGCGCCGCGCAGAACCAGCGAAGCGATTAACTAATACTGGAGAAGACGCCCGCATTAGTTTTGAGCTGAACGCGCGATACAGTATGTGGAGGCTCCTACTTTTAAGCATATCTATGAGAGGCTCTCTACATCGCGCAGGTATTGGTAACTTTTCTAGAGGGCTTAGCACATAATGTCTCTGGTTGGGAATACCGTGCAGTATGTCTTACAATAGACAATAATAGCCAGTGATGAGTGAGCCATGAGAAGCCTCATATATAAATTCATACTGAGATCATATCTGAGCACAAGAACTTTAGACCGTGACAAATCAGTATCTGGAGGGCTCACCGGCTCGTATTCTTCAAACATCGCCGACGATACAATGTTTGTCAGGCCCGAACTTGAAGATAGTGTACTTCATACATCAGGCACGTCTCCCAAATAGCCAGCCATGACGATGCCAGTGTGAAGAGAATAAGGCAGCAGCTTGACTTCAAGGCTACGAAGACGAAGAGAAGAATGGATAACAAGATAGAGAGAAAAATCAATGATGATATATTCCCTACCACGGACACCATGACCGATCGTTTGACTACTGGCAGTCTATCTGCTATTGCGTTTACCATCGTAGCATCGCCGTACCGCCGCAAGGCGCCCGAGTGACCATTCCTTAATAGACCGCAGCCCGAAGCCGACATGTTTTACATCAGCATCGTCAATGATTTCACCGTCGCCCCGAAACCGACCGGCTTATTCTCTACTAGTTGCAGTTGGGTAAGTGGCTGGCGGGTTGGCCACGACAAGGCAACGTCTGTCACGATAAATGCTATGAAAGGAATGAGACCATCATCTAAGTTAGTGTCAGGGCGCGTCTCGTTCCATGGCTGAGGAGATGTGATCCTTCTAACCATCCTCCGTAAGAAATTCCGCCGAGCGAGCGCTTTGCGACTTAGTCTGAAAGCGTGAGCCGAAAGGCCTTTTCATAGAATCATCATCATAGACGTCAAGAAGTTGGGTCGGGGTGTCTCAACCTTGACAATTCCCAGATGCGCGCCCACCGTAGACCTGCTTATAACCAATCCGGAGCCCGGGGTTACGGAGACTCTTAACGTAACTTAGTATCGGCATCTAGGTAGGTATATCGGGCGGGGAAACCAGGCCGGCCCATTTCATTAAGTGGAAAGGAAGCCGAAGACATTTTACGCCGATGCATCACGTTCCCTCCCCCCTTTTGAAGTTCCCGAAGGTAGAACTTTATCGGTTTGTTTTGTCTATAAAAGCCTATCTCTGGCTGATATTCCATCAATACTTCTCTGAGTACTGAAAAAGATTCCCGTTGCTCCACCCCTCCATTCATTGGTATCACGCCTGTCCGTCATGAAATCAAAACCCCCCAAGATGATAAAACCCTCATACCGACCGACCGACTGACCATGCAAGATAACCCCAGTTCTATGTACAAACGATCCTCGCAGCGAATCTTGCTACTGGATATAAATGGCTGAATGGCCGCTGCCATCCGTTCTATATACTTTATAAGTGTTCATATTGCTCCGCCACACACAATGAAGGATGCGGAAATGTTGCAAGCCTGAACTCCCGTATGCAAAGATATTGGAAACCACTTCCAGACGCTTAAGCCTTCTCGAGATCCGCCGCCGCGACGGGCTCGTACGTCGACAGAGGCATGCCTTTGGGGATCTCGCTCCACTGCTCCTCGGCGTCGAGGAGGGCGAAGGCATCGGCCCACTCCTTGCGGATGGTCTCGGCGTGCTTCTGGGTGCGGGGGTGGATGGCGGCCGGGAAAGGCTCGGGCTGAACCAGCATGCCGGGGATCAGCTTGGCCGGGTCGGGGATGACGGACTTGCCGGCCTCGTCGAGGGTCGTCTCCATGCGGAAGCCCCACAGCAGCCGCGAGATGGCGAGGAACATGGAGCGGTCCGCGATGTGCATGCCCTGGCAGATGCGGCGGCCGACGCCGAAGAGGAAGTTGTCGCGTTTTGACACGTCCCGCTGCTGCGACGACTCTAGGGAGGTTGTGTGGTCGTCGATGTAACGCTCTGGGTCAAATACAGATGGATTGGGGTGGCGCTTGGGGTCCATGTGGATAGCCCTGTGAATCAAATGTTAGTCGAGTTGTCCACCGTACTTGCTCAACATAGGATACATACCAGACGTTCACCACACACATAGAATCCTTAGGGATCCTATAGCCCATGTAGAAATCTTCCTTGTTGTTGGAGTGCGCAATACCCAAAATAGCTGTCGGCATCCACCGGTTGGTCTCCTTAACGCAGGCACGGATATAGGGTAGGTCTTCCCAGTCGTCCATGGTGGGTAATCGGTTACCGCAAACACGGTCAAGCTCCTCCTGGGCCTTCTTCTGCACCTCAGGGAACAACAGCATAGCCTGGACAAAGCCGGTGAGCTGGGCAGCCGTAGTGTCGGCACCGGCTTCTAGCAGATTTCCGGCGATATAACCGGCCTGTTCATCGGAGAAACCTTCAGCATCTTGGGCCTTGATCAAGTCGACACATAACGATGGCTAGAACGGTTGATATCAGCACATGATATGCAAACGGATAAAATGGGCATCGAGGTAACTTACCTTGGCAGTACCAGCCTTAAGCTTCTTCTTTACGTCCATCCAGTTGCCCTTGTGGAATTTCAATTCAATTTCGTGGAGGTTCTTAGCATGTGCCCGGCTCGCGACAAGGGCGTCCGGCAAAGCTCGCAGAGGGGTGAACATGTCCAAGATCATGGCAGACGCTGTGCCCATAGCCTTGGAGAATTGGTGAAGGTTGTGGAATAGCGACTTTAGTCTCCAGTCGTCTAGTGTGGGTGTTCGGAAACCGTAGATCATTTGGGTAGTCAACGAGAAGGAATAGCGACGTAGGTGGTCGATGAACGAATCTGGCTTGTCCAGGAAACCTTGGAGCATCTGCTTGTTCTCGAGATCTTGGTAAGGAACGAAACTCTTCGCGGCTCTGATATTGAGAATACTGTGGTAGACACGATGAGCCATCCTCCATCGGTCACCATATGGCTAAGACAGGTCAGCAATGATACAGTGAATGGATGTTTATAGCCTTGACTGACCATGTTCAGAACACGGTAGCCACCATCGACCTTGTGCGAACCACCGACGGTTCGTGCAATGTAAACTTCAGGGCGAGACGAATAAATGGAGCTCTTCTTATCGAATGTATCCTTGACAGCCTGGTCCGATGAGAATACGATCATGACATTAGGTCCCAGCATAAGTGAGTAAACCGGTCTATCCAGACGACATTAGCCATGTTCGAGTAAGCCTAGGGACAGGTTAATTACCCGTATTCCTCGGCCCATTTCTTGAACTGGACATGCCCATTCTCTTTGGGCATTAAGTGTAGGTTTCCTATAATCGGGAGGGTCGGGGGTCCAGGAGGGAAGTCCTTCGGTCTGCTACCGATCTGAAGAATACGATATATCGCCAGGCCCACAAGGGCGAGGACGGGGTAGACCCAAACAGCAGGCATGTTGAAAGCTTGTGCTTGATGGGAAGAACAGAGGTTACGACATCACTTCAAGGGCCGCCGGTGCGACCAAGAGGGAGTGCCAACCCTATATAGAGAGGCTTTGTGCCGTGACGGTCGACCTAGATCGATCTACTGCAGGCTGTCTGACTCCATGCTGACCCAGGGCCGCCCAGGATGTCATCCGTCGCCCTCTAATAACCCCATCGCTGCCTCTGTCTGTTGATGGATGCACGGTACTCTGTAGCACATTCTCTCTGGCGGCAGGCTTGGCGCACTGGTGTGACTAGCGCCAGGCTTACCATTGGGTGCTAAGCTAGGGTAGGTGAGAGGACACCCAGGCCACGGGCGAGGCGAAGACGGGATCCATTGCTTATTCCATTGAGTGACAAGGCACGAACTACGGAGCTCATTGGAGGTAGCTGCTCAAGATGCCGGCCGGGTGGATTTCTGGCATGGATAGCCCACGTAATATCCAGCGACAGTCAATGAAACAGAAGTACCAAGACTTTGGGATGGGGGCGCGGAACCCACGATAAGCCCAAGATGATCTCTACAGTACCTGAATAGGCAGGCAGACAGCCAATACATCAGTAGTTCCCATGTCGAGACTGCAGAGTACAGTATAGGCAGCATGTGGAGGACAACAGTGGACTACCGAAAGCAGAGAGCACTTACACAATGCACCGCATACCAGTGCGACGAACTACGTCCAGTAGTACGGTTGCGATGAATATCCGCATGAGCAGTGACCCGATTGTTCTGCGCTACCACTACCTACTGTACTGTTCCGCTTGATGGGCTGGCGTAGATCCATGCTTATCGAGCTCGACCAGGACCGATGAGCTGAGGAGCGAGCATCGTGAGGGTCTGTCGTTAGACCCCGGGTGGAGACCCGAGGCACTGCCATGACGAAGAACAGTAATCGGCTTGCATTCGACGGATCTATGCTACTGTCTATATTTCTTAGTTGGCGCCCGAGCGTCCGAGTCAAACGAAAACCCGGGATTCCTCGTGACACACAAGCCATCTCTCTATGGTTAGGCGAGTTCCAATACACAGGTACGCTAGGCGTGGTAGACGGGCCATTGGTTTAGTTAGGACAGAGGATCAATTGAATTAGTTGGGGCGATATGCGAAAGTCCAGATCTGCTATGCTATGCATGCTACAAACTTTAAAAAACTTAAAGTAAGCTTCTTTGCTGTGCCGCACTGATGCACCCTTGGCTGGTGGCCCTGGCCCTTGTAGTACAGTGCCAGTCGCTGTGCATTGCCCGCCCGTCATGTAAGTAAGACGGACAGTATGTATATAATAATCTATACTGTCCTAGTGTCCCGAACGGGCTGCACTAGTCGGAAACCCGGACTGCTCATTGATCGCCGTTCTAAAAAAAAGATCCGTCGCTCGCCAACTGTACATTACACATACTGCCGGAGGATTCGTTTCTTTTGCCCGGACGTCAGCCTAGTCAACTAGCCTAGCCTCATACCACTAATACCTGACGACACCTTTTTAATTACTTACTAGGCCACTGACTAGGCTACTGGGGATCGGTGAGAGATATTAATAACCACGCGCTGCATAGTACTATACAGTACTATCCTCTCTCAGCAACGACTTCGAGCCATCGCGATCAGCCCTGGCCGGGTCGGCGAGGCCATCGTCCGAGCCACGGTGCCATCTTGGGTCAGGTACCTATCGCCAGATCTGTCTGTTGTCTGTCACTCATTCTCACCGCCGCAGCATCTACTATGTTTCTCCATCCGTGCTGCAGGACGATAGCACGTCGAAATGGAAACGATATGGTTGCATTGAGTTACTGGATCAAGTTAGTCTCGGTAAGACCGGACCGAAGATGTACACCAGTACCTTACAACCAGTACGAGGCTGTTGCTCTTTCACACCTTGTGAGTACGGTACACCACCGCGGTAGGTGTGTGCATTGTCTTCAGCCATGTACTGTAGTTTTATTTCGCTTTTCGCTCTTCGCTGTAAGCACGGAAGCGAGTACAAGGATACTCTAAATAATGCCGCCATCCCGCCATGAAGCTTAAGGGGCTCACCGCTAAAGCGCAATAACGGTTCCGCAGAGACATCATGGACACAGCACACTTTTCGTGCTCATCCCCAATAACGTGGAGCTAGTAAAGTGCGGAGTACGCACTACCATAGGTAGTGACCTACCGTCCTGACTAGTTGCAATTAGCACGAAGTCTATTTACCTTGTCAAGCCGGTAATTGGATGGCCGATTTGCGCGATGTTACAGGACTCTCCTCCGGCCTACAGTATTGATGCTGAAACAACAAGCTGCAGCGTTAGACTGAACCCGGCATAGAAAACCAATCACTGTAGTTTTCCTGTATTGTATGGTGGACAGGTGTTAGAAGCAGACAATTATCTCCTGACATGTGGATGCTCAGATCCGCACAAACATCGAAGCGTACGAACCTAACCGTGATGCAGCTTGACCTTGGGAAGTGGGATTCTCATCATGTACACGAAGTGTTTAGCGTCATACAGTAAAGGTTTGTCGCGAAGGGCATAAGGCGATCCTATATTTGGTATGTCTTAGTCACTACAACTTATTGTTTCACATTCCCGTGTATACCTCATTGGGCTTTATGGATTAGGTAGGTGAGAAGAGACTCGGGAATGGCACGGTGTCTAGATCGATATATGTATGCTATCTGAGGCAATAGTACCTTTTCCCCAGAGTTCTCACCCGGACTCCAGCGTCCGGAGGCCCGGCCACCTGGGTCTGGGCAGACAAGCGCCGGTAACAGACGCGGGCAGGCGGCAACACGTAATGCCACCTTTCTCCGGCATCGCACCTCACCCTTCCGGCGACGGACCAATCAGAGACGCCGAATTGCCAACGGACCTTGGGATTTTCTCTGCTTGACTCTCTGCTCTTTGGCCGTGGCGCCATCGACCCTGAAGACAAGTTGCCATGCGACCTGAAGGATGAGGGCAATTGAGATCGCAGGCCGTCGAGGCGCGAGCCTTCGGGTACGTCTGGCTCCGTTCTGTTTTGTATATGTCAATTGATTGTCCGATCATCGCAATGATCCATTCTCCATCTGACCATCGATGTGTGCATTTCTAGCAAATCATAACGTGCGGCCGTCGATGTGACATAGCACGCCCCCGGTCGTTTGCGACTCCTGCCTTCGACACCTCGAACCCACGGATCCCGCCCTACCTGAGGCTCGCCCAGAACTATGAAAAGGTCAAGGCGGTGCTTGGGAGGGGCAGCGCCCTGACCCTGGCCGAGAAGATCCTCTACAGCCACCTCGACAACGCAGAGGAATCGCTGCTGACCAACACGAATGGTGGGCGCGACGTCCGGGGCACCGCGAATCTGAAGCTCAAGCCCGACCGCGTCGCCATGCAGGATGCCTCGGCGCAGATGGCGCTTCTGCAGTTCATGACCTGCAACTTGCCCGCCACCGCCATTCCTGCGAGCATCCACTGCGACCATCTCATCGTTGGCGAACACGGCGCACAGTCTGATCTGGAGTCCGGCATCAAGATGAACCAGGAGGTCTTTGACTTCTTAGCGTCGGCCGGAAAGAAGTACGGTATTGAGTTCTGGCCACCTGGTGCTGGTATCATCCACCAGAGCGTGCTCGAGAACTATGCCGCTCCTGGTCTTATGATGCTGGGCACGGATAGCCACACACCGAACGCCGGTGGTCTGTCGACGATAGCTATCGGTGTTGGTGGCGCTGATGCTGTTGAAGCGCTCGTTGGTGCGCCGTGGGAGTTGAAGGCTCCTCGCATCCTCGGCGTGAAGCTGATCAACAAACTTAGCGGCTGGGCCTCGCCCAAAGATATCATCCTGAACCTCGCTGGACAATT
Source organism: Xylaria acuta (assembly GCA_022495125.1). NCBI lineage: Eukaryota > Fungi > Ascomycota > Sordariomycetes > Xylariales > Xylariaceae > Xylaria > Xylaria acuta. The sequence goes on from MU383101.1 coordinate 60,718, forward strand.
AACAGTCCGCGGCGGTACAGGCTATATCATTGAGTACTTTGGGCCTGGAGTCGAGACGCTCAGCTGCACAGGCATGGCGACTGTCTGCAACATGGGCGCCGAGGTCGGTGCCACAACTTCGATCTTCCCGTTCGGCCCAGCCCATGTGCGGTATCTCGAGTCCACTCACCGACGCGATGTAGCCGCCGAGGCCAAGAAATTCTCCGAGATTGTCTCCCTGAAGGCCGACGAAGGCGCTAAATACGATGAAGTGATTACCATCGACCTTGCGAGCTTGGAGCCCCACATCAACGGCCCCTTCACTCCTGATCTATCCACACCTCTATCCCAGTTCAAAAAGACAGTACAAGAACAGAACTGGCCGGAAAAGCTTTCGGCTGGTCTCATTGGCAGCTGCACAAACAGCTCTTACGAGGATATGACCCGTGTGGAGGGCATGGTACGTGAGGCATTACAAGCTGGCCTGAAGCCGGCGTCTGATTTCTACATCACGCCTGGAAGCGATCAAATTAGAGAAACGCTGCGACGAGACGGTCCGCTCGATACTTTCAAAGAGGCTGGCGGTACTGTACTTTCCAACGCCTGCGGTCCATGCATCGGTCAATGGAAACGTCAAGATGGAGTCGAGACAGGTACGCCCAACGCTATCCTCACATCATACAACCGCAACTTCCGAGGCCGCAACGATGGCAACCTAGATACGATGAACTTCTTGGCGTCGCCCGAGATTGTCACGGCTATGGCCTTCGCGGGCACTACCACCTTCAACCCTATGACCGACTCGCTGCAAACAGCTTCCGGCAAGGAATTCCGTTTCACGCCACCCTCAGGCGAGGAAATCCCACAACAGCCATTCGAGGCCGCACGGCCTGAGTTCCGGGCCGTGGCGTCAGCCCCGGATTCGTCAGTAGAAGTCGCCATTTCGCCTAGATCGTCGCGTCTCGCACTTCTGGAACCCTTCGACTCCTTTCCGGATTCCGAGTTGACCGGCCTGCGGGTCCTCGTCAAGGTGACGGGCAAGTGCACGACCGACACCATCTCGGCCGCCGGGCCCTGGCTGAAATACAAGGGCCACCTTCCCAACATCAGCGCCAACACGCTGAACACGGCCATCAACGCCGAGACGGGCGAGGTCAACGTCGCGTACGACACGGACGGCTCCCCTCACACGATCCCGGAGCTCGCGCAGCGGTGGCGCGACGCCGCGCAACCCTGGCTCGTCGTCGCCGAGCACAACTACGGCGAGGGCAGCGCGCGCGAGCACGCGGCGCTGCAGCCCCGCTACCTAGGCGCCCGCGTAGTCCTCACCAAGAGCTTCGCCCGCATCCACGAGACGAACCTCAAGAAGCAGGGCGTGGTGCCGCTGACGTTCGCCGACGAGGCCGACTACGACCGCATCAGCGCCTGCGACGAGGTCGAGACCGTCGGCCTGCTGGACATGCTGCGGAACGGCGGCCGGGGCGACGTCTCGCTGCGCGTCAAGAACTTCCGCACCGGCGAGGAGGTGCTGATCCCCACGCGCCATGCCGTGAGCCGCGACCAGGCTGAATTCATACTCGCGGGCAGCGCGCTGAATCTACTGTCTAAGAAATCATGATGTAAATATCGTGGTAAGCAAGAGGTAAATTAAAACTGGATAGATAAAAAAGGACAGGATAGGCAAATATGTATTCCCTGTGAGAGGGATTAGGTATAAGCGAGTTTGAACAAATTAAATGTAGGAATAGAAAAAATTCAGCGACCAATTGTCCAGTCAAGAGCCTGAACAGGAAGATGTTGTGTTTATTGTGTAGCTGCAGCATTTTCGTGCTGCTGTATATATAGGTAGGTACTAGGCTGGCTATCATATTGGGTTGTTGATGACGTGGTAAGTATCTGGCAAGTATCTAGCCCTTCTATACGCAACTATTTTCTTAGTTTGTATATTCCGTATTCTAACTCCTCGCCCTTCACCGGAGTGTAGTGCGCGTAGGCACGGATTCACGCTTTATGTAAATGTCCATCCATCATTTCCTTATTCATCCATTCATATATCCATGCGAGCTCAAATATAACGCCTTTTTGTCCTTATACGCGAGGAATGGATAGACAGATGGCACTGACGTCTTTGGGGAGGGGGATTATATAGAAACCGCATGAGACACGCATGCATATGTCATGCAAGTAAGTGTACAGATCATGTAACCGCATCGCGACGTGCGTGCTACGAGTAAAATGCGAGGCAAGGAACATGGAGCAATATCCAAGCTGTGGTTAGCTCGACTGCATATCCGTATCCGAATCGAGTTCAACCGTCGTAGTCGCCTTCGCTTTGCCCTTGGCGGTTTTTTCCCGCTGAAGCTGACTGGTCTCTTTGTTGCTTCGTGCTTGGGCCTCGATTTGTTCTAGCACCTCAAGTGCTTTAAGCCACTTTGGATTCTCTCGCACGCGTTGTGGTAGGTTGTCTCGTTTTTGTTTCTGATTGGGTTTTGATGCTCCTCGCTTTCGTTGGACCGCTCGCTTGACGGCCTCACCGAGGCCTGTTTTCCGAGTCCTGCCACGGGCCGAGATCTCCTTTTGTTTTTGCTGGTACCACTCTTCGGATTGTTGGTGCGAGTAGTGGATTCTTGGGTCAATATAATCGAAATGCGTTGCGGAGCGTTGAGGTCGTGGGGGCAATGCATCATCAGCAACACCAAATAAGTCATCCCCGGGTCGGAACGGTCGGTTATTCTCGCTGTAGATCTGAGCATCCAATTTTCCCGCATCATGCTGCGAGACCCAGAAGAGGCGCCGTTCTTCAGGCGACATCTTCTTCCACTCTCGGCCCCCTAACAAAGCCGACAGAGGGCCCTGGCGACTTGTGGTTTGCTGTAGTGGCGCGATTCCCGCTGCTTGAAACTGGGGTATCGGTGGTGCATCAAGAATAGGCTTACTTTGTACTGAAGTTTTGGTGGGTTTCTTGGCCATTATCTGTTCCGTGACTGAAGCACCTAGACTCGAATTAACTGAAGCTGAGTTTTTCTCGTTTGAGGGAGATTCATGAATGCCATTGGTAAGTTGACGATTCTTGACGGGTGGCAGGTCGTGTTCATGTGTGGAAATGTGAGAGGGAGTCAAGTGCACGGGCCCTGAGCCGTTGTTGAGGGCTGGTATGTTTGGTTTTTGTTTGCTGATTAGCGCCTCAGAAAGTATTCCATTCGAGGGCTTCGAAGTGGGCTGCACGGCGAGAGCGCTTGGAACTACATTCTGCAGCGGTTTTTTGGTGTGTAAATCCCTTGCTTGTTCAACAAGGCGTCCATTGTGGGCTTGAGAAATACCACCTGGCTGGGATAGCGGTGGGCCCTCATAACGTTGTTTATCGTCGGACGCCGGAACGCCTTTCTGTTCGCAAGGCAAATTGGGATTTCCATCAGAAGACCTCCGGGGTTTTGTTGTGATGCCATTAGGGACATGATTGTTGGGGGTAGGCTGGGGTTTAGGACGCGGTAACGGAGGCACTAGATCATCATCCCTAGTGAGATCTATCACGAAGGACCCAGAACGAACGTTCCCTTTGAGACTGGTGGTTTGAGGTGGCTTACTCGAGGTCGGAGCTGGTCGACTGGAGTTGCTAAGATGACTGTCTCCTCGATGTAATTGTCGCTGGTCATTGTATGGCTTCGACCTCGCCGACTCATTTGCGGCCTCTTTCTTCTTAGGTCGCAGTGCAAAATCGTCTACTGCACTAAGTTTATAAGTTCTCTCTTCGGACTGTCTGAACATACCTCTACTAGACAAATGAGGGATACCATTCTCTGAGAACGAAGAACTGTCCGACCTTGAATACAACCCAGATACGTTTGGCACATCCGGCGGGCGTTGTCTCTTTACTGGTCGCGGATTTCCAGGCAATGTATCCACAGACGGCCTCCGCACAGGAGAGGTCGCGGAAGCAAATTGAGCCTGCCCCGAATTCGACGGTTGTTTGACACTTTTTCGTGCCGTGTGTTTATCAGGAAGTTGCTTCTTTTCATTTGTGGGTGATGCAGTCCCGGAGGAAAAGGGGCTGAAAGGATTCCTGGAGGGACCTAGCGGTGGATTGGACGAGGAACCTGAGAAAGCCTGGTTCTTACCAGACTGTGGGGAGCGACCTCGATGGTGCTGTGTCTTGTGCTCCAGGCAGTATACGCCTCCCGATATCACATCAAATGAATAGCATCCTTCCCAATGGCATATCCGAGGTTCATGTCGATCCATGGCAGGAGAGAGCTAAATTGCGTACCAGGCCATTCATCCATATGTAAGCCACATTGAAGTGATCTGCCAATGTCCCGTTTGTAGATATGGTGCTTTAAACAGGCCGTCATATCGTTGGCAGGGGCCACTGATAGTACTTTCCCCAACCATGCATTTGTAAGGTACTGACTATCATATAGAGATTGAGTAAGCGTGGACAATGATTTTGTGGAATTCGGGCTGAACGGCAGATTTATCACCACCGAGACGAAGCCACCGATCGGTATCACCTTCCACCGGGGAGAGGGTAGAAGGGAGAGAAAAGATAGGAATATAAGAGAGGGGCCGTGCTACTGGGAGGCGGACTGCTGCTACCTACACCTTAGAAAACTAACAAACCGCCGTGGCGACCCAAGAAGCGACAGATAATATTTATTTGTAGTGGTTTGCTCTGGTGGATTATATAATCGATGTTCAAGTCTAGCGTTGCACGAACGTGATATAACCTGGGATGTGAAGATCAGCTGAAATGTAGATGATCTAGGGTTATGGAGGGATTATAAAGTAAGGCGAGTTCTGTATGGCCAGTCTCAGATCTTTTCAGTTTGTAAATTTCACCTCATTCTGCGGGGAAACAGCGGCTTCGAATTGCAAAACTCGACCACGTGAGTGAGAAGACCCTCGGTTGCGTCTCTTCGCCACAGCCTTTGGCTCTACCTCGGTGGGGCACAAAAGCGAGGTCTAGCTCCATGTAGTGACATGAGCAGATATTCTGCTTTTGAAATCTATCTTGCTCTCTGCAACCAAGTGTATCGGGAGGTAGATACTTTGGTGAAGAGGAGAAACAAGACGCGTTGCTTGGACAACAACTGTTTCGCTACGGCGAGTATACAATCCAAAACCAGAAGATTCACTGTGCAGTCGGACCTTTTACCTTTCCGCTCATCATTGACTCGGCCAGCAGGACGATAATTTAAAAAGAAAATCGGACGTAGTGGATTTAGAAGATCTCACCTAACGTGCTTGAGCGCATCGAAAGAAACATCAACTCCTAAGTCATGTTGGCTTGGCTATATCGGTGATATTTCGGGACACCTAGCCCAGCCTTGCAGGCAGCGGCTATAGAATTCAATGGAGGCGCGTAGACAAGCCCCTTCCGGTCGCCGATCGTTCGGTTGGCCGTCTCGTCACGAATTGGGGATGAACGTGATTTTGGGCGAGCAGCACGATGAAATGAACTGGACTTCCAGCCGCTGGGTTCAACAGAGCATCATAAGTACGACGACGGATGAAGAGACGCGTGAACTAACAAATATTACTGGAGAAAAGCCGGCTTAAGGCGACCAGGCAAGGCACGGGAAGGTATAGCGTAGCGTACAGCTAAGAACGGGGCAACTTGTACGAAACGAGATTCGATTCAACAAACCAACAGTTGCCGAGTTGCGAGTTACTTACCTACCTACCCATTCTGGGGTTAGGATTTTGGGCGGTGGCTACGGTGGCCCGTGCCTGCCTACCCATTTTAGTACTGTACGGTCGTACCTGTCTGCCTACCTAACACCTACCAAAAGTGCCCGCTCCGCTTTCCTCCTCTGTTTACCCCACGGCGCCGGACTATTAGCCTACCGATGCCTCCAGGCGGTGGAACCCAAGCGCGTCCTGTCTCCGCCCACACTTCCTCTCCACCCTCCATGTTGGCTCGCATCACGAGAGCACAGTACAGTAGGTAACCCTGAAATCTCAAATAAATACCTAGGTAGCCAGCTGCAAAAATTAGCACTTCTAAAGCGAGTCCTCAAGTGATGATGCGAGCGGACAAGACCCTAGACGGAGTCCAGTCTGTATTTTCTTTTCGCACTGCATCAAAAGGCCCTTATTCCCGCGACGGGCGTCTCGTTAGTGACTAAAACCGGGCCAGCGTCACATCGTGAATCTGATCACTCAATAATAAGACAATGGTTTCCCCCCAAATCAGCATTCGGCGACATAACAATCTTCGAGGACCGAAATGGGCGAGCCAAGAATCTCCAGGTTCCATAAATGTTGGACAATGTTGCAGCCAACAGTCCTAACATCGTAGTGTAATAAGCGACAACCAACGGCAAGAGGCTCCCCTTCCTGAGCATCATTAAGACGGTGGACAAGCCGTAAAGCTGGTCGCCGACGATCAACGAGCGCTGTGCGAGGCTGAGATGAAACGCCCTCGAAATGAAGCCTTCCGCTCATCGGAATTCCCATTGCTCGAGTTATGTTGGGAGCGTTTGCTCTGAGCTCAACGCAGGCACAGCTTATCTACTCGCAATCCCGAACGTGTGTAGCCGGAGATTCGGAGAGCGAACGATCGTCTCTGTGGCAATGGCCGATTCTGCAACCCTTCCAATAAGAATGAGGACAATAAGCCATGTTATTAAAGGACAAGAAGAGATTCTCCCTTTATTATAATAAGCCTGCATTACTTCAACTTGCGGGTTTTGTTTATAAGACCGCGGCGGGATTCAGTAGGCGGCCCCACCTCTCTTGCTTAGGGGCCATCAGGTCACTTTGACAGTCACAGTCACACCACATCGTATGACACCAGAGACCGAAATTCCCAAAGAACACCTGGCTGGTGATTGACTGGCCCAAATCAACACGCGCCGGCCCCCAATCGGACTTTTCTCGTTCATGCTTACCCACGGTTTTATGAGAGACTGCTAATTAGGATTGGCCTTATCAACAACAAGACATTTCTGAGACTGAAACGGGCAATTGAGGACCCGCTCCAGCACATTTCCCGCCGCCGCTGCCCGGCGTTCGCCCGGCCCCTGCCGACATAGAGATCCTCGTGTCCGGTGTCCTAAGTAAAGAAATACATTGCCCAATTGCGTAACGGCGTGGACTGGGGTAATCAGTAATTCTCTAATAGGCTCGCGCAAGGAGGGATGGATGCCAAGCTTACCGCTCCCGGGTTATCGGGTAGCTTGTCTAAGGAAACTCACCTGACAAGGCTGGCTTCGAATCGTATGTTCAAGCTCCCAAACGAACACATCCCGGGTAAGAATCAGGTCAGCTTGCGGCCGTAGCTGACTCTTGGGAGAAGAAACCAGAGCACATGGTATATTCTAGTATTGTGAACTTTAGCTGTTAGTCTCCTCGTAGATGGTATAAATAAAGGATACCACCCACCCCTATAATGGAACATATATCCTCGTCATAGACACTCAACAAGGACATAATAATCAACAGCCTCGAGAGCATATACCAAGCCTCTCTTTTCTCTCCTCTCAACTGTACAAAAAGGGTCATCAACTCCACTCCCAGCAGCTCCTCTCATCTCCACCCACCCCAAAAACCAGACATAATGTCACCGATCACAGTCCAAGCCGCCCGTCTTGCCTCAAGACGAGCTCTGAGAGCACCTCTCCGTCAACAAGTCTTCCGCCGCTACGCCTCAAGCAATGCCGTCGAGAGGGCACCTGCAGACTGGGGGCGGATCATCAAGTCTAGGGCCCAGTGTCTTGTGCTGTACGTTCTTCCATCTACGGTATCCCGTTCTCCTAAACTTTACGACAATATCGACTAACACGTTCTATTACAGATACTTCCCCGGAATGGCTCTGGCTTTAGGCTGGCCCTGGGTCGCGGCCAAGATGCTAGGCGCATAATTCGTTCGATGCCGGTAGACGAACCTCGCCCTTTAATCGCCTAATTTATATCACACTACTTCTTCATCTATTCTTCTATGTATATACAACCATAAAACGAGAGGCTCATGGAAGCGGCGTTACGGTCGAAAGAGATATATATCCAGGGTAAAAGGGGTTGTAAAGAGAAAGAAATAGAAAAGAACAAGACCAAAAGTCCCCAATAAAAACATTTCAAACGTGGCAAAATCCCATCCCAGACCCTTGAATAACACTCGCTCACCCGTTCAAAACTTCCACCGTCTTCGCAGAGCTGGCAATATTGGCCAACTCCTCCTCATTGTACTCCAAGTACCCCTCCTTGCCCTCGGGGACATGCAGTTTCCTCCCGCATTCCGTGTCCCCGAATATCCCGCCGTCGGGGTTCGCCCTGAGCGTCCTCGCCGTCTCCTCGTAGTGTGCCTCGGCGTACGTCTCGGCGTCGAAGTTCAAGAGCCACGCCTCGCGCCGCAGCCGCAGGGACTGCGGGTCGTTCTTGGCCGCGGTGAAGTCCGCCTTGTGCCATATGTCGCGCGTCTGCTCGCCCGTCTTCTGCGCCGAGCGCACGCGCTCGTAGCGTATCGCCTCGAAGGTCGCTATGGCCTCCTGCACGCCGTCGTTCCCGGCGGCCGTCGCTCGGGCCCTGGAGAGGCAGACGGCGATGGTGGCCCCGTCTTCCATTGCCTGTGACGCGCCCTGGATCGAGGTTGGCAGGAACGGGTGCGCCGAGTCCCCGATGAGCGCTATGCGACGCCGTGCCGATATCCACGTGGGCAGCGGATCACGGTACACGAGCTTCCAGTCGATTAAGGGGGAGGGCGTCTTGTCGAGGATCTTTTGAACTATGGGGTCCCAGCCCTCGAGCACTTTGCGCGCGTCTGACAGGGGCGCTTCGAAGGACCAGCTTTCTTCGATGTCTTGCTCATCCTGTACATGGTTAGATGATGAGATCCGTTCAGATTAGTACTTATGAAAGGGGAGTTGTTCGAGGGGAGATGAAGGCTGGACGAACCTTGTGAGTACAAACCCACGAGAAATCCTTGCCGCCCTTCACGGATGCCGCGATGAAATGGACGTCGGGGCCTAGCCATGCCACATGCTTATCGCCATTATTCGTGAAGAATTGCAAGTCCGGGTCCTTTGCGATCTCGTCAGCGTCGAACCAGGTGCGGTAGACCGCGTACCCCGACGCCTTCGGCCTATCGTCGTATCCGAGCACGATCTTCCGCCCTCGACTTCGTACTCCCTCCGCCGCGAGCACGACATTGGCAGTAATCCTCTCCCCACCCTCGAGAACGACGCCCGCCTCGTCGTCGTCCTCGAAGTAGTCCTCAACGCGTGCATCCAATCTCACATCCACGCCTATGTCTAGAGCGTGTTTGTACACGACCTCGTGGAACTCGCCGCGGTGTCCGTCAAACCGGATCCCAAACTCGTTCTGCTCTTCCGTCCACGTTTGCTTAAGGAGCGTCTCGCCGAGCCAGTTCTTGATAACGAGACCGTCGGCGCGTTGGCTCAGAGCATCCATCTGCTCCGCCACTCCCGGCCATCGCTGGAAGATGCGCGAGCTGTTCGGCCCGAAGCTGATAATGTCGCCCAGGAGCTTGAGCTCAGGGAATTTCTCGAGTAGGGTCACGCTGTGTCCCTTGCGATGACATTCAATGGCTGCTGTGAGACCGGCAAAGCCCGCGCCTATAACTAGGACGCGGATGCCGCTCCTCGGGCGGGTTTGTGATGACTGGTTCATGTTTGGTTCGCTTCACTAGATGTCAGGTCACAGAATTCGCCTGTGTGGCCCTTGATCTTCCAAGATTGTCCCTAAACGTTTCCGACTCCGGCTTTATATGACGTATGACTTCAGCAAACGACATGAATAATCGAGATCTCGGTTATCTTCTCATCTCTTTTCGATACACGCTGAACCATTTACCGTCATATCGGCAAGCTTTTTCCTGAAGCTAAGTCACTCCTTTTTTGCCTTCGTCGACTATCTAGCACTAGCTTTATCTGATTAATGCTACCGTAATGCGGTAGCTGTGCTTCGGCTCGGAGGGTAGACTCAATACCATGCCATTTCCCCGCACAATGAGGTTGCGTTGATGACCGGCAGTTGTCTAAACCTAGCTTGCCAAGTCATCAAGATGCGGAGTGCGTGATGACTGACTGTCTCAGGAATGTTCGACAAAGCGGTAAATGTCTTATCACGCCGTTCTGAGTGTCGAATCGGGTGAGTGGCCTGGACCTCGCTACATAACATCCTTGTCAATAGTTGATTCGGGATAATTGAGAGGTCGATGCCTTTCTGGTTCTTATAAAGATGTTATGCGTCTCCTCGCGTATTAGGTTTAATATCTTGATCATCGACCTCGAACTGAGTTTGTTTAGATTTGTTTGTATAACACTTCGTCAAAATGGTTTGGGGGATTCTTGAAGACAAACATATGGATCATGTGCCGGGGACTGGTATGTAGCCTCACGTCTCTGCGCTTTCAGGCCATTGCTAATAGTCGATGTTAGTCCTTTTAGCCGACTCCAGTGATGTCCCGAGCGAGTATCAGGCGATCCCTCGGGAGCACCTAAAACGTGGCCACGGGCGAAACGCACATATCATATTATCTCCTCAACCGAGCGACTCTCCAAATGACCCATTGAATGTGAGTTTTTAATGTGAAATTCCCGTTGCTTCGGAGGCTTATACCCGAGCAGTGGCCAACATGGCGTAAAGATGTTATTCTAACGATCGTCGGTCTATCTGCGGCCGTCGTGGGAGCCTATGGTCCGATGCTATCCCCGGGGTTCGTCGAGATTGCCGCCGAGTTGGATATCACGGTCAATACGCTATCACAAGCTACGGCTTGGGTGATTTTGCTAATCGGCTTGTCCCTATTCATATTTAACCCGATAGCGAAGAAGATTGGGCGTCGACCTGTCTATGCGATTTCGTCTATCATTATGCTCACTGGCAGTGTCTGGGGAGCTGTTTCGCAGGACTATGGTACATTCCTTGCATCCCGTATCTACAGCGGAGTTGGCATGGCCCCGTATGAAGTTCTCGTCCAGTGTACCATTGCGGACATGGTGCGTAACTCTCGAGAACCATTTCCTTCTTAATTTGGCAACTTCCAAGGCACCAGATTTCATTCTTGGGACAAGAGGGTGTCCAGAAGCTTTTGAAAAACTCACAAATCACTCTCCAAATGGCGATAACTGACTCTAAGTGTTACAGTACTTTGTTCATGAGAGAGCCACGAGGATTGCAATTTGGAACATGTTTCTTCTGTGTGGCATCAGCGGTGGGGCTTTGATTGCCGGCTATATCATCGAAGTAAGCTCACCTCCTATGGTAGCGTAGCAATCACTAACAGCAACTTCAGGACCAAGGATGGAAATGGACGTTGATATGGTGCGGCATCCTATTTGGGATCTTGCTACCTCTAGTTATTTTCTTCGTTCCTGAGACTGCTTATCGAAGACAGTCCTGGGAGGAACGTCTGATGGCCATTGGAACAAACGATTCCAAGGGTGAACTACCAGAGAAGAAAGCCACGAATGTTGAACACAACGAGGAACCTTCGGCAGCGCCAGAAACCGGAATACCGGTGGAGAAAAAAGACTCCTTTTTGCGTTCGTTGCGATTCTACAGCGGAGTCTACACAAAGACACCAATGTGGAAAATCTTCCTAAGACCGATGGTGATATTCTGGTATCCAGCTGTGCTCTGGGCGTTTCTGCTGTATGGTGTTACATTGACTTGGATCGTGGTATTTAGCGTGGTCAACGCGGTCATCTTCACAGCACCACCGTACAACTTCTCCGTATCACAGACTGGACTCATCTCTTTGTCGCCGTTTATCCTGACTTTTATAGGAGAGATCGTCTCTGGTCCGCTCAATGACTGGATTTGCTTATGGCTTGCAAAGAAGAATCGTGGTGTCTATGAGCCTGAGTTTCGACTACCACCAATCATCATCTCTTTTCTGATCGGGGTTGCTGGCTTCTTTGGGTTTGGGGCAACGGTTCACTTCGAGACACACTGGAGCGGACCAGTTCTCTGCTTTGGCTTAGCTAACATGAGCCTGGCCTTCTCCAATGCCAGCGTGTTTGGCTATGTCATCGATGCTCATAAAGAGCTAAGCGAAGAAGGTATAGTAGTCCCAGGAACTCGTGTGCTAAGTTAGCGACTAACTTGATGATCCATCTAGCTTTCGTGGCAATCAATGCTCGCAACCTTCTAACATTCGGCTTGACATATTTCGTCAACGACTGGCTGGCTCGAGATGGGGTGTTAGCGGTTTTCAATGTCCTCGGTAGCGTCTTCGTGGCAGTCAATGTACTGACAATTCCACTGTGGATCTATGGAAAGAGATTTAGAGGGTTCATCGCAAGGAACGAGACCTTGCGTCGATTTATGCATGAAGATTGAGAATGATGGGATAGTGGCACGTCTTAGACGGCGGATGGGCCATTTTCACCATTGAATGTTTTAATGAAATAACAGCTGGTGCGCTTCAAATCGGGGAGTACACAAGTCTATCCAATAAACTGTAAATTGGGTATCGCATGATTATCATCAAATAAACGAGTGCAGCTTGCAGGTTTCAACAAATGCTTGAGATGCCAAGTTGGAACCTGGTGGAGTAGCAAAAGAAAGCTTCGATTGACAGTCAGTAACTACATACTTAACTGCCCGCAGCAGGTGGGTGGTACAGCAGTTACGGGTACCTACCTGGGTAGGCTGTGGGGTCCCAGGTACCGCTAACCACAACCAGGTTAGCGCATGGTACCCCGTCTGTAACTCGCTGTCAAAGACCGAATCCCAGGCACGGGAAAGCGCGTCGCCTATAGTTTTCGAGCTTGCACTGTTGTTGAAAACGCACCCAGCGAAACACCCTCTTCTCCTCCATACCAACGACCTCTCCCTGCGCTCCCGACGGTTGTCCTCACGGCTGACTCCTTGGACTTTGTTTCGCTTCAGCCTAGTCGAGTGACCGGTTGGCACAGTCGACAACCCCTGCTGCCGAGTACTCAATAAGGAAACAAACAAATACAAGCTTCAACGGACCGTAGCCTCTACCCGAACTGGGCGGATCAAATCCAAGGACGACGCAACTACTCGATTGCGAGGGTAGATAGGGAGAGCTGTAGTGGGCGAGGAGGTCTAGACGTCGACCACGATGACGGACTCTCTGCACAACGCCCCGATTGTGCTCGACAATGGTTCTGGCACTATAAGGGCTGGTTTTGCCGGCGACGATCTGCCCAAATGCTACTTCCCTTCCTTCGTAGGACGCCCGAAGCATCTTCGTGTCCTAGCCGGCGCCTTAGAGGGCGAAGTCTTCATTGGCCAGAAGGCCGCTACCGAGTATCGGGGGTTATTAAAAATCCGCTATCCGCTAGAACATGGCATCGTCACCGACTGGGACGACATGGAGAAGATATGGGAATACGTATACAGCGAAGGCCTAAAGACCATGAGTGAAGAAGTACGATAGCATCCCATCCCAAGAACAAGGGAGACGCTGCTGCTGCTGACACTGTTGCCAGCATCCTGTTCTTTTAACCGAGCCACCACTAAATCCTCGAGCGAATCGTGACACGGCCGCCCAAATCCTGTTCGAGACCTTCAATGTACCCGCACTATATACATCCATCCAAGCAGTCCTTTCTCTATACGCAAGTGGTCGGACTACAGGCTGTGTCATGGACTCTGGTGATGGAGTCTCCCATGCCGTTCCCGTATACGAAGGCTTCGCGATCCCTAGCTCAATACAACGCATCGACGTTGCCGGTCGCGATGTTACCGAATATATGCAGACACTGCTTCGCAAGAGCGGTTACATCTTCCACACCAGTGCCGAGAAGGAGGTGGTGCGGCTGATTAAGGAGTCCGTCTCGTATGTGGCGCTGAATCCGAAACAAGAGGAGAAAGACTGGGCAAGTACAAAGCTAGATCAGGCCAAGACGGCTGAGTACGTACTACCAGATGGCAACCGTTTGCGCGTCGGCCAGGAGCGTTTCCGCGCCCCTGAGATCCTCTTCGACCCTGAAATCATCGGCCTCGAGTATCCTGGTATTCATCAGATAGTGACGGATGCGATTAACCGGACGGATCTCGACCTGCGGAAAGCCCTATATGCCAACATTGTGCTCTCGGGTGGTAGCACGTTGACAAAGGGCTTTGGTGACCGATTACTGAGCGAAGTGAAGAAACTCGCGGTTAAGGATATGCGCATCAAGATCTTTGCCCCGCCCGAGCGTAAATATTCGACCTGGATCGGTGGCAGCATTTTGGCTGGGCTGAGCACATTTAGAAAGGTTTGTTTCGTCATTTCTCGCCTTATAGTCGGGCTGGTATTTGAATAAGTACTAACTATCTACGCAATAGATGTGGGTTAGCATCGATGACTGGCACGAGGATCCTGACATCATTCATAAGAAACTCACCTAATCGACACAATGCAAACCTAAAAAGAAGACGAAAGACCAGGTGCCGCTCGGAGACGGACGCCAGGAAGAACAAAACCACCAAGTTGAAGCTTCACCAACCTGGACAGCTCCATGATACCTTACCATATTAAGAAAATGGCTTGGGTTATATTTTGTATTTTGGAAGCCTGTCTAGAACTACGGCCTTGTTGAGATATGGAAAGTAAGCTTGGTAGACTTTCTACGGCCATGTACGGTGCATACCAATTTTTAACGGTGAAGTAGATAACAGCTGAAGGCGGAGGCTGGAGGGGGAGAGACGTTGAGGCAGGACGCAGAAGGAAGGTGAACGGAGGTGAGGAACTAATCATCTTAAGGTAGATGAATGATACCCATTTGTTGAGCGCGATTTTTAAGTGTCTGTTCGCATTAAAGAATCCATCAAGAGTAGAATATGCGTAACCCACCGATCTGTAGTCGTGTAGACATCGCATTACGACGAATCACTGCAAGCATGGAGAGGAATACGCTCGGGGATACACAGACATCGAACATTCAATCGAACTGCTCGTAAAGTATTGCCCTTGTTTCTCTATTGAGAAGGGGTATAGAATTCTATCTACATACAAAGACAGGCGCCGAACCATTTGATGTCTTATTCAGTTCAATTCGTTCAAATCCGGTTCTCGGATATTCTTTCTTTCTTTCTTGCTTGTAGAGAAACACACACGCCCCGGAGTCTACCAGCCGGGAATACGACCAAATCCATTAACCTCCTTGGTAAGGATGTCGAGGGATTGCGTCGTGGGGGTATAATGAAGAAAATAAAACCAATTCCAATGCGTCTTGATATCCACCCCTTCTTTTCAATCCAGTTCTTCGAGATAGCCCGCTTGCTTGCTCATGGCCTTCCCGAAGATTTCCCATTAAATTCCACATAAAACACTTTTCTTTTTCGTCATGACCCTTTCGATGAACAAATATGTCGCTAATAGGTCGCAACCTGGCGGTAGTTCCCGTCGCCGTCGTCCATGATCTCATACAAATTCCACCCCATCCATAGCGCCATGCTTGATTTGCTGTTGTTGTTGATTGGTTGATAATAATAATTTGCAACAAAAAATAATTCGATGAAAGTAAAATATAAACAGCAAAAGTGGAGAGTCGGATTGATAATAGCGCCCGCCCGTGACGTCGAAACGGGCGCATTGGCGAAGTTTAAAAGCATTCGAGCGGGTAATTAATCGAGTTTAAAACAGAAACCCCAAATTTTTATAATCCAAAAACGCTTAGATAGAACTAGCGGCGGCTGAAGGCTGAGCTGACGCGCTCGATGAAGGAATTGGCCGAACTGGCGGAGCTGGCGCCGTCGCTGTTCTTGCGCCTGGGGTTGGGCGCGGCGACGTCGTAGATGTTGCCGGCGCCGCCCCGGCCGACGTAGCCGACGCGCTTCTGCTCGATCTGGCTCTTCAGCTTGAACTCCTCGTCGAACGACATCACGGGCCGCTTCTCGGAGACGCGCGCGTTACCCGCGCCGCCGCGGCCCGAGTAGAAGTTAGAGGTCGACGGAGGCAGCACCTTGGACTCCGTCGGGACGCCGCTCGAGGGCGTAGTTGCTGGTGCACGGAAGTAGTTGCCCGCGCCGCCTCGGCCTGAGTGCGTGTAGGTGTCCCGCCCGACCGTGGGGTGAGGCTCGGCGATGGTGAAGCGAGGCATGGTGATGGTGTGGTGGATGAAGGTTCGGCTGTCTATACTCGGTGACGATGGAGAGTCTTGATAAAGTCTTGCTGCGGTATAGTCTTCCCTACTGTAAATGTGTTATAGAAAATGTGTTATAGATGCTGATGTTTGTTTTTGGTGTGAATTCTCGGATTCCAGTTGTTGTGAATTACGTTTTATCACCTTGCTAGTAACGAAACCACCCACCCCAGGGTAGAGGGGGGCCTTAATATATATCATCGTGAGCATCGAGTGTCAAGGGTGGATTTCTCTTTGTCAAGGTTACCACCTGCTTGTCCGACTTCCAAGGACGGATCTGCTCCAAGGCGAGAGCCGGGCCACTTGACCAGGGCAACAATAGGTGGTGTCACCGGACGCGGCTACTTAGTACATGCCGACGGGGCGAGCAAAGCCCAGCTTGAGAAATTTGCAGTATGGCAAGTAAAATTTTCTATGGCCACCTGAGACACGACGAACTGTTTCCACCTCGCATCGGGCGGAACGATGTGGCTCGAGTGTGAGTGGGAAACGGCGATGACACCATGGCGACAGGGAAAAAAAACCATAAAAAACGAGAGCTGGGCATTCGACGGCGATGGCGCTTAGCAGTTAACGGCAGTCAAGTGCAATCCGGGGTACGCGCGTGATGCCGACGCTAATGGACAATTAGCAAACAAAGAGTTGTTGTTACGAAATCGGTCCTTGGAAAGGCGATCATGGGACGACGAGAGAAGTTTTTGATAGAATAACTATTACCCCATAGTTTGCCCCTGGCCAGCCCCGGCGACCCTGGCGGCCCGGCAAGCCAAGGCCACGCCGCCACCGAAAAATAGACAAGTCCGCAGGCGCTGGTGCCGTGTGAGTGGCCAATTGAGGGCCGTTGGTCAGCGCTCAAATGGGCTGCACCGCCCAGAGCTCGTGTCCCAGATGGTGCAAGAATGATGAGATCGATGCAACAATGCCCTGTCAGGTACGACAAGGCATACACGTGTATCTTATGTACTTGGCTAGAATTTCCTAGCCTAGGAGCCTAGGACGGCCGATCAATAAGTACTATACAATGGCATCGGCTGCCACGAATGTCCCACCATCGGTTGTATCATTTTCAATCGCATCATTCATGGCGTTGTGGACGAATGCGATGGTAGCGCTGAGTAACGTGATGACGTTCAAGCATTAGGTAACCGCAATTGACGAAGCATAATGCCTCTCATAAGCGACATTCGTCAGAATGCCGGCTGATGATACACTACGTAGGTCGAGCCGACAGGATTTCTCGGAGTAGACGTCGGAATGCGAATCTCGTGGGGTACTACGTACTGCTGTCACAACCGATGAATACATGAATACCCGATCATCGGAAAAACTGATGGTGTGCATTTGCAGCTGCAAGGGGGAGAGATCCGAATCTGCGACGTACAGCGTGCCATGAACCTGTGAGCGATCAAAAAGGGATGTCGGATCGTGACTTGAGGATTTTGTCTGTCTTATTTGTCAGTACCTAGGTAAGTACTTGTAGAAGCTAAGTAGCTGAATAGGCCGTCTCCAGCCGCTGTGCAAGGCGCTGCAGCTTGGTGGCTTGGATTTCTCCTGTTCTGCATTCCGGTGTCGCACAATCTAGTGGTATTACGTCAGTCCACATGACTGGCATTCTTCGTAATATTTCATCTTATCTACTGTGGTAATCTGAAAGACAATAATGGATGGTACCACATGACGTGTCTGACCATAACCATGATCACCTGATTTTTCAAGGACGTTCCGGTGTCAGGGAATCGCGACGAAGCTATGTACTCGAAAACAGGAGATTCTCCAACTATGATAAAATTATAATCTCTTCGTAGACATAAGTCGCGCTAACATTATACATGTCGTAAACGGCAATAGTGGCAGTATTCCTGCAATTAACCGAATGACCCATAACACAAGATAAATCCTTGCATGTTACAAGTATAATCTTAGATTTAAGGGATTCGATCTCCTAACTGAAAAACATGGCTAGAGGATCGGTGGTAGGAAGATACCCAGATCTCATTGAGAAATGACATACTGAATAGTTGCCCGGAATAAACAAAATAAACCCGACTTTTCCAAATAGCCCCAGTAATACTCGATGAAACGACCGCTGTTAATACTAATACGATCACCAGGCTGGTGGTATTCGAATATCTAGCTAGTCGCCGTACCGTTAGATCGCAGCAATGACTTCAACTTCTCGAAGTTACAGATGCGAGCAATTCTTTGACATATAACGATCAACTCAACCATTGAGATGCCGTGCCTGAAATGCTCCCTCAACCTATAACAGAGCATTAATTACTAGTAACAATGCTTTAAGGAAAGTCCATGGTTAAAGGTAGTACTACGACAAAAATGACAACAACTAGTTAAAAAAAATAAAAACAACTGAGCCATCATCTTATATCATTTGAAGTGAGTGATTAAAACCAATCATCAAGTGTGTTTCTAACGAAGTGCCATCTCTTTTTATCTATAAACAACAACAAAACATTGCATCTCGAGATTTAGCTTGAGCTAGCGGCTAGTTAGCCTCTTTCTCTACGACTTCTTCGATGATGGATGGTTATTTATAACGATACTAGTGGAACAGTATTCAGCAAGCCGTTCTGCCTTGTTCATACGAACTATACTAGTGTCAGTTTCTGCTCATAAGATCTATTGGCTTATAACGCAGTACTGGATAATTACAAAACATATAATATTGAATTCAAAAGAAGGACCTCGACATGATACCTTCTACGTTGTAGCAACGTATGTAGTCTATCTTCAAACATTACGGGTAGCTAAACCGCAATAATCTTCCGGTTAAAATCGACAGGTTATCATGAGTATTGAAGAGGAAAAAAAGGAAGAAAAAAGGGAAGAAAAAAAGGGTTATGTAGATCTCTTTAACATAAACTCGGTCACAAGGTTGTACGTACGTTGTGTTGGAAAAGTTCGCGCTTCCGCAAATTTGATAACTCGGTACGATAGCCTCTGCTGACTCATCATGGCCAGGTAGACGGTGGGGACGGTGGGCCCTTAAAACCGAAACTTGCGCAACATCATAGCTCGGGCTTGCAGACACGTTTGGAAAGCTAGCATCGAGCAGAAGGAAGCACCACGAGGGACGGCGGCCGATTGCTCTGCAGCGACGTGCTATGTACAGGTCCCATAGCCTCGGTTTCCATCGGATTCTGTATAGGACTCGACATGCGAACCGTCGACTGGGCCCTGCTCTCCCCGGCCCTACCCCAAGCGGCAGCATCGAGGTACCATGTAGAGTATATCAGAACGGCAGCGCGGTGGTAACCGTCACCACGGCTCACCGCCGCCATTTCTCCGCCGGCGGGTGGCACAACGGGGGGAACAGCAAACGGACAAGGGCACCGTCGACGAAATACCGCCGCCACTACAAATGGGCCTCGCCGGCAGTATCCGACGACGTGTACGACGTGTACGACGTGCACGGCGTCCTCGAGTCCCACCTCCTCGACAGCAGCCGTCGGGCGTCCGAAGGCTTCCCCGTCACGCCGGCAATGCTCGATTCCGACACCCAGAATGGCCTCCCCGATACGCTCAATCCGCACAACCCCGAAAACCAAACGCCGCCCTCCCCCCCTGAGCCTGAGCCTGAGCCTGAGCCTGAGCCTGAGCCTGAGCCTGAGCTCGACCCTGACCCTGACCCCGACCCTGACGGCCCCCATCCCCGCAAGACGTACGACGCGCTCGCTATCGACTGTGAGATGGTCGCGATGAGTGGACGCGAACAGGGCCTCTTGAACATCGCAGTCGTAGACTTCTTCACCGGCGACATCGTGCTACGCAGCCTCGTGCGGCCGGCGGGCCCCGTCACCGACTGGCGCCGGGCCGTCACGGGCTTCAATAAGCCGAAGCTGAGGCACGCCATCCAGAAAGGTAAGGTGCTCTCCGGGTGGAGGGAGGTGCGCGAAAAGATCTTCGACGTGACGACCTGTGAGACCATCTTCATCGGGCACGCGCTGGCCAACGATCTCCGCGTCCTGCGCATTGCGACCGACCGCGTCATCGACTCCATGGCGATGATGTCGCGCGCCGTGTTCGGGGACGTGAAGGAGTTCCCGCGCAACTGGGGCCTGAAGACTGCGTGTCAGGAGCTGTTGGACGTGGTCGTGCAGAGGACGCGCGGCCCGCACAATCCCCTCGAGGACGCCCTCGCGACGCGAGAGCTCGTGCTCCAGTGCGTGCTGAATCCGGAGAAGTTGGCAGAGTGGGGGGCGCGCACGCGTGCGAACCTAGCGCAAATAGTGCAGAAGGAGCAGGCCGAACAGGAAGCAAAGATCGAGAAGAAACGTAGGAAAGCTGAGAGAAAAAAAGAAGAGTCCCGAGCAACTTGTGCAAGAAGCGGCCGAGAGAGCGAGGGTGATGGAGGAGAGGCGAAGGGCAAAGACGGGAGAACGAGAAGCAGAGATTCAGCGGAGAAAACTTAGGCGAGCTAAGAGGAGGGAGAAACGGGAAAAATCTCGTATCCTTGGAAAATAGGAGAGCGAAGAAGCCCCGAGGAAGTGGTTGTTCAGGATTAGGGTAGGGCAAGGAATAAATACATCGGACAAGTAAGCATACCTTAACTTGTGCTTCTACACAATTCGTCCTACTTACGATGCTATTTCAACGCATATAGTTGAAATTAGCACAGCGCTAGCTGCCTACAGCCAGCGTATAAATAGGTATACCGGATACAAGCAGAGCTAGATGCCTGGTATAAATAGGGAAAAAAGGGCTCGCCAACTGGTAAATTCCGTCCTATTTCACTGAATAATCGCCCGGACATATATCTATTTTATAAGTTAATTACATAGGTACCTAATAAAACGCGAAAACAGCGAAACAGTAGCTCAGGCGTGGAGCCAACAATAAAGGAGTAAAGGATGGAAGAATAGCCAAGGGGTGTACATCAGCACCTTTCGAGCGCTCCGTATTCTTTCAAAACGGCTCTTGAGGTGGGTTTGGAGCGCCGAGACCAAAACGGAACAATGGGCGGCTAACGGCCACCGTGGCGCGGAGAACCGGGGCCCGAGTCAGCAGAGACGCCCGCATCATTGGTGTATAATGGACTCCATTTTCGGATCCCAAAACCTCCACAGTCCTGGAGGCTTCCATACCAACACTTCAACATTTGTATGCAATATTAAAGACAGGAAGATTCCAAGCCTAGTCTCAAGTGCTCAGAATTTGGTGAGTTAGTTACATTGCTGTTGTAGTTATAAGCAATGACGATAGATTCAGGACCCAGCTGTTGGTGAGTGCCCCAGTCGCTGCAATCCCTCACCAACTCTGGCCCTCGTAACGCGAACTTTTCTCCGACGTCAACCGATCGGTCCCAATACGTGAGTTGGTTAGAGCCTCGTACTACTATTATGGTTCCATCGTAACGTCGGTAAAGGCGATGGCCGTGAGAGAAGGCCTCACTGGGACCATAGACATCTTTTGATAATATCCCGGAATTTATTCTAATTTTTTTTTTTTTGGTTTTTTTGCCTCGAAGTCCGTTGGGAATAAGATGGATGGGTCGCATGAAAGGAACCATTCCCATCCAGTTAGATGCACCAGGTTAATATCCCCTTCATCATACAAGAAGTCTGAATGTAACATTCTGCCAGTACAGCAGAATGCACTGGACTTACGTCTATAACCGGCTCCTTAAAACATTGTCGTACACTTAGTTCTAGCTGCCTCGAGCGCCGGGCGGTGTCGTGAATGACAAAATGTGTTTGATGAGCATCTTGTTCCACCTATGACTACGCGGGCATCGCTGTTGTTTAATGTTTGTTCGTGGACCTATATTCGGAGACGGAGGATTATGGCTTCGAGCTACTAGAGTTTTGCAAAGAAATTAGCATTGCTATGGGGCACACACAATATGGTGACGGCAAGCATGTCAAGGTCCGGGCAAATAAGTATGAAGACATTCAAAGAGGCGAGTTTCGCGAGTTGAATGAACGTTCGTTAGTCACTTAATATAAATATAAATAACATAAACACAATGTGACGAATAGCGTGAGGTACTACAATGAGTGACACGGACGAATTTATTTTGAAATAATCTGCATATAATCCTGGATAACGTATATATATCTGGACGGGTTCACTCTAAGTCTGAGTATTGTTCGGTAGTATTGCGAGACTACAAATGACACTGCGCGAGAGAACAGCAGGACATAAGAAAAAGTAATCTCAATTTAAATCGTCTCCAATGGCTGCTCAGAACCAAGTCTCAGCGTCCTCTGTTCGAATAGAACGATGTGCCTACTTGGAGATACCCATGCAAGCGAAATACTCCTTGAAAGAGCCGACCTCGACGGCCATGACACCCTCGCGGTCGAGGAGAGATGCGGGACGCCAGTACTCGGCCTCGACGCGGGTCAAGATGCCGGGGTAGCTAGTGAGCCCGTGAGGCTCGGTGGTACCCCAAGGATTGCGGATGATGATGTACTGCTTGTCGCCCTGGCCGACAGACGACCAGCCGAGCACCGAGTAGGCGTGGTTGGCGACGAGATTGCAGCCGCGGTAAGTACCGCGGTCCGAGGCGTAGGTCCAGGCGACCATGGGGTAGATGGTACGGTGGTTGACGCTGCCGTTGCGCACCAGTCCGATGAGATCGCTCGTGTCGTGCTTGTCGGTGAAGTAGTACTGCGGCTCGCGTCCGTTGATCTGCGCCATGGCTTTGACGGGGTCGCCGTGGTGTAGCTGGGTAATGTCGACGTGCTGGTTGCTATCGCTGCTGCTGCTGCTGCTGCTGCCGCTAATAACCTTGCGTCGATTGGCGTTGTCGTTGTTGCCGCCGCTTATCCACTTCGCGAAGGCCTTCTCATACAGCGAAGGCCAGAGAGCCGACCCGTCGCTCGAGTGGCAGTACACGAAGTCCTCGCTGGAGTTGTTAACGGGGACCCGGTAGTCGACCTCGACGGTCTCCGTCTTGTTGTTGTTGCGGCCGCCTTTGTCGTGGAACTTGACCCTGAAGCGGCGGCCCTCATCGCTATTAGGATCATGCATCCGCATCTGCATGTCCATGGTGCGGTTGATCATCGCTGGGTCCGCCCAGTAAACGGAGAACAGCGCCGCGACAAACCAGCTGTTCGCCGTGGCGCCCTGGATCGGATCGTCGAACTTGCGATTGACTTGGAACTCGCGGGACCCACCATAGTCAAAGAGAGTGTTATAGTCGGAGATCATGCCTCGGCGCATGTTGCGCATCATGACGACCTCACGAGCATCGAGCCACGTGCTATTCGGGGGTGTGAACGACTCCTTGTCGTCGCCGCGTCGGAAAGGCAGACAGAAGTCATTGATCGTCTGTGTCACTTCCCGATTGCACACCGTTCGAGCGACGCTGTCGGCATGCAAGACAAGGTGTAGCTTGTTGTTTAGGATGCCGGCTCGCTTGATACGGATATTGTCCATGTCCTTCAAGCCAATGTCCTCAAGGTCACCCAGCTTATCAAGGCGGCTGAGGTCCGGGGTGACTAGATCCTTCTCCTTCAAGATCTTCGTTTCATCCTCCTCGAGCTCATCCGCCATGCGTTCATCCTTGTTCAGCTTCAGACCGGCATAGAGGACCGAGTTATGTTTCAAATCGAAAAGCTCCTCATAGTCAGTCTGGAGAGTATCCTGGATGATTCGGATCGCGGTGATGGATTGGCGATCGATCTTATGACCAATCATGTTCTCGGCGAGAGAAAATGGGTTGATGCAGCCGACAAAAACATCCTTAGGCTGCGGATCAGGCTTGGGTTCGTCTTGTTCGTCTTGCTTCCCCAAACGGCATGCTCGAATATCGCTCAGATCATCATACCCCTCAGGGGCTGGTCGAGAAGGCAGAGAAGTTCGTTCCAATTTTCTCCCTGTAAGTGCCTCAAAAAGCACATAGGGATCGATGGACCCAGAAGCTCCGTTGGCAGGGGTTTGGGAATGAGAGCTGTGTGAAACCATCTTGATGATAAGAAATTGGAGTGGTTGGCTGGGTTATAGTAAATAGTTTAGATCGTAATAAGTTGAAAGGACTAGTAGTAAAGCCTTGCAGACTGAGGTGAGTAGCTGTTCAATCAGGTACGAATGAGGCGCTTTATATGCGTTCGTCGCCCCTCCTCGCTCCCGAGGAATGCTATACGGAAAATACAATGAGTAACTCGACATAGCCGTTCATTCCACATTCTTGACATCACGACTTCCACTTGCAGAAGTTCTTACTGAGCCTACACTTCGACACGAGATATTACCCCGCCCACACCCCCTTTGCCCGACTCGCATGACATGGTTTAAACAGAAAAGTCATGAATGAATATTGGGGCTCTATTTCGTAGGTTTCTTCCGCTGCCCGATCGAAGTTCCAATATTGCAGACTCCAGCAGAAGGCAGTGGAGCTAATGAGAGTAAGCTGATCATATTTTGATGATCACTTGGTAATGCCCTCATATAGTACACTGTGCTGTGAACTGTCATTTCGTCACTATGTTAAATAGCTTTGAGGGGAGAGCCAGTGGAATAGTTAATGGGACTGACTAACCGTGCGAAGCCATCGATGCCATTCATCTGACTTAAGTTGTCACGCCCTGAAAGGTGGGAAATCCGACATAAGGTTATGTCAAGAGTCTAGGATGCAAGGAGTATTATACTTCCCCAGTGCAACAGCCCATGTTTTTATTACTGCAGTCTGTTCGAACTCTGTCCTGACAGGTTCTTATTCTCCTAGGATGTAGGTCTTTAGCTCGAGGGGAACCTTGCTGGAGGGTTCGACATGTCTGCGCAAGGTCAAGAAAACATGAAACTGTGGACTGACATTCTAGATGAAAGCCAGAGAAGCTGTCAAAACGCATGCTGCTTTACTAGATGGTAGTAGTAACGTATGCCGTGGGTAACCGGACATACCAACGCCCGGTGGGATCTGAATAAGGATATTGCTGTAGGTAGATGTATTAGAGTAAGCAACCAACGGAGGATCACGGCATAAAGGGCAGAGTCTTACACGCTGTTCCTCGTGCCTGGTATTTTACAGTACAGCACTCTCTACTACTTAAAAATAGTCACCACCAAAACCGAGACTACAGGAGACCAAAAATTTATGATTGACCTGCGCGGTTTCCCATCGCGGGATTTATGGTATACCAGGACAGACGTCCAATAAACCCAAACACGACGCCCTAACCACTCGGCCAAACTCCCAGAAAAGTTGGTATGAATAGGAGGAATCAAACCTCCATCGCTTGGACTCGCGGGGAATCGAACCCCGGACCACTCCCATGCTAAGGGAGTATTATACCACTAAACCACAAGCCCGTAGAAAGGGGAGCGATAATCTTCCATTATTGGTTGGCCAATGGCTAAAACCGGTTTAGAGATTCTCGTCGGCTACAAGTCCGGTTGATAGACCAAGGCGGGGTGGAGGGGACGAGGGCGCTAAGACAGCATACACGTGTATAGCATGCATCCATGTACTGCCCTAACGTCGGCAGGAATTGGTCTAGATCGTGCTATAGCATGGCTATTTGATAGAATAACCCGAAAAAGTATAGGCGATAAGAAAGCTGATTTGAATCGAGTCAACGTGGTGGCTGAGCCGTCTGCGTGATTGATTGCGAGGTTTGAACATTAGGTAGAGCGAACTCTGGCGGCATTGTAGTGAAACGACGAACACGCAACGATATTTGTTGGCTAGGAGAGCGTAGGTCTCGCTCCCTTCCAGCGCTGGTTTATCGCCTGAAAACGAAATATTATTAATATTAAAAGGCGTGCGGGATGAGGTCAGCGATAGTTTCAAGCGTATCCTCAGTAAACCATGTGCATTTCCACGTATTGAGTCTTCTCGTACTCGACAATCAATCGCATGATAGGTCGACCATCGGGTATGTAAATTAATAATGAGGTACCATTTCCTAGATGGCAATACCAACTCTTACTGTATGTGCCGACTTGCACAGACCAAAGCCTTCTGCTGTCTTATGAAATAATTCCATGCGTCTCGGCTAGAGTGCCTCAGGACGAGCTCCCTACCCTCTTCTCGGAAACGTGAGAAACATCTAGTAAGGTATTCAACGTTGCTCGGCCGAGAAACTAAGCGAGAGAAGGTTACTAGCCGTATCCTTCCAATGGGTGAAGGAACATGGCAGGGAATAGGTCGTCGTGGACGATAAAACATACGTATCAGCTGGCCCTCAGGCAGGCGGTAGGGAATTGTGGTTTTGACCTCTGCATGGTCCATTTCAACACAATTAGTTAGGATGGGGATATAGGCTAGAGACTTTGGATGACACAAGCAGCAGAGATTCTGTCCGGTGCATATATCTAGTCTGTAAGTGTATTGACCTCGAGAATTGCAACGTGTGCAGACGAGGTTCGACATTGTACATGCGAGAGTGTGATAATTAACATCTTTCAGGGGAACATGGCTAGTGGAGTAAGGCCGCCATGTTTTTTGGCTATGAACTTTGTCGGACAGTTCTCTGAACAGACAGTATCGGAGCAGCTGATAGTCTTTGTCGGACCATAGGAGAAGTTGCGCCTGTCGGTTGACGCGAGTAAACCTGGTAGCGCTGGGCACATCGAGGTACCCTATGATGATAAACAAGAGTTCTAGCGGTAGTTTCGAGAGTCTGCCTAGATCGGCTAACACCACGGGGGCAAGTGGCATTGCGGGAGGGATGCCCCGCGTAGAGGAGAGACCGCCAGAAAACTCGCGATGCTATTTAACAAGTAGTATAGAGAGAGATGCTCCGGTGTGGCGATGGGTCATCGTCATCGGCGAGGAGGGCTGAGGCGGTTGGCCAGGTGCAGCGATGAATCATCAGCGGTAGTGGGCCGTGGGTACTTACTGTAAGGTATGAGGCGAGAGAGACGACGAAATGCGAAATGGCGGGAAACGAGGGAGTTGCATGAAAGAGACAGGACCAGGCTGGCAGCTAACGATGGGATCTAGGAGAGAGAGTCGAGAAAGGTGCAAGGTGCATTGTGCATTGCGCATTGTCGGAAAGGTATGTGAAGCGCTTCGCCGTCCCTTCCTCGCTCGGTAACCAAGCCTCAGGCTCCCTCCATAGGACCTCCCTCTCCGTGACTACCTACCTAACTACCGTGACTTTGGGTCAGATGGGATGGTACATGTACATGTACATAAAGTGGGCGGTTTGCCTAATAAAGCGAGGCGTCGTAGTGCAGCATATAGCCTACCCCATACCGTGGCTGGCTTATTAGTATTTGCCCACGTAATAGACACGTTCACTTCAAAGGCAACCCAACCTCATACTTGCGAATTGACCTATACCTATACGCATGACAACCAACAGATTGCAGATTAGCAATGGCAGCATAAGGCACTAGCTTTTGTACCTAACGCCAAGCCTCTGGGCTTGGTGTGGCTGGGTTTAGTGGAGAGGATGTGCCCCATGACCTACCTCCAATATTAATGACCTATTCGTTTGCATTGCGAGTGATCCTAATGATTATTTCTGGCTTTTCAAAGTATCGTGTGGCTTGATTTCTATTGCCGGTAGCCTTACGAGGATGACAGGCAATTATTTGCCGGGTATAAACACAGTCTGGCAATGGTCAGGTTGAACCGACTCAAAGGATCACAATACTGCACATGATCAAATCCCTTAAATTTTCATCTACATATGGATCGAAGATGCCGCCCCTTGAACGTACCACCTCCCCGTTCAAGACGGGTAATCTAATCCACTCCTTAATGCTTCTTTGATTTCTTAACAGCCTTCCTCGGTTTCCTGTGCACGTTCATAGTAAACACGTGCTGCCCGTCACTATCCAGCGTCGACGTGAGGTTATCAAAGGTGTATTTGCGCTTCTTCGGGTTCTTCTCAGGCTTCTGCTGATTCGAAGGCCCCGGCTCTGCGGCATCGTCATCGTCATCGCTGTCACCGGGGATGTGGAAGAGGCCTCCTCCTCCTCCTCCTCCTCCTCCTCCTCCGCTGCCTCCGCTGCCTCCTCCGCCTCCGTCCGCTCCTCCCGCGACGTCATCCACGTCAGCCAGCTGGCCCACGGCGCGCCCACGACGCGCTGCGTACGCCGTATTGAGCTGCTGATCAATCACCGTATACCTCTGCCTAAGGTGGTCGATCTGTTCCTGAAGTCTTGCGATCGTTTGTTCTAGTTCAAGTTGGGTCATCACACTGGTGTGCGTGGTAGCGGTGGTGTAGCATCTGCGGAGGAGTGCGTTTTGCTGATCTGCGGACCGGGTCCGTTCTATAGCTCGTCGTACTGCAGGATCCAGAGTAAGCAAATGACACGAGCGAAATCTATAAAGGAGAGCTTCAAATACGATTATATGCACGGATTCGAGGCTCTTCATTCCTGGAAATGGGCCTCGAGTGGGAATAAAGTAGCCTTGGGGTTTACTTACCCAACCAAAATAACCTTTCGACCGCATATGCCGAAGGAATGTTGTTGTTAGGGGCTTCTAAAACTTCGTATACCAGTCGGTCTGAGAATGCTGCAGCTTCATTACACGCCTCCTCAGCGGCAACCACCTCTTCAAGGACCCTGTCACGGCCCTCAGTCTTGAGTGTTACGTAGTTTTGGAAAGCTGGGTCAAATGCTTCCCCCGGGGAATTAGGGGTAGAACCCGAACTTGAACTCGAGCTGGAGCTAGGGCTGGGGCTATGGCTAGGAGACGGTAGAACATTGAGCTGGTGACCTTGGTCGGTTTGGGTACCAGCGGCTTGCGTGGTAGTCGCAGCTGGTTCGTGTCCTGGGGCTTCAACGGTTTGTGAGGCGGCGTCCTGAACCTGAGGTTCCTCGAACAGCGAGTCCCCATCAGCTGATACACCAGGGGCGGGAATAGTATGCGCGACTGGGGGAGTCCATTTGGGCGCCAACTCGAAGGGCTGAACCCTCTCGCGCTCACCGTCCGCGAACGGCCGTATGGGGAACAAAGCCAGGCGAGCCTTCCAATCCAGCTTCTCCATCGCCTTCATCGCCGCTCGGCCCAAGGACTCGGCACGCAGAGCATCCGCGTTGAACCAGGGGCGCGTGTGCGCAAAGAACGCATTTGCGTCGAAGTTACCCCCGGCGCAGTGCATGATACCGATGCGGTCTAATAGCTGCGTCACTGCGGAGTAGGCCACCAGCCCAGAGGCGAATTCCCCATCCTCCTGATACGGCGGCACCCAGATTTGGTGCTCGGCGGCGTCGGCGATGCCGTGACCTGAGAGAAGCCTAGTTATGCGAGCCTTCGCTGACTTTGTCGTGTGAGACGGCGAGTCGATGTTGAGGGCGTCTATAATGCCCCAGTGCGTGATGCGGTCGAGCGGTCCGTAGCGGAGTACGATGGTTATATAATATGGGATTTCCGGGGTCCCGCCGTTCACAACCCAGAGAATGAACTCCTTGTTCCCCGAGCTAAGGGGAGGGATATCATTATCTTCAAAGCCTTGAACAGTTTTCTCGAAATCGTCGTCGCGCTGCGAAAACCAGTTGGGCTGCCCGATCACGGCACCAGTGTCGCCGTCTGTCGGGAGAGCGCTCATGTGCAAGCCAACTTTGTCCTGGATAGCTTTGGGAAGGGCATCGACCAACGCATTGAGGAGGATCTGCAGGGCCGATGCATTTAACCCTGTGGCCCGGGTGCGCTGCAGGAGGTCAAGCACATATATCTCTTTGTCGAACGGGCCAACGTCGTTTAGATGATCTCGCAATGATCCCTCAGGATCGTCAAGAAAAGGTGGGAATGCATATTTGCTTCCTAGGTTGACAATATGGGCATTACGTAGCCAGGGAAGCGGGTTCTGGGCATCAGCACCCGGGTGTGGTTCAGCATCGGCCATGCTTATTTGTAATGCTTATATGAGTGTGCACCATAGATGAAATCAAGATATGCTGATACAGATTTAGGAGCGCGATGATAATATAATGAATGGAGCAAGCCCACAATGCTTGAGTAATTGATGTATGGATATTATTCGTAGAGGCCACGGAGTAGAGCAAATAGGCCTTAATGGATAGAAGCAACAAGACCCTGTTGAACATAAATCGGGCACGACAAAGCAACGTAGCCGCAACCGGCTTCGTTGCGACGCTTTCGCGACCTAACTATATCTTCTTTGTCCTTGGAGCCCTTGGGGGTCAACCTAGGTGTCCATCTACGTGGAGACATTGCAGAGAAACATTAACTAAGACACCGACGGAAGTGGTCTGAACATGACAACCATGCCTTCTCTCTCACTTGAACATGTCAGAAATACGTGTCAGTGTACTCTTAGGTATGTAGTGGTAAGGACGTAAGGCAACGATAGGGTTTTGCTTGCGGTTTACCTTGAATTCACTTTGTCCAGAAGTATATGATCATAATTTCTGACGGCAATCGAGTGGAAGAGCTATATTCGAGACGCTACGTCGGCGGGAATGGATCGCTGTAAGACATTGCGTTCCAGGCTGGGATCTGAGTGTGCGACTTTGAATCGTACTCAATATACGACAACCACTGGGCTTGTCGGAGATAGAGATAGCAATACGAAGGAGAACGGATTACTGGAGACGGAATGAATGAAGAAGGCCGTGGAAAGGGCCTTACATTATTAAAGCTACCTAAGTTCGTATACAAGTCATGCATGCAGCGCTCGCTATTTATCACCACTTTCTTTCAAACATACAACAGACATTTCCAGATGCTGCTCCTATCCCTAGCCGACCGAGAGCTGCTAAACACTTCAACTCAGCCGCGGTATCTCAATCAACGGAGTCATATCGTCATAATATGGGAGATCCGCAAAAAAACCCCACGTGTTCGTGAAAACCCGTTGTGATCCATATATCGCTCCTTTTTCGTTTTAGTCCTTTTTGCGGGAAAATGTCCTATATGCTGTGCGTATGGGGATCGAGATTTGTTTACCGATATTTTCATCTCTCTAGGCTCAAGTAATCCATCTCTATAGAAAACGAAGGCTGAACGCCGAGGGCCATTATGAGAAATTCGTTGTGTCAGTTAATCCTTATGCTGCTTAAGCATGGCACCAACAATAGCACGTTCTCTGCCACGATTGGTTTTGTGTACTTTGAAGGATGATCGCAGATTTTGGAGGTCCTCGGGCATGTCAAGGACTCGACTTAGACGGAATCGTCGGTAGCCGTCTGCTTCTTAAGAACTACAGGGTGGCGACGGCGTTTCGAGACGTTCTTCATTCCTGAAATGGAGATAAAGGCAAGCAGTTAATATACTTTGAAGTCAAAGATTTGCCACCACCCGGGTAGATGTGATATTATTATTTCAGTTTTTGAAATCAACGTCGAAAGGCGATGAAGGCGTGATGATGTCAAGTAATCCCGAGCGCTTTTCCTAAAATGTCTCGGACTCTTGGCTCAATGCGCTGGACGGGCTGGCTACTGTGCCGAAAGTGTCTACATTAAGTGTTAGATTTAACTGACGTTTAAATAGGAGAAGCAAGGTGTGCACTAACCGCGCTTGCGTCGCCTGTCATCTTTCTCACCATCCTCACTGCGAGAGGGCGTCATAGCTCTGGGTCCACTGGGTCGTCTGGTGGGCACACCGAGCGCTCCGCTCAAATTCCTATTCTCAAGCCTCGGGCTTCCCGAATGGTAACTTCCAACATGAGTAGCAGTAGCAGTGCCATAGCCACTTTCCACACTCTGGTAGGGCAACGGGCTGCCTTGTTTATGAAGTAGCTTATTCGCTCTCGTGTTTTGTGGTGGTGTTTGCGCATCTAGGGAATGCGTATCTAGTGGCTCCTTAGGAGGGCGCGCAGGTGCTTGCGACCCTGGAGATGTTGTTCCAGCCCAGTTGTACTCATCTGCACCGACTCCAGTATTCGCTGCACTATTGTCGCTGTAGCGGTTGGTATTTTGTTGTGGGAATCTGTGGAGCGATGTGACGGATCCAGCCCAGTCAGCCGATCTGGGGGACATTGGTGAGTCGTAATCCGCGGCGGATGTTTCTAAGGCTGTCCTGAATCGTTCCATCTGCCCAGGACGAGGCTGTGGGTGCTGTAGGTTGAGTGAGTCACGGTGAGCCCGATATTTAGGGTCTTCAGGGGTGGCGTACGCCATGGGTGCGGTCGTTTGTTGGTTTAACTCAGGCGTGCCACGGCTGTCCATTCCCTGGGGGAGTAGAGCGGGCGGTGAGAAGTGAAGCTTGTCATCTCCATAGGGGTCTTGGTGTTGATAGGGATCAAAATCAGCTAGATTAGAACCGGAGCGAGAGGGAGGCTGATGCACGAAATCTTCCGTGGCTTCTTGTTTGCGAGAACTGCCACTACTGCGAAAAACCTTGCCAAAGCTCGAGGTGGTTGTCTCAGACCAACGCGAAATCTTGGGAAAGAAACTGGAAGAGCCTTTGGATTTATGCTTCTTGCTGTCGCCAGTCCGCGGCGTATTCTCACTGCTAGCGGATAGTTGTTGTCCGTGAGAAGTTTGAGGTGGCGTTCCTAAAGGCACGGATTCGCCTCTTTGTCTATCGGCGG
Organism: Xylaria acuta; assembly: GCA_022495125.1. NCBI lineage: Eukaryota > Fungi > Ascomycota > Sordariomycetes > Xylariales > Xylariaceae > Xylaria > Xylaria acuta. Next base: position 93,179 of record MU383101.1, read on the forward strand.
GAGATGACAGCATTCTGTCTCGAGGCGATTGGGTTCCTGCGATCCCAGCATTTTGTTCATATTCTGCTTCGTCTTCTTGGACAGTGCTGATGCGATGATCTGAGAATTTGCGCTCGCTAGCTGCCCTCATAGATGCTCCACGAGACTGAGGTATAGAAAGATGTCCCGATTGACTTGCGTGGCTCGCAGTGGATGTGCCTGCGTTGCCTTCTGGTTCATAACCACGATCCTGCTCATAAGGGATCTCTGGCTGAAGATTCTCCATGGAATGAGCACGCGTGCTCATCATACCGACCGGACCAGCCGTTTGATGTTTGAGAACATCTACATCTGTCAGAAGCTGGATGAGCATATCTTCTATTCTGCTAAGATCATTCGTGCCTTTAGCACTCAGCCCTTGTAGTGCCCTCCGTAGCAGATTGCGTTTCTTCGTTCGCAAATCCTCGGTGCCGGTTTGGGAGCCTCCTTGGATGGACCTCGCACTGCTTCCAGGGAAGGGTCTCGGGCCACCCAGATGACGCTTGATAGACTTTTCAGTGTTGGCATTTACGTCGGCTACGATGGCGTCTTCAGTATCGGCCAGCATCTTCTTGATATCATCAAAGGAATTGCGCATTTCCGCGGCGGATCGAACCAATGTGACCAGTATCTCAGTGTCTCTAGCACTCCGCTGCGCATCGCGAACCATAAGCTATACACTATTAGTAAGCATACAACGAACTTGACCGATCTCGACTCACATGCTCCATTAAGGCAATAATGTCTTTGGACTGGATTCTGTCGATACCAGTCCCTGTAGCAGGATCAAATAGAGGTGTTTGCATTCCTTGTGACATGCCGCTAAGTCTCAAATCTTTAGGGGCATAGAAAGGATCGTCGATATTTCCGAGAGTTGGCGGAGGTAAGGCATTGTTATTGCGCCTAACAGTCCCGCGGGCTTCGTTAGGAGCTGCCGAGATGTAGCCTTCGTCAGCGCCTCCCAATCCAGGACTACCGGTATGAAACGCACCCCTATAGGTGTCGGCTCCATAGCCAGCCGCACCAAGCATATTGCCATCAATCCCTGGGAGATTGGCGATCGGGCTGGCCCCCTCATAAGGGTTCGTAACTAATGTATCTCTCTTTCTATCACCAGATGTTCGTTGCCACTCGTCTTCTTGTTCTTGACTGGGTTGCCGACTGTGCGAGGCAGCAGCGTCGGTGACGCCGAAACCACGGCCACCGACAAGTGCGCTAGGCTTACTTGCTGTCGGAGTCACAGAGCGATCAAAGGCTTCCTGTGTTGGTGTGTTTTGTGCCGGCCACTGATTCGCATAGTCTGTGGTGGCCTTGCCAAAGCGCTCGTCTGTGACAGATGGTGTGCGCCGCTCCGATAATTGGTTGTCATCATAACCATATCCAATTGCTGGGTCTGGATTATTGAAGTCCGGCAAGCCACTAGCTCCCATCTTCAGCTGACTGTTGTCGTAAAGGCGATCCACACTATGACGTGGTGTTGCGTCTGGTCGATAGCCGTTCTTTGCTCGTTCTTTAAAAGAGCGGTTTCGAGAAACGCCTTCGGGGACGAATTTTTCTTCTTCAGTTTCATTCCCAGGGGATTCGGCACCCTGGTTTTGCCTTTTCAAAGCAGCAGCCGCAGCGCGGCTTAAGGCAGCAGCAGTGATTGCCGTCTCCGAAGTAGTTGGTGACTGCCGATGTGTAGATTGGGGGACCTTTTGTCCGTACTCATTGAGCTCGTATTCAGCAAATTGATGGGAAGTGGTTGAGCCTTCGCGTTCTCGCGACGGTGATGGCGAATAAACAGCCTGTTCCACGAGTCCTGTTGATCGCTTAGCAGGGCTAATACCTCTAGAGCGTGGTTGCTCCACGTTTTCATTATATGATACTTGTGAGTCTCGGTAGTCTTGTCCACCACTGGCAGAACCGCTGAGCATGGACGGGTCAACAAGCGAAGCGACCGCAGACTCGGGACCGAAGCTCTGGTGTACCATTTCGGGATTACCCTCAATGGCCTTGACAGCCTGGCCTGATGTCACCGGGCCGAGCTCGCTGTTGTCGGTATACACCGTATTTCTGTAGCCAAGGCCGGAACTCATTACACTACTTGCTTCATCGCCGAATTCGCGGCTGACCAAATTGCTTGGGATAGAACTCTGTGAACGAAGATCTCGATCCAGATGTGGTGACTTTGAGGGCGATGATAATTCACTAGCTGTTTGTGTTACTCGGGAGTCGCGATAACCTTGAACTTCGCTTTCACCCTCCGTATACCCTGAAACACTCTGGATCGGGCTGAGCCCCCTTCTCTCTTGCTGATAGGGAACATAACGTAGAGGAGCTGGTACATCCTGGGAACCGTAAAATGTTGACTCGTCCTCATACACACCAGGCTCGGCCAGGTGACCGAGCTCGTCATACTCATCATCATCATAAGCTTCTTGAGGGTGAGAGGGGTATCCGACACGATAACCTTCATCGTCATACTCTTCCGTATATTGCACCGGTCCCTTGCGTGGTAAGGCCCGAAGATCACCATGAGATACGTTGGCATGCTGAGTGCCCAAATTTTGTAGGGTATGCACTGGTGATCTTGTTGGGGTTGTGGCATCATCCATGGATTCCATAGAAGCAACTCCTCTGGCAACTTCTCGAACAGGCATCATCTGTTCACTAGCAGAATGAGGCCGGTCCGTGTCAGCTGACAATATAGAGGTTCTGGTTATCTCTGAAGGATTTATCTCGCTGGAGAGCGGCATGGGTGGTGCAACCTGGTGGTCTACTTCCTCGTCCTCATATTTCTCGTCATGTTCGCGTTTAGGCGTCTCCGCTCTTCGTCGCCGCCGTTGACGCTTTTCGTCACCCATGGACTTTGATCGAAGGGCCGCGGCCCCAACCGTGGCCCCCAGGGCTGCATCTGTCAGTAGGTCATGACCGAGACGTGGTGTTGAATTGTCATCATGCACGTCTTCCGTGTACGAGAATTGATCAATACTGCTATGGGGCGAGAGATCATTTCTGGCTTCGCGGTCTCTTGACCTATTCGTTTTGGTTGTATCCGCAGATTTTCGCTTGTCAGCCGGTGCAGTGCCTTCTGGAGTCACAGATGTGAGACTGGATATTGACCCTCGATCTTTGGGCCCCTTGGTTTCTCGTTGGCTCCTTTCTCGCTTGATTGCGTCAAGTTCAGGCAGGATGAGCCTGCGAATCGCATCTTCAACAGTCTCGAGTAACTTCGGGTTGTTGATGGAGATTCTGGAAGAGGAATGTGAGTCGTACGACCGATGGCTTGGCGTTAGCTGGGCTGAGAGGACGCTTGAATCGGCCGCCGAGACAACAGATTCCTTCTGATTCACTTTGGATTTTCGTCGTGGGGAACTCGGGTAGTCAACCTCTTTTTCCGTGGCAGTGCTTGTCCTGTTTTTGGACCTATGTTTTCGCTCTGGTTTACTCGACTTGTGTATGGTGTTTTGATCGTGATATGCGGCACGTTGCTTGCGATTCGTCTTTTCAGCACCAGCCCCAGCTGGCGCATTAGCAAGCGGCGTTGCACCGTACCCATAAGGCTCGTCACGTAACGTGTTGCTTGGGCCTGATCCATCCAGGAAACTATCGGTCGGGATCGCAGAGATATCTGACATGTTTGTAGGCAAATAGGCGGAGGACTTGCTATCAACAGCCGGTATGAGCGGACTGGATACTTTACGGCGGCGGCGTGGATAGCCCGATCCAGAGTCAATCTCGACCTCAATGGGGTTACGAGAGACATTGGACTCCTCGGTCGCAGAAGCGTAGGAGCGCATACTGTGGGCGTCTTCGGGATCGGTCAAGTCCAATTCGCTGTGGGTTATGTTGGAACTTGCAATCGCTCTCTTCGTTAACGAAGTTTTCCTTGAACTTCTAGTTTCGGTGATCTGGATATGGTCGTTTTTTCCACGAGTCTTTGATGGCGTCAGCCGCACACGAACACTTGGCTTTCGCTCTGTTGGCCTTGATCCACTAGGCGACGCCTTGCCACCTTCGAAGTACTCGATCAGTAGCGAGGTTTGAGACCGATTTGCCCTATGACCACGAGTCCTGATGGTCACTGGTGTCCCGTCATCTGGAAGCGAATAATGGGATTCTTCATCGGCGACCTTGGATAAATCGGACTGGGCTGTTTCGGTGGGAGCCGTGCAAGACTCGGACTCGGTTGGTGCAGGTAGTGGTGGTGCTTTCCTATAATCAACACCCATCTTGTGGCTTAGGCGATTGCTGTGAGACCCGAGCTTTGCACCCAACGCCTGTTTACCACTCTGGGGCTGTCACTCTGGGGATCGATTCGATTTGTGGTGGTGGAAAGCCTTAGTAGTGCGCACTGGTCTGGCGAAACACGAATGGGCAATCAGCAGGTAAACAGAAACCTGCGACTGGTATCGATTATTAGGTAATGGGAGGCTCCGTCAAAGCATATATGCAGAAGGTGCGATGTGTATAGAAAAGGGGTTGAACTGTGCTGATAATCAAGATCCGTCAGTCGAATATGTCAAGCTTGGGTTTGATAGCAGGTCCTGTTCACAGTAGTACACAGTGGATGTGAGACACAATCACACTCGAGCAACAGTGGATCGAATAGCAAGCAGAAGAGGAATTGACAATGAAAATTTGGGTAGAGTGGGATTGAGGCACTTGCTCGGCTCCGCGAAAACCAGCACCCTACGAAAGTGCGCCGAGTTGGATGAGGAGTAAACAATGGGAGCCCAACCGCCTAGTGTATGCGCAAACAAGATCTCACAACAGTGGAGGCAGACTACCAATCGCGGCTTGGACCAACGGGAGCAATGAACGGCGCATACGTACAAGTGTCTGATTTGTGTCGTTGCGCAGGTATTATGCGCATGCGCACTCGGGGCCAAAACCGGGCGATAAAGCTGGTGGTGAAAGAAGAGGGATATTCCAGTGGGATGAGAGATGAGCTGGCCAGCTGTGACTGGAGGTATCCCAGAGAGGTAAACCAGGTGGAGGAGGCGGTTCCCGTCAGGTCATCAGGTACAATTTCAGACCAAGAGGTTATTGCATGGCTGGTTGGCTGGTCGAGTGCCGTATGCTATACGTATGCTGTACCAAGATGTGGCTCTCGTCGTAGGTATGCAAAGTTTAGATAATGCTTCCATAACCATGCATGCAGCAGTCTCAGGCGGGAGAATTATGAATCCACACACTCGACTCGGGGCTTGGGACTGAAGCCGTGCCGCATGCCTCCAGAGAACGGAGAGCCTACAATCGTAGTGATGATAGGCTTACCTACGATCTGTGTGTGAGGCAGCAAGCGTCGGGCTTTGTTGTGGTTCGAGAAGAGGTGGGCTCATACAGATTGTAAGTACGAAGTACTATACTCCTGTCACTGGGCGCTGGGAGGGACCAAAAAAAGAGTTGGCTGGGGGCGGGAAAGGGCTGGGCCCCACTTTCGCAGTTGATGCGTTGGCTCTGCTTGAGCTGCGTAGCGAATCAGAGACCGAGAAGGACATCCTGTCGCTTGACAAGAGAGCCCATCCCGGCGCACAGAGACAGGGAAGTTATCATAAAGCCTTCTACCTTGCCTAAACTCTGCAATTCATACCTTCATTTGCCTACTTGACCACGGCTCGCTGTATGCTCTCTACAGTCTCTACAAGCAAAAGAAAGAGAAGAAAAAGAAGCGAATTTATCTTCAATTATGCCTGTGCACAGTGCAGTGGATGCTTGTACTGTTCCTTCCGTCCCATCCTATACTCTCTCCAGGTATCTCCACTATCTATACAACATAGGTAGGTAGTAGGTAGGTAGGTAGTCACCTACCGGTTTCTTCATTCACCAGCCTCCTCAACAAAAATAATTTCCCTTGAATCGGAAATTCGTTTGCATCCAATCTTAATCTAGAGCTATGAACGATAACTCCCAGCCTAGTATAAACAAGCCACAAGTAAATGTCACGACGAGGCATTATCGTCATAGGATTTCCTAATGTAAATAGAATATGGGGCCTCGGGACCTGGAGTTTACCACCTGGGTTAGACATCTTTTGTTTTAGCGTCTTTGGCAGGGCGACGGGCTATCACTGCGATGGTTTCAACGTCGAGTAGAGGACTACGGTAAGTAGAACGTCTATTCAATTTCATAGCGTAGTGGTTGTCAAGCCTTTGGTCATTTCCATTCGAAGTTGTGCCTGGTCAGACTCTAAGACGTGTCTCTATCTAGACTCCAGTACCTACGAAAAGGTGCACGTGCAGCAAGAGACGTTCTAATAGGGATCAATTCGGAACTCGCAGCTTGGTGGAAGCTGGAGCTTGCGCTACTACCCGGTTTATGCTTATCTACGTACTCCGACCCCTGGTCAATGCCTATCATAGGTGTAGGGAATGCCCTGAAGACGTGGTACATATGTATGTATGGAACTCATCACTGTCACATTGTATAATCACCATGCCAATCGGAAAGACCTACAGCAAAGAACCAAGTCAGAACCCCCCTAATTTCGTCGGATCTGCAACGAAGGGTTTCCCTTTTATTTAGTTTTAAACTTTTTATTCCTTTCAATAGACAGGCAATTCCCCTCTATGGTAGGGTTATGATAGCATGTTTGCCGCCTTTGGGCCTCGGAATACCGATGCCTATTACTAGGTACACTCCCAATGCAGCGCGAGAGAGTGAGCGCCATGACAGGGCAAACCACCTACGCCTTATTATCACCTACAATTACGTTTGTGGCAAAAAAAGCGAGATACCAAACGCGTTATTTCTCGGTTTTCACACCGCCGCGCTGCGCAGCCATGTCTTGGACTCTGACTGGCGATTCAGCAATGGCGTGAGGTAGGCTGTGCACCGAACATCCCGTTGTCTAAGTAAGGTGCTCCAGTCTTGTCGCCATACGTTCCCTCAGTCCTACAGCTCAGCCCATCCAGACTCGTCTTTTCTGTATTGTGTGTTCCCATGTCCCATAGAAAAGATGACCTTTTACATCACGCTACTCAGCCACGAACCACATCGATCCACATTCTCTCAAGTACGTCGTTTGGGGCCCGAAATCCAGGATATTGCAACCTATCCAGACAGAGAAATGTGCTATGGTATGTAGGATAATATTTTTCTCTACCTGGCTTTATTGCAATACATCATCCAGATAAGCCAGTTGGCACATGGCTGCTTTAAAATCGGCATTTTACGTCCACATTGAAACCAGAGAACTTATTGGGCCTACGCAATTCCATCTGTTTCAGATACGGAGATTATCTCCAAATGCCGTGTTCCCATGGCCATGCAAGTAGCCGTTGATGCCACATCGGCCGATTCCAAATTAAGTCCGATCAAATACCTGGTAATAGATACCAGAGCTCTCACTACCACTAAAAAGGCGCTGTAAAACATACCGTTTGATTTACTATTATTCATGATATAAATGCTATCCTCAATCGTTTGTCTACGCTGATACCCCCATCCCTCGTGTAGTCAATAAGTGTGGAATTGTATATGTGTGGGTGCCATATCGGTATGCATGAAACCACCAGTGATGCGTTCAACCCAACGTCCCCAATTTCACGGGACGGATAATTTCAAGAAACATGAAAAAGACCCAACAGCGTGAAACGCACGCTAAACGGCCTGAGCCACTCATTATATGTGGCGTCTCAAAAGCCGACGTAAAAAGTAGAAATGAAGCATGCTTTCCGCGGAGAGTCAAACTTAGTAGCCCGCTCCCTTGCCGGCTTTGCCGCCCCGGTTCTTTCTTGGGGGAGACAGATGCTCGTCGGCACGGCCGCCCTTCTTAGGGGCGGATACAAATTCGACTTGGGCCGAGCTAAGGAGGTCTTTTACTACAGGATTCTCCAGATAGTGAATGGCAAGGCCGGCCCCTGATACTGACCGAAGCATTTCTACTCGTGCTGACAGTGACCAAGTATCAACAACCATGCTGATGTTGTGGATTCGAATCTTCTCGCGATATCCGTATTCTCGGTATTCCTCATTAAAATCTGTTTTGTTGCCTCCGGTGTGAGGATTGCTGGCCATTCGTCGCGCCGTCGAATACCCAGGACCCTTACCATGTTCAAGGGACGTTAGAACACTGTTGAAGCTAGCGTGAAGATGTTTCCGGTCTTTTTTCGATACAGACTTAGATGATTCTCGTACAAGGGCGGTCATGCGCTGAACAAGCTTGTGCTGATCGTACTGGAGATCCCAAGGCTCCTCTGTCTCATCTTCATACTCGCGAGCTGCTTCAAATATCATAGCGATGTTCGTTCCCGCGGCAACCTGGACATTTACATCGGTGCTGTCGAGCTGTTCGGTGAATGCTTCTAATGCTTGATCGCTCTGGCCTTGGAGATCGTCGAGATTACTCGCAACGAAACCCCACGCCCTGAGGGCCGCAGAAACTACAGGGCCATTGTCTCCGGCTTGGATGCTATGCCCATCGCTTTCGACGATCTCGACTAAAAAGTCCAGCAGCTCTTCGGCAGCAGTCACAGAGCCCCCACCGCACATTGTTACAATACTCATAGCTTCAATGGCCTCAACTTTGAGTGACGCCTCTCCCGAGTCTTCGCAAAGACCTTTCAAGCTTGAGTAAACGTGATCGTAAAGGTTTTTGGATTCGGTCGATAGGATCGTCATAGTCAAGGCTTTGATCGCCGACAGCGTCTCGTCCGTGTTGCTACCTCCGCGAATGCTCCTGAGTAGGGCCGGGACCAGTTCTTTCAGCTGAGGCTCAAGCTGCTCCTCAGCATAATGGTGTCGGATAATGTGAGTGTAGGCAGACAAGCAGGTTTCGCGACCTTTGGCACTGCTTCGCTTACGATCCAAGAGCTCGGCAATACGATCCCCCAACCTCTCGGTCCAGCTTGTCAGGACTGTAGCCTCATCGCCGTCGTCAGAGTTGGCTACCGAATTGGTTAGGCTGTCTTCGTATTCGGAGTCGGTAAGGTCTTCTTCCTCGGACGCGTATCGGCTAGTCACCCTGGAGGCACCACGAGAGGGTGTCGGGGAGTTGATAGGCGAGGCGCCTAGCGAGTCGGGCCGTGAGCGTGCTTTCCTGGAGACGGTCTTGCCGCTCTCAAGTAAGATCTTCTTTCTGAGATCGCGCATGATGGAACTTTCGGGGCAGTTGATGCTCGGATACGGATAGTCGTTCTACAGCAGTGTGTGCGGGCTAGATATCAAGTCTTGTTTCTTGTATGGAATCGACGTAATGACTTCTGCGACTTTTGCGACTGGTATTCCATGAGGATGGTCCGGGAAAAAGACAAGGTGCGAAAATGTCGTTGATTCAGGTGTGGCGTTGGGAAGGTTATTGTCCGGACTTATTGTTGGTATGGGCGTTTTGCAGAGCGGTGGCGAATAATGGAAAGCAAGCAGCCTTTTTTTTAGTGCAAGGGATTGTCTGACAAAACCTATTCGGTAGGACACAGGAATTTTCTCCAAATGCCGTAGCAATGAGGACCGAATGCGGGACGCGGGGCAGAGGGTGGTCAAGCACCGAGTAAATGGCGAATGTCTTGTACGAGGTGCTGATAGTGTTGTCGTATACTCGGTAGGATGGCTGAATGTCACCTCTATATATATAATGCGCAGTCGATATTTAACGCCGTGGAGGTCTTGTCCCCTCGATTCCCCAAGTTGGTAATATGATGCCTTTTATTGTTGGACAGCCGGTAACCTGCCAGCTCAATGAGGAATACATGTTCCGTTTCCACTACGGCAGAATCTCCTTAAAGCCTAGTCTGGTACATCATAACTACCTAGGTACCTACATACTGCGTCAACAAAGAGCGGGGCCCCCAGCTTAGGTACCCAGCTCCTCTAGCTAAGTACGTAGTGTACTGTAGTCAGCCCAACAAGCTGGCATGTCTCCACTAAGGCACCGCATGCGCATGACCTGCAACGCGTTAAGTGCGCCAGGTACGTATGTTGTAGTATTAGAATTTAACTGTCTGATAATCATACTAGGTAGTATAATCGCTGTACCTTTATCGAAGCTCCTATGAGAGCACGCCTGGTTCAAAGCCTATAATACAGCAAAACGGTCCAAAAACATACAGTATCGATTCGCACAGATGGTATTTAATTCCATAAACAATAAGACCATCTAAGTAGGTAGCTTGAACTCAATTTTGTTCGTTTGCCTTGGACAGTGGATTAGGTGTTCCATCTTAGTACCTAGTACCTAAAGGTAGGTAATTAACTTAACAGAGTTTGGGCTTAGGGGTTTCAATGTTGTTACCTACATGCCTACAACTGGTAGTACTAGTGAAAACAATTGTACTCTTCACAGTAGCAGAATTAATTTTAAACATAGGTAGCCAAAATTTAAAAGCCCCCAAGCAAGTCTTGTACGGAATTCAATGTCTTAGGACAGGGTATCACGGGTCATGGGTCACTTGCTGGTATTTCTATATTTGTACCCACTCCCCCGCCAACTTGTGACTTCGGCCCCATTAAGCCTGTGCGGATACCCACTAGATGATGTAAATCGGCCCCATCAACAACCCGAAACTCAAGTATCAGGTGAGCCCAATACATTGGTAAGTATAATATCTTAATGCAGCTACCAAGAGTAAAAGGTGGTTGGATAAGGTAATTCATATATCCTACATATTCTAACTTTATATATCTAAACTATGCCGAAACTAGAGGAGAACTACAGTGGTAAACAAACAAAAGATAAAAAATAATAGCTCTAGATGTACATACCTAGGTACATCCTATGGTGCGGGTAGTGGGCCACTTTATCATGCGTAGTGGGGCTTTGATAAGGCAGTTATCAGGCCCTCTAATGCAATCAATTAATATACGAATGAAGGCCTGTGACTCTGTCCCATTTCACATGAATACCTTTTCAGGTTGGAATCTACGGTACAGTAATCACCAGAATACCGTGGACCTACTTAGGTAGCTGGATGGATATTGTTGCACGAAAATCTGGCTGGGGAGCTTGGTTTATTTTTATCACGGCGGGCATTCGCTGGAGTTCGATTATTACCTACCTAAAGATAACGGATGTAGGCATCCTCAGGCTTAGGTACCTATTCCCACTGCAACAGTTAACGTAGTAGGTAGCTCAGAAGCCCCAGAGCTATATGTACATGTAGGTAGCAGAAACAGTCCAAGAGGCAAGCAGGCAGAACTCTCGGAACATACCTGCTACCTTAGTACTTAGGCGTCTAGATTGGATACTTCTGTGGACTTAAACCGCCGTGAACAAACAACTCTCCATTCACCCTCTACCCACATTTACATTCGTGAGCATTGAATGTGCCCCACTCCCCTTCGACGCCGATGGCTCTTACCTACCACTTACACAGGTACTTGTTGCTACCTACGTACAAGTTGAACCTTAGGTATCTAGAGGAGGTTCACACGGGTCTGAGCTTCCAAGCTTTCCACACATGTACATGAGTCCACCCACGCAACTACCTGCCAGGCTACCAAGGCACCCGCTTCCTACCTGCCTTACGGTACTCATCGCACCTACCTGCGGTGACTTCCCCTCTGCCTGCCTGGGCCGAAACTCAAACAGACACAGACCACTGCGCACTTCCGCCGCGCCCTTCCCACCTTTACCTTAACCCAAGATTTCCCCTCCTCTACCTCATCACCCACCCTCCACCTCACTCAGCTCGCTACGTATGCGAACCTGCTGTCTGTCTGAATTGCGCCTCGGGGACATCCAGGTTGGAAACCTATAGCCGTCATCTTCATTTGCCTGTCCGCTTTTACCGGCGTAGCCCAGCTCGTCGTCTTGATTCCCAAGCTCAGGCTCAATCTCAATCTCAAGGCTCATTGTATTTCCCCATGGCCGCCGCCGCCAAGTCCGCCGCTGGCGAGGCTCCGTCCAAGGATAAGGACAAGGACGAGAGTGAGTAGACTAAAGTTTAATCCCATCTCCTCTATCCACTTACTTAAGAACTTGCTGCTGATATCGAGTACCCAGTCATTGTTATCCTCCGACCCCAAAATCCATCTTCGATTCGCCAACGCCGGCTGGTCCTCACTCCCAGTCGTCCAGCCGTCTCCATCGGCCGATCGTCCAAGGACCATAGCAAGGGCTTCGTCCCAGCCGATGATAATGCCTGGCTCGAGAACCCCGTGATGTCACGGGAACACGCCCAGTTGTTCGCCGAATTCGATGACAACCCTCGTGTAAGCTAGTGCTCCGCTTGGTACCACCTCATGTCTTGTCAGTGAAACCACGCTAACTGTTCTATCACCTAGGCCGTCTACCTTAAAGACGTGAATTCTTTCCACGGCACATATCTCAGTACCAGCGACGAATGTAACAAGGGGCGGCAACTCGTTCCGAATGAACCGGTTAAGCTAACCCACGGTGATATTATCCAATTCGGAATCGACATATTCCGAGCCAACAAAACCTATCCACCCTGCTTCGTCGATTTTCTTGTTGAGGCAATGACTCAGAAGTAAGAGCGTAGGGCACTGCTCTTGAGGGATAAGTAGAGCTAACGTCCAATTAGACCTGATGATCTTCCTCACCGGAGCTTTACCGTTCCAGACGACGTAGACGATGAGGAAGATGAAGATTGCGAGAACGAGGATGATCTAACTATTACCGCTGTCCATACCAGATCGGATCCGATCGACCTTACGAGCGCATGGAGCCCGTCCGTTGCTCCTGACTATCTCACCGGCGCCAGGTTGTCTACCGGTTCTGCTGCCAACGGCAACACGAGCTCTAATGTGGTTGATTTGACCTCTGATGTAGCGACCTGTCAATCCGACGCAGAACCGTGTATAATCGATCAAGGCACCCCATGCTCATATGAATCGGTTCTCAGCTCTCCAGTTCCATCAGTTTCATCCCTTTTAGAGGTTCATCCCAGTCCTCAAGCGCGTGTGAGACTAAGTCACACCTCTGATGGAAACATTGTTTTTATCGATTCCTCACCACGTCCGGATGGTGAGAACATCTATTTCCTTGATGATATGTCCGACGAAGACGTCTCAAGTGACCTTGTCCAATATTCGGAGTCGGATCTAGACGACGCTTCAGAATTCACGGAAGAAATGAGCGTGCTAAGCGGGGCAGACGAACCCTCACGAACCCATGATGACACGTCATCTGAGACTGGGAGTGAGGACGAGCTGTCGGACGACTACGCTGAAGATTTTGATGACAGTAAGCATACCTTAAACTTTCAAACTGCCTAGTTGTAACTAACAAATGCTTAAGGTGAGGTCCCATTTCCCGATCCGTATGACGACGAGAGTGTTGGAAGTTACTCTTCGGGTGAGGAGGAAGACGAGCAGGGTGCAACAACCGAATCATCCAATGCCAAACCCCGCGCGGAAACGCCAGTCTTGAACGCTCCTGAGATAGTGCATTACGAAACGGGAGCTATGATTTTCTCCCCCCTGTTGCCCGTCCCCTCAGCTCACAAACTCGACCCCTACATCCCACCCCATGATCGCGACCCAAGCCCATCCGATGCAGCTCTTTTCAAGCGTCGCCCGCTGTTGGATCCTCTTCCAAACGATAGCAGGGCTCAGCAGCTTGGCGAGAAGAGCGGCAAATTCGAGTTCTTCGCAGCCAGAGAGAAAAACCGCGCAGTTGTCAACCAGAATGATTCGACAGCACTAATTGCAGCTATGTCAGAGACACTGGTCGAGGATAGAGAGATACCATCCGGTATCCAGTCTGATGGCGATAACGATCCTGTAGCTACAGCAGTATCCAATGTCTCTCGCAGCGTTTCCCCGTCCCTTTCGTGTGCGCCGGAAACCGTAGCTACGGCCGAAGGGACGGAAGATAGTTCTGAGGCTCCCGATACGTCTTCCATCAAGTTGGGTGACAATGACACCCATCAATACTCGGCTTGGTCTGCTTCCGGAGATCGGTTTATCAACAATCCCCCCAACGAACCATCCCTAGCGTGCCAAACCGTCCTTAGCCGCCTACCAGCAGAGCTCGACATGACCAGTGCTTACACGTTCCAGCAGAGCAAGCTAGCCACTGCAGCTGAAACTGTCTCCAAAACTCGTCGTCTTCCTATCGAAGACCTTCTGGCACAGGAGCCAAAGCAAAGCACGATTGCCAGTCACCCGGCACCCGAGGTCCCCGATCTTGGAGACTCGCCCATAGGCTGCGACTCTACACCCTCCAAGCGCTCATACGAGCAGGCTTTTAATCAGAGTGAGGATGATACTACCTCTAAATGCGCCGATCGTATCATTGCGCGCTGCTCCCCCCGGATTGTCGAGGCAAAGGACCAGGACCGACCATCCTGCGAGAGTGTTGTTGACCTTGCAGCTATGGAGGGGTATACTGCTGCTCTGATGACCATGAGGGCGGAGAAGCACGATACACCCAAACATGAACCTACTGTTATCCTTGCTCAGCCAGAAGCCCCCCGGGCTGCGAAGAGGATGCGACTAGCTACTGCAGCCGCTCAAGTTGTAGCTTGCGTTGCCCTTGGAAGTGCTGCCACCTTTTCCTATCTGGTGAATACTGCTCCTGTTCTTTAAGTACTATCTCCACAAAACTCATTGTTTCAATGCCCAAAAGGGTATATCATGGACTGCATGTTTGCGAATGGAACTTGCAACGGCGTTTTCGGGTGCCACAGGCGTTGAGGTTGACGAGGAAAGGATATTACATGGGCCGACAGGATCGAAAGGATTACTGCATAATGAAGTAGTGTACTCTCCATGGTATTCTCACGGCCTACGAACGCCGTGGTAAGGGGTTTATCCATTCGGCATCCGGTAGTTACACGGCCTCACGATTTGATGTTATTGTCTTTTCTATTGATGTTTAATAGCTTCGCGTTCTGCTGCGTCTACCAGGACCGAATTTCGGTAAAGGAATACAATGACCTTACTTCATTAAACCGTGCTTATTTGATACACTATGTATCCGTGCAACCCTACAAAGCCAGCGTCAATGGCACAAAGTATTGACCGTGACTAGCGGATGAGGTTCAAGTGACTAGTTCATTCTACAATTAATTGAAATTAAGATGGTTATCAAGTAGCCAGTAAACAATCCACGTCACCTTTTTTTTTAGCCGTGATTGTGATTTGTGTCTCTTTAGCCGATAAAATGTAAGGATTGTCGGCGACTAAGGCGTTCGATGCTGTGGTAGCGTGCCGGGTCCATCACTGGGCGATTCGGCCGTGGTGCAGAACCCGCCGAGCGATCGTAGTGGTTCGAAATCATTGAGATTGCCCATGTAAATGAATGCAGGTACACTCTAATAGATCCGAGTACTGAAAGTGTGGGGGGGAGGAGAAGGAGGAGGAAGGTAAAACGGGCGATTATACTGAACGCGAAGTGGCGCGAACATCGCTACGGTAGACTTTCTGGTGTTTCGGAAAGATCCTAACCAGTCTTCGAGCTCATATTAGCTTATTTGTTGTTTAGCTCATGTATCGAAGATGCCTGGAACAATCAGGCTTAAATTTGATATTTGTGTACGAGTCTGGTGCCTGGAAGATGTTGCAAGATGATTGTAGTAGGCAAAGTAACAAATGAGGGAGAGTGTCTCACCCAATCCTTTGTCTGATAATGCGTGCAGCTATTTGCCTCCATAGCCTACCTAGGTAAGACAACATTTTCCTATGTCCTTTCGCATAATTTTACCATGTGTTCTTGTGTGGAAGTTTCAATTACTCGAGTCAAGTAGGCTAATCCTTACCCAGTAGTGGAATATGACAACGTCGACGAAGTCTTCACTATCCTCATCACCCGCACTATATCGGCCTCCTCTATGATAATAATACTTGACTTCAATCTCGCGGCCAGGTACGAGATCAACCTTTTTTTTAAGTCTTTCGGAAGTGGTCTGGCAGGGGTTTAGGCCATTCCCGGCGCAACCAAACCGTTCCGTCGGGAAGCACGGGATTCGTGTGTGACGTTCTATTCTTTCTCTCTGCCTCTCCCTGTCTCTCCCTATCTCTCCCTCTTTCCCTTTTTCATTTTCTTTTCGCCGTGTTCATGAGCGCAGAGGGATTTACTGGACACCGCTGGTTAGAATCCAGTAGCCTTACTCTTGTCGATATCGCGTATTTTGTTGCCTTCTTCAGGCAACCAGGGGAATACCGCAACTATTGCCGATGGGGAGCGTTGGCTGGGCCATAAGCGCAATCGATTGAACACGACTGGGGTTGACGAACCAAGGCAGTCAAACATTGGAAGCACGACATGAAAGACGTGGCAGACAAAGACACCAATTCCAACCCAAGAAAGTAGGGCCGAGCCGGAGACTGGGTATGGGCTGCTTGGGGGTAATCTGAAAAGCTTTGGGGCCTGATGATATAATTGTACGTGAATGGCATTTGTCCATGTGTCGAGGGTTCATAGGAATGCATGGAGTCGTAAGCAACGTTGTGCCGACGTCACACCCGCAGTAGCGACACGGCCAATGAAGGGACCAGGTGTACGCTCGGCGCCCTACATATGAACCGAGCAAACGTCTCAAGCCGAGTCGAGGATAATCAAATGAGAACTCGAAGACAAGGACTGGCTGTTCTGTATCCGTCGAGACTTTCTTCGAGAAGACTTATTATGACTGGATCCCTGCATCCCCCGAGTGCTTCACAGGCATTTCCAAATGCGTATTACGAGCTGCCCACGTGTATCCATTACGGTTTGATACAATTTCTACCTCGAACTTACATTAGACCATAGTAGGTCAGACCAGACAGCACGTAAGCCCGCACAGTGATATTAGCCAACCTCTGCAGATTATGATACGCGATCACAAAAGGATGGCCAGTTATTATCCATGAAAGGTGTATATATTTCGGTCATATCTAAGTATCGGCCGAGAAGTGCCGGAGACTAGCCCCTAGGTAGAGATGGCACTATCAAAAATACATGTGTGAATCGCTCCATATAATCACTAAACCGAGCTGTATTGTTTAACGTACCACTACGTGTTCCGTAGCTAATGGCCAGGGGCAACCCGGCCTTAAGGTTATGATGCAAGTAACCGTTGTGGCATCGGACATGACGGCGTGTGTGAGCGGAAGGCTGATTGCGAAATCTTGACATGACATGCCAGATATATTGGCTATGACATTTCTTGTCACATAGGGCATCGCACGGCTAATAAAAAGGATGACAACGTAAGGGATGGTGATTGAAGGGATGACGATATAAGGGATGGAGGAAGAAACGACAGCCAAACGTGCGACAGTAAGAGCCACTACAAACATAGATTCTAAGATGAAAACAATCTCTGACAGAGCTAGCTCGCATTCTCTTACCTTATCATACTTTGACAGCTTGGTCGTGTGAGTCTACTATCAAGCCTGAAAAGGGTCAGATGACAAAGTTATAGTAGTACGAGTTTCGCTAACTTCCGCTCTCACGTATATTGATATCGGATACTAAATGATGGGGACTGGATTATCCATCACCCCGGATCGCCTTGTTCTACTCCGGGAAGGCAACGACAGGAGGCTCAAGTCACTAATGTCGGATCGACCAATCAACAGCCTCCTATCGCCTCTTGTGAACATCTTAGGTAACGAAAGATTCCGAGTCGGTGAGTTTGCCTATATCACGAGATAATCGCGGTTGAACAGGACCCTCGAGGGTGATCACTCCTTCGGATAATGAGCATATAAGGTAGCTTAAACTCCTTGTAAATGAGGGAAGAAGCTCGAGTAAAGACGGTTATATACAAACCTACTTCCACGAAAGGTCACACCAGAACTACAACTTCATTTCGATATTCACACCACTATGGCTTGCCAAACGAATGCAGGTTGGGCCCTTTGGGGACAGCAACAGGAAGAGGTTCCCGGCGTAGGACCGGATAATCTCACGCCAATCTCGTGTAGAGAGTGTAATGGAAGCTACCATCATATAAAGAAGTAAGCGCTTCAAACCCCCATCGAAATTTTGGAAACTGATACAAGGTTTAGCGGCACGAGGTGTCCGCGGTGTAATAATAGCTTTGTCGAGTTAATATCGAGCGTTGACTATCAACGATTGACCGAAAAACCCGGCTCAAAGTCCAACGGCTTGAGCTCAAGCCATAGCGACTCTAAAAAACACGATAAAAAGGGAGGGAGGAAAGACCACCACGGTTCTTCTAGGACATCACGAGGCACGCGTCATTGAGTGTATTACGGCACATGACAGAGTAGTTCAATCATTTACTAAAAGATAGGCCGGACCTAAAGCTTTCATTTCGGAGGGTGATCAACCTGGGAATAGCCACCGCCATACAATCTCAGCTTCTCGCGGACTTCTATTATAGATTCTTCAAAGCACCTACGACTGGACAACAGAACGAGAATAGGATGCTTGCAGGGTTATTCACACGGGTAGTCTATTACATACTAGCAATAGAAGCATCTCACACCAGCTTACACTGCTACTTCAGCGAGGAAAGGAACGTGCGAAGATTGTAGCTTGCCTATGTCGGACACACACGCAATACGAAACACACAACACGCCACAATATCACCGGTTACGGCGAAACGTCGTCTCCCCAAGGTGACTATGGCCCGACGGATCGGGGGATCGAATTAAGTCGAAATGCGTCGGATGTAGCGTGAACGCAAGCCACAATGCGGCCACGCTCGTACCCAGCGCCGACTGAATGAGGGCGCGGAAGCCAACAAATGGCCTTGCGCACCCTGTTCCAAGACGACGGGGTCGCATGTGCGGTGCAACGACAGAAACTACCCGATCCGACGGCACGAGCTGCGGGACTGGAGAAACTGCGCGTAGCCGCGTCGACCCTGACATATGGGTCAACAGCGCACGCATATTTGGGTAGGGTAGGTGAAGATGTAGATATGTATGCGCCCCTCAGACGTGAATAGGGCCCGTAACACCAGAACCAAGCCGCTCACGATCGGCTCATGTCGGAGACCGGGGGGGGGGGGGAATGAGTACCACCCCGTTTCAGACCTATGAACTCCGGATGAAGGATCCGCGGGTGGGCGGTTGGACAGCAGCTAGCAATCCGGCCTTGGAAAAAAGAAGGAGAAAACCTCCCGAGCTAGACCGCTTAATTTGTGAGGCTACTATCTCCAGATGTTCTCGGTGCAATGGAGTAGTTGGAGTTGAGGTGATCAACTAATATGTAACATTAAGTACAGTGTTGGTTCCATATATTACTTAACCTTGCATTGCACATAAATGTCGAGTAATTTTGGTTGTGAATGGGAATGTTTCGGATGGGTTTGGTCGAGTTTCCCATTAGCAATACTGAACACTCGGTACGAAGGCGCTTGTTGACTTATCGTGGCGGCGCGACAGTCCCGCCAGTGTTCCGTTTTGCAATCGTCGCCTCGACTCCACAACAGCAATGTCTTGGAGAAAAAAAAAAAAAAAAGGGGAATATACGCCATTACCATAAATTTCATGAAAGAGCTCTTCACTTAATTCTGCTCTAAATCAATAACCTAGCTCTTTAAGCTGGCCGGATTTCACGTCAATCTCAATTGAGTTACGCTTATCTAAAAGGAAAGATGAACCAGAAGTCTGACGGCGGTCTCGTCGTCTAGACACTTCGGCACCCATGCTATGTAGGTCTTGCTTGCAGAACCTGTAAAATCTTCAATATCTTCTATACTCACTGAATAGGGGCAGCAAATGTGACGTCCATTCCATTCGGAAATTTAGCCAGGTCGTCTTTGGATGTCTTATCCGCCTCCTCTGGGTACCTATAGCCGTCCAGATATCTCTTCAAATCTGGGGACTTTGACGGACCAACTGTGACGCCATCTCGATATCCTACGTCTCGTCAACGTATGGTATAGGTAATTCGTCGAAATCTATTGGCGACGGTTGTCACGGAACAGAACTGCAGCAGTATAACCACGACACTACCAAAAGTAGAACGTTATTAAGTTGGGTACCTTGACGTTTGCAGCTACTTATATATGCTCCACGGTTGAGACCGTGACAGCCGTTTAACTCGCCTCGTCGTTCTTGAACTAGAAATATTTAGACGTCTTTTCTGTTAGAGATAAGTAGCAAGCAGGTAGTCCTCGCTACTTCGGGGGTGCGGGATGGAGCTATTTTATGTATGACTATTAGACCGGGTGATTGCGATTAAAATATACTTGATACAACTTTAATCTAATTCAGGTCTCATCCTACATCTTGCTATGATTCGCGACTACGATTGAATTAAGCTCTCGCCTAGATAGGCGAAGGTGGCATGAATAGCCAAAAGGGGTGGTAGGAATAGGTGGGCTACAGGATTCAGTCCGCTAGGTATAACCAGCCGGTAAGCGCTAAATAAGGGGCATGGCGGCTCGCTATTAAAGGCCACTGTCCTGTTCGAACGACTTCTGCGTGGGACATGGAAGAAAGCAGATGGATTCGCGTTACACTGGGTTGGCAAAAGTATCAAGGTCCTAAGCATGACCATTCTTATTAAAACCGGCGGCATATAATACTAAGGTATCATTCTCTGAGTATCTTCCACGCAAGTTTCATAAGCCCTATAGTCGACGATGTCAGAGCCAACACCGAGGCATCGGGCGTCGTGTTTGAACCAACCTCCGTCAACCACTCCATCATAGACTTGACTAATATCCTCAGACCCCGCGAAGCTATAAGTAAGAGCAAAGCTTCCTGTACCTTGTAATACGGAAGGGGACCTTGGCCTTAATATGGCGGTGAAAGTTCGTCTGCTAATCTAGCAAGGGATCTTGGCCCCTCTGTTCCTCGCGCGAACAAATAGGTCCGGCTTTCTCTATAAAGTATGCATTTGTGACTCACGATGCCAATCCATTGAAGAATTGACGAGTTCGAGGTCATACACCCAAACAAGTTTGACAGCAATTGTGCGAAGACTGAGCCAAGCGAGGTTGCGTCCCATACATCCACGGGTACCGAGTGAGAATGGTTGATTACAATCGAGGTCATCGCCTCCATTTTGGTTAATCCATCTTTGTGGTTCGAAAGACCATGGAACATGGTAGTTTTTCTTGGATAAACAAGCAGCAAGAGGATTTGTACTGATAGTTACCTATATGCGAAGAGTTAACTCTGAAGTCGGTTGCCACTATGGGCAAACTATGAACAACCCCTTGATGCTAAAATGTGTGTGCTTTCGTATGAATCTCCTCGTGAACATGATGCTGTTGCATGGTAAGCACCTGACCGCTCTCATATGCGTAAGCGTGAACACCTACGTGATCAATGGATCATAGCTTTCTTTCGAAAATTTGAAACGTACATAGCTTAGACGCGATAGATGACGGTTGAGAGCCTTTAGCGGGTTCCCTACGGGCCGTCGTCCGGGATCGGATACGGTTGTGGCACGATGGCCTTAAAATGGAATATCCCCTTCTCGTCGTTTTCGAGCACAACCTGGCTGTCGAAGTCTTCACGACTATTTCTAAATATCTACAAACATCTGAGAAAGGTGATGTCCAGTAGTATCGTGAATTCAGCAGACCACTAGAAGGGCTTTTCATTCGGTTCTTGTGAAATTTGCGGGCTTATTTCCCCATGCTTATCTTCATTGATGTGAAAATATCCTAATACAGTACCTTGTGTTGCGCCCAACAGCTTCGAGTGATCTATTGTATTGTTTGGAAGGGGATTGATGGATTCGGAACGTCTGAGAGTAGTGCCTTTGGTGGTTGCCCTGTCTTTATTGGGAATATAGGGAGGTCGGCAGCCACACAAAGCAACTTGCTGAGCCACACACTAGCCACGAAACTACCTAAGGTTAGGTACATAGTGGATCTGTCACCCATGGACGCCACATGCACATCCTCTCGCGCCAAGCCCCAAGAGTCCAAGGTCCGTCCACATCGCCAGCACCAGCACTTCGAGAATCCGACGATCTGTGAGAGCTTGGTCTCTCGCTGACCACTCACGTAATCCACCGTTCCTTTTGCTGGCAATGTCTCTCTAGGATAGCAATATGTCTGTCATACTATGTACAGGTAAGCCGCTCCGCAGACGCCGACATCCCAGAGCTCAACTCCGTGCAAGTCTTTGAACTGACCTCGAGGCTCAGCTGGTTATGATCACACGATCAGGTATGCGCCAACACCATCAATACCCGTGGCCCTGCCCAAATAACCGGACTGCTTGCTTTAGGTTCTGGGAGGCCCTGTCCGGTATCTGCTCGCGCACAATACAGCACCCCGACTCTCAAGTCAACCGCCTCTGCATTTCCCCCGACAAGCGCTTCCTTGCCGCCGCCGGCCACCACTCGGTGAAGCTCTACGACATCAAATCCACCAACCCGAACGCCTTATTGACCTTCGAGGGCCACACGGGAAACATCACTGGCGTGGCCTTCCACTGTGAGGGGAAATGGATGGTGACCAGCTCTGAGGATGGCACTGTCAAGGTCTGGGAGACGCGGACTGGAACCATACAGCGAAGCTACAGTCATGGCTTTGCCGCGAACGACGTCGTCATCCATCCTAACCAGGGCGAGATCATCAGCTGTGACCGCGGTGGCAGTGTGCGAGTCTGGGATCTGGCCGAGAACAATTGCTCGCACCAACTGATTCCCGAAGAGGATGTGTCGGTCTCAAGCGTGACAGTCGCCAGTGACGGCTCTCTCCTCTGTGCTGCCAACAATGCGGTAAGCTGCGCGATGTAGATGGAGGAGACGGGCTCAGGAGATGCGAACTGACGCTTTTCTCGTACTAGGGCAATGTTTTTATCTGGTCACTTGTTCAGACTTACGAGCACACCCAACTTATCCCGCTGACACAGTTCTCTGCTCACAAGGAGTACATCACTCGAATTCTCCTGTCGCCCGACGTCAAGAAGCTCGCAACCTGTTCGGCAGATCACACGGCCAAGATCTGGTCTGTGCCCGTTACCGACTCTGACTCGGCCGAAACCCCTCTCCTGACGAACGGCAACGGTCCCCATGCCATGCAACAATATGTAACTACTAATGGAGATGGAGAATCGAAACCTTTCCATCTAGAGGCCACATTGACGGGCCACCAGCGCTGGGTTTGGGACTGTGCATTCAGCGCCGACTCGGCGTATCTGGTGACTGCCTGTAGCGATCATTACGCGCGATTGTGGGAGCTTGGTAGCCAATCGGTCATCCGCCAGTATAACGGACATCATAGAGGAGCCGTCTGCGTTGCACTGAACGACTACTCGGAGGCTAGATAGGATCAGCGCTGCCGAGCGGAGTCACAAGAAGCACGCTCCCCACTCTCCCCGGACACCGAAGTTGAGCATGATGTCTGTACTGATTCTAGTTTCTGGAGCGAATCCGACTTTGGCCAACGAACGGAGTAATGTCGAAGCCGTGGCCTAATAGGTCGCTTGTGGTCGTTCCTGATTATGCTACGCTGAGCACTCAACCTGGAAGCTGACGATATCAGACATGAATTCAAGAAATAGAGTACGGAACCTCGGCATCAGGGAATACCATTTTGTCTATTCTAATATTGTCTTTTCTTTCCGATGAATTACAGTTTGATCGTCTTTTCATGGCGTAGGAGTTCAAGGTTGGTTTGATAGGAACGGCGCGGAAGGGAATGGGACGGGATGCGGCTTGATGAATTGCCGGTCTATGTGTAGCACATGCTGTTCCTTTTCTTCTTCACTACCGCTTTTCTCGCTTTTTATGCGATGCATTTATACACCAGATGCGATGGTCTTATGAAGTCTGCTTCCAGTTTCTAAATTTGATTTGTGCTCGCGGGCGGGCAGGGCAAGACGAGGCGGTATGTGTGTGATGCAAGGGTGTTTCGGTTGGAGGTATAATAAGAATTATCTGTTGTACTGATTGACTGACTGCTTGCATTGTCACGACGATGAGAACTCGTAAAAAAAAAATCGGAAAGAGACGTGAAGCCTGTATTACCAATGAGACTAGGTAGTCTCTGTCTGTCTTGCTTGCTTTTCATTTACGCTATTTCTCCTCCTACCTAAAGTATTTGGTTACGCAAAGCTCTCTAGAACGCCGTGCCTATGCCCATCCATCCATCCATCCATCCATGCTGCATATATTATGTCGCTTCCAATATCAATATCATATAGATCATCTGGTCCACCCGCTCATTCTCGTCCCCTATTCATTCGCCGTGCCGCGTTTCTAGTTCTGTTCCTCTCCCTCTTCTATTCAAGCATTTAAAACTTCGAAGCTTATCTGATAACCCAGACTCGTAGTAGTCCTAAAGTTAAGATAGATAGATAGAACACCGAGCCTCGTCACAATGGCGAGTTATCCACCCACTACTGCGGGGTATACGCTACTGTACCGTTATATGTAGGTAATAAGTACGATGCATTCACCACCCGTCTCCCCAGCCATCATCGTCACCCCCCGTGTCTTTGGGTTTCATATCGATCTTCTTGGCTACAGTTGGTCTGGTGGTACCGGACGCAGATCGACTCGCCAACGGCTTCTTGGCCGCGCTATTCTTCGCCAGGCCTTTCGGTAGAGGTTTGGTGGTGCCGCCTGGATTCTTCTTCTGCGCCTGTGCGGCGAGCCAGCCCGCAAAGTCGGGCTCCGAGCCATCGTCGAAGGGTTTACTTGACACGACGGGAGTCGTTTTATTTGCTGGCTTGGATGTTGTCGTCGTGGTTGTCGTCGGAGTAGACCAGGGGTCGGCGGTGCCGTCGCTTGGCTCGCCCCAGGCGTCTCCGACATCGTCGTCGTTCATGTCGCCCATGTCGCCCCACGCGTCACCCGCGTCGTCGTCGGCTTCTATGGGCGACGGGTCCTTGAAATACGTATCCGGCGCGGTCGTAGTGGAATTCCGCGATAGAGGAGCGGGAGAAGGCGACTTCACGGTTTGACGATGTAGTGCGGAGGCGGAAGATGTGGAAGACGCTATGCGCTTGGACTCGGGGCCTGGTGGTGGTGAAGCGGCCGGTACCCCGTTGCTCGAGGTCTGCATCTCGCCAGACGCCGCGGATAGTTTGTTGGTGAAGGAGGAGATGGCCCAGCCAGCCCACGAAGACGCCTCGCTGGTGGATTGCGGCGTGCTCATGCGCGGGCCGGCACCGTCTACGGTCTGGGATGGTGGGAGCGCGCTGTCGGGCATACCAGCCGCCGCCTTGCGTATCCGTTGCATGTAGATATCTACCGTCTTACTGGCCTGTTCGCGGACTAGCTTTTCCTTGTCTATCAAGGAAGGGCAAACAACGGGCAGAATCCGGGTTGCGCACTCTTCTTCGGTAAAGTGCTCGCCGGTGGCCGCCAGCGCCATCAGGGCCGCGTTTCTCGCGTGCACGAAGGGGTCTCGGAGTGATCTTGTGAAGGCGGCGATGAGGACCTTGGCACGGTTAGAGGTGCCCAGATTCTTCGCGATCTTACCTAGACATATCGTCGTGTTTGTTCGAATGCCCGGCTGTTCGTCGTTCGCCGTCTTGGCTAGATATTTCAGCAGCTCCCCATTTATGACACGATCTGATAGCTTGTGGATGACGACAAGCACAGACTTCAGCGTCTGCTCGCGGACTACGGGAGCTAGATCTGTAAAGCCAGATACGATATGGGGAAATAATTTATCGTTTACTACTTTTTGCGGCAACCTGTCGATCATCGACGGCAAATTGTCCAACAGACACACCCGAATCGCCCTGTCTGGGTTACCGAATAGTCGAATTACAACAGGCTGCACCCGCGCCTCGAAGTCTTCGTTCGTTAGCTTGGCGGCTATCTTCATGACTACCCCGAATGCCTTCGGCCCGCCGCCGCCAAACTCGACAGACTTTAGCAGCTCTGGTAGCACCTTCATCTTGAAGAAATCCTCTGGGAAGTCGTCGGTGAGCTGGTCGAGATCGTCAAGAATCTCCGCCCTCTCTGCCTCCGACTTGACATCGAGGTTGTCGATGCCTTCAGTTAGCTTGATTAGGGGAGAGTCAAAGAAACCACCTGACCGACGTCCCTGTTCTAAGAAGACGCCGACGGTGATCCTGGCTTTCGGGTTCGCATTCACGAGTCTTTTGTAGCCCGCGTGCATGGTCGGCGGAATGCCTTTTGTCTGTCCCGCCTCGGAAGGCCCCGTGAAATCGCCATTGAAGACTTCGTAAATGGTGGACCCGAAGTTGTAGGAATCGACAGCAGAATGTGGGCTCTTCTTGATCGCATCCCAGCCGGACCGTGCCAGCTCAGGGGGTGTAAATCTGGTCGAGTCGGGTACTAAGCTACCGTATGTATATATTATGGCGTCGTCGTCCTTGACGTTGCTGAGGATCTCAAACCCGCCCAGCTTCCACTCGCCACTCTCCGAGGTGTAGATGGACGCGACCCGCAGGCTCCCGTGTATGGACGAGCCCTCGTCGTTGATGAACTTGACGGTACGCGCGATGCTATAGAGGCCCCATTTTATGGTCTCGGGGCTAAGGCTCTTCCGCTTGACGTGCCATCGCAGCGGCACGACGCGCTCGGTGGCGATGTATATGTAGGAGTCAGTCTCGACAGCGTCCAGGACTTTGATGACGCCGGGGTGGCGCATGGTGCGCAGCTTCTTGAGGGCGTTCTTGGCGAGGGGCAGTCGGGATTTGTTGGCGGCGACGTCGAAGGAGAAGATGCTGCAGTTGGACCCGTCGGCCCGCCGCGTGCCGTTGTAGAGGGCCCAGATGGAGGCGTCGATGTCGACCTTGTCGCCGAACGAGTAAGGGAACGACGGACCCTGCGCCGCCATGGCCGAGGCCACCGCCGACTTGATGAAATCCATGCTGTACTCAAGCCATGCGCAAGTATCGGGACGTAGTAAATAGCCAGGGGAGTCGTATGTGGCCCGGGCGGGGGAAGACTGATTTAATGTGATGTCGTGATACCTATCTTCTTGTAGATAACGAGGGATGTTGTTGTTGCTCTTTAACTTGATTTGGTTGATCTGTCCACTAATCTATCGCGATATGCTATAATAGAATTGACCCCTCTACACATGTGACATGCCCGGCGCAGTGGCCCCGTCGGTTGAGGTGGGCACGTTTTAACGATAGTAGTACAAGCTTCAGGGGTCTGTTTCCCCACTAGAATTCAATTACAGCACCTGTGTACTACGCCAGACGGGGCAGCCAACCCCCCTAGCACATGATAGGGCTACCCATTTCGTCCTTCTTTAGACTAAGGTATCAAACTCAATGCTTAATTTTTCCAAACACCACAATTGTCACTTGCTTAGCTATACTCATTCCTCGTCGCACCCTAGGCCGGGATCCTATAACCTTGGATATGTCTTGCCCTTTGCTGTTTGAGTGCTAGTGGACATTCCATGGCTGCCTACGGTAGATATATGGATTCGGTCAAAAGGTATGAGATTAGATTTATATATACTGGCATAAGACAATTGATTATAGCACGAAGCCAACCACTCTGCCGGGATGTCAAACCCCTAATAAGCAGATGGTATCTTGAACCCACCAGTCCTCGTCTTCCAGAAGCCCTTGGGGTCAACGTCCGCCTGCACTCTTCTCGCAAGCGCCAACTTCTCCGGCCTCAACCTGCCGAAGTAATCCTGCGGATGGAAACAGTCGTTCTGGAACAGAGGCAGGTACACGTCCTTGGGCAACAGGCCGCTGTCCTGGTAGTCCTCCACGATGGTCTTGAATCCGTTGTACGTGTCTTGCATGGTCTGCTCGACCTCGGGATACGAGCCGTTGGGCCAGAAGCTGTAGTCCAGCTCCAGCACGATGCGGTCGATGTCTGCGTCCACGTCCAACATGTCACCCCCCTTGTCCTTCGCTATCTGGGCCAGCTTCTTCGGCAGGGGTTGGAAGGCGACGCTTGCGATGACGCCCGGCACCCACTTGACCGTGTCGCTGACCTCGACCCAGTGATCGTACATCTTTTGCATGACTTCGGCGCCGTTCGCTTCGTTCGGCAGGGGCATTGTCTCCGTGCCAATCGTGTAGACGCTACCCTTTAAGATAATCGCGTTGTTTCCGCTAAGAAGGCTGTTCATGCTCTGTGTCTTGCACGTGTTGAGCTTGAACTCGCTGATGGCGAAGAACTTGTCAAAGACGCCCGCAGGGGGCTCTGGCCCATTGTAGTACAAGAAGATGACCCAGATATCGACTAGGGTGGCGAGCGTTCGCTCTGCCGTCACGATGATGCCGGCCTTCTCGTCGTCATAGTTTTCCGTGAAATCTCGGACCGCCGCGAGCATGGCCGTAGTGACGTCTGGCGTCGCGTCGAAGATGAGGTTGCCACCCCATACATCGCCCTGGGGGTATGCCTGTAGCAGGTATGAAGTGACGATGCCGAAGTTGTTACCACCGCCCTTGAGGGCCATGAATAAGTCGGGGTGTTTGCTCTCTGTCACATGCACGACAGATGCATTTGCCAACACTAGCTCGAATTCAAGTACTGAGTTGGCAGCCCAGCCGTACTCGGTACTCATGAAACTCAAGCCACCTGTGAATCCCGATGTGAGTTATATGTTTCCGTGTAAGTCAGCTTGTGACGAGCCTCACCTCCCAGCATATAACCGCCAACGCCAACGTTGCCGATTCGTCCACCAACGGCCGAGTATCCGGAGCCGTCGAGCGCTCCCGAGACATCATCCCACCTGTTTCCAGGTCCAACCCTAACGGTTTGTGCCACGGGATCGAGTATTACCTGGTCCAGTTTCTTGGTGGAAATGAGAGGGCCGCCGTCGATACTAGCGAAGTAGTTATTTGGGTTATGACCACCCGACTTGATAGCGAATGACTCGTTGTTGGTTGCCAGGATAGAGACGATCGCCGCGACCTCCTGAGTTGTCGTGGGCACCAAGATACATGACGGCTTTAGGTCACCACATGCCGTCGACCAGTACTCGGTCTGTTCCGATGTATACTGGATATCGAAACGCTTGTATGACTCGATTGAGGTCTGGCTCCCCACCAGATCGCATGTGCTCTGAGCCGCTGCTACCGCGGCCAAGGCTGAGACAGCCACGGCGAGACCGTTCCGCATGGTGGATACGCTCATCGTCTCTTCCTACACCTTCGAGTTCGAGGGTGATATCTAGGAATTTACCGCCCATCTCGAAAACCAGTAACACCGTGGGACCGCGTTCTTATTATACATGTTTCCTATCCCGTTTCCCATACCATGGTATTATACACCGCAAGTTAAGATCCAGAGGGCATTCACCCCCAGTGTTCATCTGGCCTCGGCAGGGAACCAAAGGGGGAAGGGCATTTTGTAAACCAGGAAATGTCGACAGTCTCGCGGCGTAACCCTGGCCGGAACAGCCACAATATCAACCGAGTACGACGTGGGGACGGTCTATCATGATATCGTGCATCCCATGATGGTATTAGGGTCTAGTAACATTGCGTTAGGCTCCGTAACCGTCGTCGCGATGCTGGGCGCCGATGCCGAGCAGGGCTCCATTGGTGAATGTGAAGGGCTGCTTCGTGAGGCCATTCCCACCTACTTAAGCCCCTCGGTTGCGATGAATGTGGATATATCTAGGTCAGGGTTGTTAGAAACCTTGGCAAGGCCCTAGCTGAACACATGATTATGTGCAAATCTTCTCCTTTTAACAAGTATGAATGGCAGGGTTCCTCGCATGATTCTGTGCAGGAAAAAGCAAAACGGGTTTTGCGACGTGGTATTACGCTGACGAGGCATGATCAGTCCTAAGATCAACTCACCAAAGCTTCAGCCATTCTGACATATATTATCAACATTAATGTCAAGCATCATATATACCAATACTCTATTTACAAATCATATGCCGTACCTTTTTGCCCTCTACAGCGGACAAAGGTGAACTATACGGTGACGTAGGTAGCTTTCAAGTCGAGGGTGGTGGGCAAACTATAGCATCGCCCATGGTACTAAATGCCGGCAGCTACAAACCCCGAAGCACACGTGCACCAATATTATGCACTTCGGAGCCCTCTCCTAACTTGTCTAAGATTGCCGTCTACGAGATGATTCCGGGGGTTTGGACCGATAGGTTGCAAGCCGAGCAAAAGAGTCATACGAAAATTACCTAGGCGAGGAAATAGCATGTGATAGCATACTATGTAGTAGCAGGAGAAGGTATAGAGGTAGAGTATATAGACTAGAGACGAAACGATGTTACGGAGCGGGGGCGGAACTCGGTTAGGATTATAGCAAAAAGGTGTTAAGCGAGGCAGGGGAGGTTAGCATTACCATCGGCCTAGTCCGTTAATACCTAGCAACCCTTGCCTGCAGTCCCGGAAGATGGATCTAACTCACTGTCTACTATGTATTATGCTAGATAGGGTAACCAGCTCAAGTTTGATTTTGATACTCACTTTCCCAGCGTGAATCCATCCATACTCTCTCGTTCTCGTCCTCGTTCTCGGCTATACGTGGCGTTCATATATATCGCGTACACCGTAACACACATCGTAAACGGCTCTTCCACGGTAAGTACCGCGATGGCCAGCGCTTCGGAACGAGCTGTCGATAGTCCCGCACAGAGACTACACCAGGTAGGTATTTGCTAGTTTAAAAAAAAGACGAGGGGTAACGCGCCGAGCCACGTCATCACGTCTTGGTAACTCTTGTTCCTTCCGCGGGCTCCAGCAATTTCCATTGGCAGTCAATGTTTTCCTTCCGGAACCGGGCTATTATCCTCTCCGCAATCTCCCTGAAGTTGCTCGTCGCCAGCGCGAGGATCGTGGGACCCGCGCCCGAGAGGCACACGCCCAGCAGGCCTTCCTGCGTGCTGGGCGACATGGACTGGACAATCTCCTCCAGGCCCGGGATGAGGGTTTGCCGGTATTGCTGGTGGAGCTTGTCCTGCATGGCCAGGTTGATCAGTTCGGGGTCTGGCGGCGACTGCCCCAGGGCGACGGGGAGCAGAGCAATGCGCTGCATGTTAAACGTCTATTGAAGATGATTTGTCAGGCACATATATATATATATATATCCACGCGAGAGAAGTCCTTTGCGCAAATTACTCACGACGTCCTGTCTGGGATACTCCTTCGGCAGCACTTCACGCGCTTTTGCCGTAGGCACTTCGAAGTTGGGGATGATAGCCACGGCCTTGATCTCCTTCGCCCACTGGAACTTGATGTGGTGTCCGATTCCATGAGGCGGCTCGGGCGGCCGTTCCCCCGTGTCGAGACCCCCAGCTGGTGCAGGTAGCACTTCACTAAGCGGAATCTCTACACGAGCAACGTCCTCCGGCGCAAGTGGCTTGAGGTAGGTACCTACGAAGCCACCAAAGAGAGCAGCTCCCACGTTGTCAGGATGGCGTTCTGGCACCCGTCGTTAGCCCCGGCAGCAGTAGGAAGAGGCGAAGATGAAACCCAAGCAAAATCACGTCATACCTATCATCAGGCAGAAGTCAAATATGCGACTGTCGTCGAGGTGGTCGAGACCGCCGACCTGCTTGCCGAGCATCACACCAGCTACGACAGCGGCCCCGGACGACCCTAAGCCGCGACCTAGGGGAATGGGGTTCGCGATGTGCACATGTGTCTCGACGGGAAAGGCACGTTGGTCATGGCAACGCAGAACGTACAACGCGACTCGCGTAATGAGATTAGACGAGGGGTCCAACGATACCTCTCCCGTCTCCTCGCCCTCGCCCTCGTAAGTTACTCTGCAATTCAGTGGGTGCTCTGACGACGTCTTGGACCGGTCGATGGTCACCCGGAGCTCGAGATAGATCGACAGAGCCAGACCGATGACATCGAATCCGGGGCCGATGTTGGCGGAGGAACACGGAGTCCAGATAGTGAAAGATTCCATAATGAAGAATGCTCAAGTAGGTAGGTAGGTAGGTAGGTACCTTGGTCACGACTCCCGTCTCACAACTAGGGCAACTGGACTGGAGATGTCTGATGAGCAAGTGTGTGATTCCTGTTCTGATTCGTTCGTGTCTTCAGGCAGTGATTCGGTGCTTCAACGCTTGGAAGTGGCCGGGAATATGACTTAATGAGTGATACGATTTTCGGCCCCCCGCCCGATTCCGGAGAGCGTACCTAGCCGTTGTGGGGATCCCAGCTGGCTGCTGCTGTGGGGTACCCCTTTTTTTGCTTTTTGCCCTAACCGGACATCGAGCAGTGCTGTAATTGGTCGCCGACAAGGCGCACTTGCAGTAGGTTGGTAGAGAGGAATAGCGCCCGCCCTTCGACTTAATGTCTCAATGTTGGTTTATATGCACGACGGCATTTAGCTTGGAGAGTCAGGGAAGCTTTCTGGACTAAGCAGGCTTTATATAAAATCATCAGTGTTAGCAAGGAAGAAGAAGAAAAGTGTTGTCATCGTCCAGAGGAGATAAAAAAATTTAGACTTCCAGGTCGTAATCCTGGCCAAAGAGCAAGTGATAGTGATTGATACCTAGTGATAGGTGTTGATTGCCCATATTCTGCTGACTAGAGTAAGCCGTCAACTTCGCTACCAATGATTTATTGTTTCTCTGACTCACAACGACTTGTAGGTGAAGAAAATTGTTACCTGGTATATGATAGAATTAGTTGGGTTTAAGCAAAATAAAAGGCAAATCACATCATGACATAGACCCGCGCGATGAATAAGTCCTTTAGACAGGGACCCGATCCTCGAGATATATACCAAGCGAACACTGCAGCAAGAGGTTTCAGGGAAGAGTACTCAGACATCGAGAGAAACCTACAAACAGCAGGATGGTTCTAATGGGGAAGACGCCGTTCGCGCATGTAGAAAAAGTTACACGCGATGAGGTGGAACATTATGACGTAAAGCGGATGGCACGTACAATATGGTGAATACAAAGGATACACGTCTCGGGGCTTACAATGGAGAAGACTACGACGAGTAGAGGTCGCTTATAGACGTGGATTCAGCTCCGACGAACGGATAGCAACATAGGCTATCCAATAGAAGCAAGGAAACCTGGACTATGCTTCCCGTTGGTTGGCATATGATGCCGTGCGTCTAGGGTTGGATGGACTACTTCCTTACTTGCACTGCCGTATCGTATGACGAGTAGGCTATAGGCATCAGGATGCGTCCACCGATATGCTCAGAACGTTACAGGGTGGATTGTTGCACACTTTTGCCAACGACATAGAGTCCTGCTGCATAGAACACATTCGCAATGAGTGACACGAAGTAATACAGATAAGCCTATCCACGCACAAACTAATGTCTTGAACAATCAATATAAAAGTGCGGGTGATTCCCACAAAGGAGTGTATGTTTCTTCATGGCATATGCAGGCCACGATATAATCTATGCTATGCTCCGCCATGCCAGATGCGTCTTCCCAATCGCCGACAATATGCTTTCGCTCGCTATTCTCGCCTCCGCCTGTCCAATCCATGCATTGGGTTAACTACAAAAGGGAGAATTACGGTGCCTCATTACTCATTTATACTTGATAGCGAGGCCCGAAATCCTACACGAAAGAGGTTCGTGGTCACCGTTCGCGTCCCTCGTTCAATCGCTGGTAAGCATCCCGAATCCAGTTTTTCCTTCCCGCATCTTTGTCGGGTCTCCCATCTTGTATTTGTCGAGGTCACCCAGCTCAATAATGACAATGGAAGGGAAAACGACACTTAAACGAAAAGTGAAAAGAGGCAAGGCACGCCTTATGCATAGGGGGTACAAAGCTAGGCTCAAGCTCAACGAAGCCTCGTCTATGTCTTGAAAATGAATCATGTAATATAATAATCGAGATGTTTGTACAAGGGGAGGCGATTTCAGAAACATTGGGTATCATGAAGATTGCAAGAAATGAGCAAACAATACAATGAAAGTAGGCGGCGAATCATGCTCTACGGCATTTGTTAATGTATAATGGGTTTTACTTCCGCGGGATTGCCAGCTACGATCGTGGAACGGGGGACATCCTAGGACAATTGTTAGTATAGATCGTTAAATAGAATGCGAGACCGATGATCCGCAGCTTACCTTGACGACTACCGCTCCGGCGGAGATCGAGGCACCCCTTCCGATTCGGATACCGTGTTGTATGATGGCGCCAGCCCCAATAAATACGTCCTCATCGATAATGATGTACCCGCCTATTTGGGGACTCTTGCTACCCATTCGCTTCTTGGGATCGGTGAAAGTAGTGGCCCCAAGGAGAGTAACGTTGGGGCTAATGATGACATTGTCACCAATGTTGATCTCTACAGGGTCAAGAATTGTGCAGTTCCGGCCGATCATTACGTTGTTACCGATCGTAATGTTGTACCCATAATCGCACGTGAATGGCGCCTCGACCACTACTTCTTGCCCGACGCGCCCGGCTCTCGTGGTGGAAGAGACCAACTGGGGTGAAAGGTTAATAGGTTCCCGAGGGTTAAGAATTTCGCGGAAAAGACGAGAGCGCTCTGTTGCCGACACGCCGGTATTTGGATTTGTCGAATTGTTGAATCGCCAGCAAGCAGCACTGCACCGTTGACGCTCTAAGACCAGCTCTAGGTCAAATGGACAATACTCCCGGCCTAAAAGCATCTTCTCCTTCTGCGTCCTGGGTTTGTTATTGTTCAAGGGATACTGCGTATGTGATAAGGCCAGCTGAGCTGCTATTTGTGGGTCGGTGCTCGGTGGCGGTTGGGGTCCCGAGGTAGCTGGGGGAGTTGGTTCTAATACGTTCATCTGGGGTAATGGCCCGGGGCGAGGCGTCTCGGGCAGATTGCTGTCACGTTCGGTCCGAGTGATATCATGCAGTGGCGGTACTCTCTGATACTCTCGAGGCCGCTCGATGTTCGGCGTCTTCAACTGCTGCATGCTAGGCGTGATGGCGCTTATTGGAGTTGGAAACGGATTCACAGCACTTGAATATGCTGATAAGGCTGACCCCTTATTATCCGGGCTCATCACGGAGCTAACGACAGAGGCCGTTGGAATGGTCGAAGCCGTAGGGCGGTCATCATCTGTCAAGACGGACCGTGCTTGTGAAGTTTCCAACCGAAGATATGGACCACGATAGGATGAGACTGAGTCACGTTTAAGAGCAGGAGCAGGAGCAGGTGGGGGGTTCGGATAAGTGCTGGGCTGTGGCATTCCATAAGCACCAGGTGGGACATAACTAGGGTCCTTAGACTCGAGTGGAACAGCCGCGGGTTTGTTTTCCATTCTTGGTGGTCCTCGCTGGTTAGGGTATCCATAACAGACAAATCCGCCACGAACACAGTTGGTACCTGGTCACAGTCAGAAAAACATGATCCTTTGCTTCATGATTTGATATTATGGGAACGTACATTCTGGTTTCGATTCATCGCACTTCTTCTTACGCTTTCGACAAGTTAAACAACCTTTAGAGATGTTAGCATCACTAGTGTAGTTCTCAGTATCAGAATATAACGACAAATACTTGCCAGTCTTTGTCCTGTTACTGAAGTTCCGCTTTCGTTTCTTGGGATCAGATTGAATCACCGGGTCCCTCGACTGATCTTGCGAATATCCGCCACTATAGAGAATGGAACCATCATCACCGTCGGGACTCGTAGCCGAGTAATCGTGTCCCGAGTCTGCATGACTAGCGGCTCTTCGAAGGGTATCTCCGGCTTGCTCATCAATCTGCGTAGGACCAGACCCTGCGGGTTCTCTCGACTCGTATAAATTTCGGTCATCGCGAGATTGTTGCTGCGAGTACCATGATTCGCCCTGCTCCCTTTGGTCCTCCCCATAATGTCTATAGTCTCGCTCTCGCGACGAAACCTCATATGCCCCTCGCGGTTCCACCTGAGACCGTTGCTCCTGATCTTGAGCGTTCGGTACTTCACGAGACCGTTCAACCGAAAGCGATCGCTTGCGCTTGTGCATCCCCTCAATCTCAGGATAGCTTCTAGACTGGTAATGAGACCGCTCTAGACTGGAGCCGGAGCCCTGTTCCACCTGCGTAACAGAAGCATCTCCAGAGTTTGCTTCCTGACTAGTAATTTGAATAATAGATCGATCCTCTGAGCCGATATGTCTTGTTATAGGGCTCCCGCTTGCTCCGTCTGAGGTCTTAGAATCACCTCCATTCAGGGCTGTGAAAGTCGCCATAGTTCGTCCAACAATGTCGTCGTCCCAGAGCCCTCGAGTTAAGTGCATGAAAGCTCAGCCGTCGGCGAAAATCTCGAAGATCGGTTGAACTTTGAGAACGAAAATACCCCAAGAAATCTTTCACAAGGCATTCGAGACGCGGCTGACTAACGCTGTGTGCCGCGCGATTCACCGAAGATGCAGCCTGCGCACAAGATCTTCTGGGCTACTGAATTACAGCAGCTAGCTAAATTAATCAGTCCCACTCGATTCCGAAGTGATGGCGGCCGCCTCCACGATGATGCGAAGAATGAGCTTTGATCAAACGCTGAGGGTGGGAAATGAAAAGACGACGTTAGTCGAGATAGAAATATGGGGGCCAGGATGAATGCGCGCGCGGACGGAACAACAGTGAATGAAGGCTGCAGGTAGAAATCTCACCCGTGGCGGGCGGATGCGCGGGGGATTATCAGAAAAGCGGGAGTCAGCGAACCGCCTTTCCCCTTCTCAATCACCCGCGTAATACGACGTGGGTATACCGGGCTGGGGCTGGCTGGTGTGCGTGGGCTGGCGATGTACCTGGCAGACGCAGTGCGGTACGATGCAGCGAGTTGTTGCGGTGTGGTATAGTTGGTGGTGTAAGCACGCGCGACGCTTGCGCCCAACAGTTTGGCCCGACTATGATTACTTCGCCTGGCTAGGTGACGAACGAGACGACCAGGGGGTTGGACAGGATAGTTGTATCGGTGCCCGCCCACACGGCCGGAAATATAACTAGCCAAATAGGTAAATAGGTAGGTTGGTCTCTCGAGTGGCCCAGCCCACGATGCGACTCAAAAGGACGACGACAGGAACCAACAGATAAGATGGGTGGGTGAGTTGGAGTAGATCTCGCTGCGCTCGGCAGGGTGGCGAGTAATGAATGGGGCGAGGGCGAACTACGTTGAACAAGAACGGACAAACTCGCGCTTGGGATTTGACGCGCGATTAGCTGAGCGCTGGCAGCGTCTGTTGAAGCGAACGGTGTGCCCGACCAAGACAGACCCGTTACCCGTTCTCCGCTCAGGGACAGGATCCCGGGTTGGCAGATATAGTACAGCTGAAAATGACTCCGAGCCGACGGTTTCTCGTCGGAAGCGATGCCTCACGACAAGAGGGGAGAATGAATATCAAAAGAGGAAGAAGAAAAGATCGACGAAGGAGTGCTGACGGCGATTTGACGAAAAGAAGAGGCGGCGGCTTAGTTAGTTAGTTGCAGTATATGTGTGTGCGTGTGTGCGTGTGTATGAGCAAGTACTCGCTAGTTGGGTAGGATGTATAACAAGGGAGCGACAGATGAGAGAGGCCGAAGATACAGGTCGCCAGCAACGCCAACGGCCGCGGGAGCAGTACTGCAGGGCGGGAGCCGGTACAAGGGTATTGGGACCAGAATGAGCCAAGCAAGAAAGCAACAGGAACCCCGACCAACACTGGCGCAGGGCTGCAGGCAAGTAATAAGAAAATAAAATAAAATCAACGCAGAGATGACCAAGCCAAATAATACCTAGACGACATCCACCAAGAAACTACACTAACAAGTTGGGTGCCTCGGCGGGTGCCCTTCGACAGTCTTGTACCGAATGAGATCGACGGACCCTGGCCAGCCCAGATCAAGGCCCAATTACGGGCGGCATGGCGCTTGAGAAGGGGGGGTTATCCAGGTACAAGTCGCTAAAGTACCGCTGGGGGTGTGCGACTGGGGGGTCCTCGAAGCGGAGGGGGCATGGAATTAATCAAAAACATGAACCTGGAAGCGAGCTGGAGAAGCTCAAGCAAGCTGCCTAGTTGCTGACACAGCCCAACTGTCTGCCGACACCACACGTTCGCAAGCTAGATTTTTAATTGAGGTGCAAGGAGACGGCCTACCTCATGCCACTACATCATAGTACCTGCACTGGGGAGGTAAGTAGGTAGTGTAGGGAGGTACCTGATGTGGGTGGACAGATGGAGCACACCCATCACGGGAGGTTAAGGTATGATGGCGACGGGGAAAGAGAGGAGAGGCCACAGGGGTCGTCGTATTCCGCACGACGCCGCACGGCCCATCCACATGTTCCACAGGTCGGCCAATTGTGCGCCTCCATGCATGTACTACGAGTACCACCTATCCTCCTGCGGCCAGAGGGTTGCATGACATGTAGGTACATGCCTGCCATACACACAATCACCATGCATACATGTACATTACCGACTATCTCCTCTCGTTTACCATCCGCCGTCTTTACCTATCACGGTCCCTATACTACCTGTGTTATATTGCTACCACTTTCACCACGACTAAGTACAGTACTGTACCTACTCCTCATTCACGATGAAGTGGAGTGCGGTCCTCGCAATCGTACTCGTAAGTAGTTGTTAAGAACAACGTCTGTTAGTTAGTTATCAAGTGGTCAATCATTAGAGACGCCTCAAATGAGCTCTCTCCAACACGCGCTCTGCGTCATCTTGTGCGAGTGACATGAGCAGCTCCAAGTTACCCAAGCAGAACCCGTTATTCAAGTGGTGAGACAGTAATGCAAAGTGTTCTCCCCATGACACAGATGGGGCTAAGAGTCTCGACAAAACCAAGCCTCCAAATCGAAGCCGACGAACGAAACAAACCATTCCCCGCGTA
This sequence comes from Xylaria acuta, assembly GCA_022495125.1. NCBI lineage: Eukaryota > Fungi > Ascomycota > Sordariomycetes > Xylariales > Xylariaceae > Xylaria > Xylaria acuta. The sequence goes on from MU383101.1 coordinate 131,666, forward strand.
AGGACGAACACTCCAAGAGGCGAACCGCCCAATGAAGTTCTCCCTAGCCCTACGGCCACCCAGAAGACTGGTTGTCGACGTCCACGTATTGTCATAACCCATTCTTGCCGGTGAGACCCCCTCCAGCGTTACACCGGAATGTAGCGGCGATGCCAGCAATGCGCCGCCCGATTCGCTAGTTTCACCTCTTGATAGTTTGTGATTCTAATAGATGCAGTACTCTTCGGCCCGGAGGGAATGTGTTCCTTTGGAACAGGCTCATCATTGTCAGTAGTAGTAATAGCAGCAACAACAGCAATAGGAGCGGCTCGAATAGGTCAGTAATAGCCTCTCAGGCGACTATACCAATCTGCATAATTGATCTCTCAATACCTGGTACGATCAAAGCAGGAATTGCCTGAGCCTGGTATTCCAATGGGTCTACCAAGCCCGTTTTTAGCAGTTTCAATTCAACCCTACCTACCTAGCAGTAGAATAAGCCATGACGTACAACGGCACTTTCCTTGTGCTTATCACAGCCCATGTTATCTTTTTGAGACATGTAGGACTAGCATCCAGTGAATGATAGTTGTTCTTCTTATTTTCCCCTCTCGCAAAGTCCCACTGATGGCAGTGTAAGCGTCTCGTATCGTCTACGAGCATCACACCTATAAGCATTGCCGACAGCTTGCGGTATTGTGCGCGTCCTTTTCAGTCTTCCTTCCTTTGCAACCAATAGACGGTACGAGACAGGGATGTACAAAAAGGCTTATGCAAACTGGCGCGGCGTGTGATGTCGAGTGTTCAGGGCCGCCGAGAAGCGACAAGCGTGCGTTTCCAACTAGGCACCTAGCCTTCTGGCGCATGCACCTGTCCTTTTGTCACAATTGTCTCGAACTGGCCTTGGATGGGTGCATAAACTGACCGTTGTGATTGGATATTGCGCGTTAACCGAGATACCAGGTTTCTTCAAGAGCAGTCCTATTAATAGTCCTATAGTCTTATAGGCAGCCAGGTATGTTTGCGCATGACGATCAGATGCAGCTGAACGATTCGGTGTTGTCGAAACAAAAAGCCAAGTTCTTACTAGGTGTGAGAGTGTTAACAACGGGTCTCGGTTGGGCTCTCTAGCTGCTACAGACCATGTAGTGACCAAATAGCCCTTCGCTGGATGTTGTACCGTTTTCAGATCTCGCTGCAACACGTATGATGTACCTGCTGCAAGACCTACATGTAGGTGGGTAGGTTTGATTGATGGTTTGGCCGAGTCGCTTAAAAGCACGATTTCCTACTACATTGCATACATATCTTGCAATTGGCAATGCATTTTTGTAACACTGACCAACCGATTCGTTTTCGCCTAGTTTGATTACAGTTGCAATCGATACTGGGACACATAGGTATCTAGGAATTGCATACCTGTAACGATCAATGACCCGGAAATAAGAACGGTATCATCTTAATAACCTTGTTTGACCCAGAAAGAGTGCGACGCACAACAGCTGGCGAGCCACGGCCAGGTTCGCGGCGGCAATTGAACGCATGCGCTTCAAATGGTTCCAGTGGCCGGCGTGTGTTTCGACCTCGAAGTCTGTGTTTCCACAAATGTTTCTAAACCCCTGACGTAAATCAATACGACTTGCTCGCATAGCGCTTGTTGCAACGCGTATAAGAGTCCACATTCGGAAGCGTCTTTTGCCGCCAATCGTCCAAAGTGATCGGTCGTACAGCTATAAGCGAGGTTGTCGCCTCTTATTAGCACATGGCTGCCTCACTAGGGCTCGACGAGGGGGCAAACAATGGCACTGGGTGAAACAATCAGACTTGCCAAGTCTTCATTAAGCTTTTTATTTGAGTATTATTCCTCGAGACTCTGAGAGCGACGTGAGCCGGCTACCTGATAGCCACAAACGCCCGGACAGTGTGATAAAGGTTGCATGAAGCAAGGTGTAAGGGTAAGTATGTAGTTCCGCGGCAGTGGCCAGGAGCTTGAATCGAACCCGATAGGGCCCGCTTCTGCCCCTCATTGTCTCAAACTGCAGGAGAAACTAGGTAGTCAGAGGGTTCCATCGGACGTAAATAAATAGGAAACAGAAACAATTTCCACCCTTCAGCGACTTGCGGTTAGTTAGTAGTCTTACCTAAGAGTAGTTGTGCAATACCTACGTTGACCCGTCGCCCAAATGGTAAGTGGAAAAACGACTATGCAACCTAAGTTGCTGGATCCTTTGAAATCCATCTAAGAGCTGGGGGCCAATTTCAGCCTCGAATGAATAGAGCAAGAAGTAGAGAAAAATTGCACAAGAGACAGAAATAGTGACAAGGCGCAGCAAAACACAGGCAGAAGTTGCTCCCAACCGCACGGAACAGTATCATTGTCTTCGAGTGCCCAATTCGGTGCCGTGCATAAGCTTTAGAAGTTTCAGTGAGTAACAAGGTCCTTCAAGAATGAAGATGGCGGTGAAAACAGCATTGGAGGTAATACCAGGCTGACATCCAGCTACCATATCCCTGCATAGTTTATAATACTAGTTATGGCAATAAATCATAACGCGAATAACTCAATGCCGGAAAAGGTAACAGAGGGTTTCAACGCCAAGGAAAGAGACGGCCCTTATCACTACACCGTATCGTGTTTGAAGAATAGACCCTCTCCTAGGTGGCGCAAACAGATGTCCTTTAGCAAGGGGGGCAGTACGAGAAACGAGTCATTGTTGCCCACCGGTGACTGCTATCGAGAGTCGCGATGCTCAAACTAGTAACGAGACAGGTCGCTGGGGACAGAGACGACGCCAGAAGGGCATGTGTGCGAATCACAGGAGCTACCCGACCTAGCCAGGTATTGTTGGTCTTTTCAGGGGAGGTGATGACGCTTTTGTGAGTGCCACTTCAGAGATGATGATTTGCTACCAGCCCTATGGCGTGCTGGGGCGGGTATGGTGTCGCTCAGATGGAGGTGTGCTGAACCACACAACCGGGAGACGTTAGCATCATGCCAATTGCTGGTGACAGCCGAAAAAGATGAGCCACCGACTAGTACCTCATCTTGCAGAACAGTAAGTGGCTACATCATGTAGGTAATACCTACTGTAGTGTATGATGTGTAGTGCCGGGGTGTAGAGCCAGGGTGCCAGAGAAGGCTAGAAATTCCACAGCAGATTCGTGTATACGCACCGGAGCACAGTTTGGCCCGGTCCATGTGTTTGTGATGGATCTCTAGCGCAGTCAGCCAGGTCGGCGCAGGATTCTCCTTGCACGTCATTGGAAGACGGCGCCAACAAGCGGGCATTGTCCCAACACAATTTTAACAGGCAACGACGGAACCACGACGGAAAGCGGAAGGAGACTGGAAGCATAGCCGCTGAGCATCAATCATCAGCAGAATCGCACAGTACGCCTAGCCAAACGTGCCATGTGAATCACATGACATATCATGTCAACAGCAGCACCTATTGTGCCTGGCAACAGCCCCTATAACTTGAATATGGTTGAAAATGCGAACATGCAAAAACAGGAGTTGGGAGGGATTGACCTCAAAACTACTATGTACCTGGAGACATACCAAATCGAGGCTGCAAGGTTGAGCGGGCATGAATCAATTTCGGCGTCAATTCAGTCCCAAGACTTATTATAGTATTACCTTTACAGGAATGGATGGGGGAATCTCGAAGTACGCTAGGCTGAATAGAGTTATTAGTTCCCGCCCGAGGAAGGTACATCTGCACATGTGAGACGGTAAGATGTGACGCGCCCGCGCTTGAAGCTGCGCTAAGGTGCGCTAGGCCGCTATTCGCCTAACCACCCGCGAAATGGCTGGCTACGTACGGAGCTAGGTGACCCGCGCTACATGTCTCCCAATCCCCATCCATGTGCAGTATCCGGATAACCCTCATTTTAACGGGCAAGACCAAAGAACATCATCACCTTGACCATTCTGCGATTCATTCTACGTCCATATCCGAGAAGCTCCCTATTCTTACGGTGAGTTGTGGTCGAGTATGCTCGTCTCCCATGCAAGGGGGGTAGCACACCCGCTGTTCGCCAATAACACGATCGCTAGTCTCGATTAGCCGCCCAGCGCCCGCACTCGCCCTCCATAAGCGCCCTCTCAACCCTCCAACGACTGATGGTGTGGCTCACCGCCGACTTCTTTCTAGAATCCTTCCTCGTCCATGCTCGCACTGGACCTGAGCCCTCTCAACGTCATGACCTGCGCACGTTAGCGCTTGGAGGGCCACGCCTGTCGGTCGCCCAGCCTGAATCACCCGCATACCTCATCGCGCGACATCCTTCCCGAGAGACACACCCACGGTTCTGGTAGGCCACCACCGTCAAGATACGACTTTGGTCGGTACCTGCAGACGGGTAAGTGCAGATGGGCGTCTCGCCGTCTGACTGCTGCCCTATACCTGCCGGGCAGTAGCCTACCATCCGGATGGATACACGTTGTCGAGAGCGTGCTGGGGTCGTTTACCTTGCGTAACCGATTTGTAGAAGCGCCGCCCTTGCCTACAAGCGCGCAACGTCATACACTCTCTCTGGATGCCAGCATCACTGAGGTTGTCAGAGACAAGGGCTCACCGCTTCTGGTCGTCTTCTAGGGCACTAGTTTTTTCGGTGCGGCGCGAAGTCCTCGAAACCGGCATGTGTTATGCAAGTGTTGGTGTTCCATCATCTCGCTACTCTTGGTGCTCTGCTCGCACGGCCATGAATGTGGACGCCATGTTAATTTCCCAATGATCCCGCGATCGTGGGGTGCCGATAGATCCTACGGCCGAGCTGTAGGTACTGCTTGTGACATGCTTTTCGACCAGGCGGATGTGCAAGACCGTTATGCTTATTTTTAGGAGGTTGCTATATTAAGATACAGCCTCAATCTGCAACCTCTACCGGGCCGCGGGTGCTTATTGAGACGTCACCTCTTCAATAAAACTCGAGACTAGTTCTGCTCTTGGAGGCTCCAACCTCAATCCCTTATAATTACCCTAAGCGCGCCCATTGTGAGTGTATTTTCCACCCCAGGAACATTGCCCCTGGTTGGTGAGGTTTCCGTTGCCGTTATTCGACCAATTGGAAATAGCTTCCTCGTTTGGCGCAGGTTGAGCCTCCGCTTCTTATTGGATCAATATTTTGAAGCTGCCTTGCCCCTTAAATTATCACGGCCAGCTTTGCGATACCTGAATACGAAGGAGCCCTACCATGACGAAGATTTCCAAATGACGACAACCAATATCGAATTTGCCACGACCGTTAAGAAATGAACACGGTTGATTTTCTCGGTGTGTTATTTTTATTGCGACCCCACGCAAGGCGAACTCTCAACTCGGTCGGCGTTGCCTAAGGATTGCTGCCTCAGTCCTAGCTGCCGAATATAAATAAATGCATTAGTTAGCGTGGTTAAGCTATGATAATGCAGGCTATAAATACGATGCGACGTCATTAATGTGTGAAACAACATATTCATTACTGTGTAAGTCAACCTAATAATACCAATTCATTGATACAGCTGCCATGCGGAAGAATGAATATACACAGTTTCCCATTAATTGCTACTTTGAGGCTTGGGCATAGCAATTAGCAATGCCCGTTCGCCCGTCCCAAGAATGATTATGAGGTGTCTGGGGAGCTTATATCGTTTCTCACATCAGGTGGACAAGCAGATCCCGGAGATTAGGATGTGAGCTCGGATCTACGACAAGATACAACCTAGAAAGAGACCGCTGTGTGCGAGATGGTGCCAGTAGTTTCAGCCTATAGTGGCTGAAGATCAAACATAACTACGCTCTCGGAGCTTTACCTTACTATTGATAAATAGCTATTACTTAACTATTGCTATGCGCCTAGTTTACGGTGATAAAGACTATAGAGCTAACTCCACGACGGTTGGAAGCTAGTATACCTGGTTTGAAAATTATAGTCGACCTTTCCTCGTTCTCTCTTCAATCCGATAGTCGATCCAGTCTAAATATGACCCTCTGCTAGCTAATTTCACCATGAACATTCCGTCCTACTTTATTCCTTTATAAGGCTATACGTAAGCTATTTCTCCTTGTTAACATGTGAAAGATGGTGTGCCGCAGACCACTTAACTATGGCTTGTGTTATTAGGAATGGAGGATGGATCACTGGGCTTTGGGCCATGGCGCATTACCTTGAGGTCAAGGTAACTCTGAAAACTGCTAGAAGGACCTGGATCATGCGAACACGATCACTGGACACGATTGCTGCGAAGAAGTCTGCAGATAGGCTATACTTGCTTAAACTCTGTTACTAAATGCTTGAACTACGGACTTAGCTGGATGGGTTGGCTACAAGGCTAGGGAAATGCCTGAAACGTTTATCATGACCTAAGGCGTCCTTCTCGAGTAAGGCTATGGTTTGCGAAAGACGACCATGTGCCACCGACTCTATGCAAGAGATAATGATAGCTGATATATTGACAAAAAAGCTGAGATGCAAGTTACCGGGGCCTCAGTTTAGAACTGCCGCGTTTGACTAGCGGTGCGCAAGGACGTGACGCCAGGAGACTTGCCGCCTTGATGTAGATACCATATTAGTCAATCGAGTTTGCCCTCATAGGGGTTCCCTTTGCGTCTGGTCTATTCCAAGTTTGGAATCGTTTCAGCATACAATATTCACCATCGCCACCCCGGCTTGTGCGTTGTGGTACTCATGACGCGTGCCACCATGCAGTAGTAAATCAAACATTAGGAATTGAACATCGAAACTTTTGGTCAACGTTATAGAACTGGTATGTAGTAGAGTGCGAATACAACTTTATTCCCAGTATAGGCGTAACTCTGCAAGAGGGCGGCAGTGCTCGGTAGTATGGTATGCCGAAGATTCGAATCCTTTAGGATCCTATAACTCACGGAGTGAACACGACAGCAGTCCCCCAAGCGGTACTCTTCGCCGCTGCCTCGAACGCCGTCTCATAGTCCTCGAGTTTGAACTTTCCATTCAATTGATGCCCAGCCCCTTTTCCGAGCTTCAAAGTCCCTACCTCGACCATTCCCACAAGTCTTCGGATCTCCTCCCGGGTATACATCCACTTCCCCTTGAGCTCCAAACTCCTCAATATCATGAGGAAGTATGGTATGGTGATGTTTCCGGTCAAGCCACCCATGAGAGCAATCCTACCCCGCTTACGCAACGACAGCATGGCACTTTTGATATGGGTGGGCTCGTCATGCAACGTGTGTGGTGTGAAGTCAACGAACGCATCGGCTAAGCCAAAGGCTTGGATAGCCTGAGCATCTTTGTCGACATCACCGGTGATCGTCACTGTCTCGACACGAGGGATCGTGGACTTAAGCTTGGCCAGAACCTCCTGGTTGCGACCTAGTGCGATGACACGTGCACCGAGAGCAGACGCCACTTCGACGGCAGCACCACCAAACTGACCGGTGGCGGGCCCGACGATGACGGTTTCTCCTGCCTTGATGTCGACGTTGGATATAGCGCCATAGGCTACGCTAAGCCGTGGGATCATGGTCAAGTCTTCGATACTGTAGCCGTGCTTTCCGAGAAGAGTCTCTTCATCTAGAGGGATAGCATTCTCGAGGGGGACGACAGCGTGTGTCTGCCAGCAGCCATCACGCCACGTTTCGGACAATTTCTTGGCCTTGGCCTCGCCGCCGTCCATCAGCCCAACTATGATCTCGGCACTGGAATCATCTCTCGCCGTGGTAAATGGATCGATTGCGACGAGTTGGCCTTCTTTAAGCGATACGGCATCCGAGCCCACCGACACGACGCGGCCAACGGCGTTGCTTCCGTAGACGGCGGGAACGGGGAACGAAAAGCCTGGTACTTCGTGCGAGATCAGGTAGCCATGACTAGGGCCGATAATAGATGCCAAAATCCGGACTACTGCTGCGCCCGGAGTAGCCTTGGGAATGTCCCTCTCTGCGAGCTTGATGTCGGCAGGCGACTTGATGGATTGGACGACAAGAGCTTTCGCACCAGACATGACTGCGAACTTGAGAGATCAAAATGTGGGTAAGTAAGTAAGGGTGAGAGAGAGAGATATATATATATATATGTAACCCGGGAAGGGGATGTCGTGTCTGATTATCTGTCTCTGGTAGTCCAGTTGGTTTTGAGATTACCGTGATTGTGTACTGGCTTGATAATATTGTCCAGCTACATCGATTCTATCAGGACTCGTCACCTCTTATATACGCTCAGTGGAATCCTTCTTCCCTGTCCATGCGGCGATAATTTGACCGACTTTGTCCGGTGTCATTCAGGAACGACGGACTCGGATGAATCAAAGCTACGGATGGCCGATACAGCCGTCAAAGAGCAATCCTACCGGGGATACACATTACTGCTTTGGGTATCTCATCGGCGTTGAGCATCTGGTTATCTCCTGAAGCCGATCTTTCCAAGTTCAGTACTATAATGGTGCGATGGGAGGCTTGGCGCGGCACTAACTGGTATCTGGAGTCGTTTCCTTCTGAAATAATTTACAGAGCAATACAGTAGACTGAGTATAGTGCCGTAGTGTGTAGGTAGGTACTGCCGCGGTATGGCAACAGGCCTAAGGTAATGGGAATTATCTTGGGTACTTTGTTCCAGCCCAATTTTACGTAGAAATAACCTGCAAACCTTAATACGTAGCAGGTGGGTCAATAGGACGTGCACAAGAACTTAATCTTTGTTAAGCCCCGAACCTCGTACATATTCAACATGTCCTGCCTCTTTTTATGTGTTGGTTCTAGCATTGAAATACCTACATATGTAGTAAGTGATTTGTATACCTACTGTAGGTACCTAGGTAGGTACCTAGGTACATGTAGGCACTTAGTATACAAAACCTTGTAGGTGGTGTTGGCGTAAATACTTGCAAATTCAATTGCTCGGCTGCATGCAGTAAGAAGCAAATTTGGCCTGAGACCTTGCTAGCTGCCGTAATCATACTGACTAACAAAGTGATTTCTACCGACTCGGGCTTTGTAGGTTGTTTCGGTTGTTTCGGTTCAACGGCTTGGCTTGTCTAGCTTTTATAGTGCAGCAAAAGAAGCATCGCAGAGCGCTGACGGTTCACCTACAGTACCATACCTACCATACTTCCAATAACGTGGTAAAGCGCGCGGCAGGTACGCTATACTTGCTGTAGCAGATAGGCAGAGTGGATACGCGATGGGTCTGAGATCCGAAGTACCGGGCGGTTGCTCGACATAATTGACACCTCGGACTTTGGATCTGGATCTAGGCATTCATTCCTTATTATGTAGCTGAAAGCCCGCGGAATGTGTACACTGTCTAGGCTGCATACTCCACACGGTCCCTTTAAAACTATTTCTAAGATATACACTGTACAACAACTTCCAAATATTGTCTGGTGATCTGTCGTAAGGCCTTCCAATAACTGTAGGTACACCTTTAGTTTTGAGCTGTACCATCACGTTCTATTTGATTCTATTCCCGAGCTTCAATTCACTTTTGCCCAAGTTATATACGCCGGGCAGCCCTTTAACCTTTGCTTGATCCTAAGTTCCCTTGAAATCGTGTCTCTACGGGCAGTCCGCGTTTACTATGTGGGTAATCAAGCATACTACAATACTTGTTACTACGAAAAACCAACCGTTCATTTATCAGCCGAAGCTTAGACTTATATATAGACTTCATACCTACGGACTCAAACACGATTACATGTTGGGTAGTAGCTTCTGAGTAAGAAATACTGGGTAGCCTAGGGGCCGGCTACTACTTACGGTAGACTACCTAGGTAGCTAGAGGGTAGAAACGGGTACACTGTCGGGAGGGCACACTCCACACGGTCATGAAGCTACTTCTAGAACTAAACACTGTACAACGACTTCCAACGCCAATACAACTACGGTAACTCTGCCCACCCACCTCATCTTCCTCCTTCATTGCTCCCGGACTTATCTACGGGTACACGCCACTTGTTTCCGACCACCGACGGTCCCCCGCGAAAGCTGGAAGTTAATTATTGCCCAATTACACAAGCTGACGTTGCGCAGCAGACGGAGTATAGGCAAGAGTTCGTCTTTATTCCCTCTGGACCCTGACGAGGTATTGGCGTTCTGTTGCCTACCATATTCTCTCTAATTGTTCCATCCCATCTCCCGAGGTCCCTTTCTTGGCGTCTCCCTTTTCCCAGGAACCGCCCATTCCCGCTCCTGCGGTGGAGCGCCCATTTTCCGTCCGTCCACCAAGGTCCATTCTGTCCGTCCTTCGAGGCACAGTGCCGTCCATCGCCACGCCGGCCATTGATGTCGCGTCTGAGATCTGCCTGTTGGAACAGGTAGCTGGCCATCTTGAGCTAGGTGGTCGGGTAGACAAGTGACGGTACTGTCGTTTCCAATCGGGGTGTTGGGTGTGCGATTAACGCCGAAGCTTCCGCGCCAGGATGGAACGTGCACGTCCACCTGCACGTCTGCCACCGGCACCACCGCCGGCACCCCCAGCTCCAGCGACGACACCATCACCACCGCTACCACCGCCCAGTTACCAGACCAGCGTCTTTCGCGCTCAACCCACCGAGGGTGCTCAGCGCAAAATTCAAAGGCGTAATCGGCCTCCCGTCAGTTGTCTGTTGTGTAGGACTCGGAAGGTGAGTAGTTTTCGGCGCTTCGACGCCCAGGATGTTCCCGAGTCTCGCCGTAGCTTAAGCTTCATTTCAGGTCAAATGCGACCGCCAACAGCCGTGTGAGCGGTGCATCAAGAGCGGTGAGGCTGCATTCTGCGAATATGCCCCGCGTGCTGCTCGCAAGCCTCGAGGGTCTGAACCGCGAACGCAGCCGGAAGTTCGCACCAAACCAGAGGCTGGCTCGAAGCCGGTGCTCCAGGAACGCTTACGGAAAATTGAGAATATGGTTTTCGAGCTTGTGAATGGTAACACATATACGCAACAATCTCAACCCAGCTTAGATCACCGGAACGGCGCGGAGAATAGCTTTGATTCAAGCCCACTCCCAATTCTAGGGGCACCAAGTGTTCCTCTACACACCAGCACCCAGATCGGCGAGGGTAATTACGTCGGTAACTCACACTGGGCCTCTATTCTTGAAGGCATCCACGACATCCAGGGTATACTGGATGCTGACGCCGACACTCACGCTCCGCCGACTCCATCATCTCCGTCCTTAAGCTACACTCGGTCTGCCGATTGCCCGGGCTTCATGTATGGCAAGGGCGAAATGATAACCCACCAGGAAGCCGTGGCACGGCTGCCAGGACGACACCAGACTGATCGACTGATCTTGCTGTACTTCAAGCACAGGTTTACCACCGCGCCTTATATCCATGCCCCAAAATTCCAGAGAGAATATGACAGCTTTTGGAGGGATATCACATCTGTAAGCCTCCTATGGATTAGCTGCCTAGCCTCCATACTATGGATCGCCACTTCGATTGCTCTGGAAAAGGGCGACAGCAACGTGTCTGACCCTCCTCAGCCCGAGCAATTGGGCGAACTGGCGGTTGATTGTCTTCACGCTGGCAATTTTTTAAAAGGCGGCCCCTACTCGATCGAGGCACTCCTTCTAAACGGCTACACCGAAATGAGGAGCAAACACTTGGTTGATGCTAACCTTTGGGTTAAGTTTGGGTTAACTGCGAGGCTTGCTCAACGTCTGGGATACCATCGTGATCCCAAACATCTATCGAATATTACGCCATTCGAGGGTGAGCTACGACGTAGGACATGGTCCTTCATTGAAGTTTTTGACGTCCTCTTTTCATTCCAGCAAGGTGTGCCGCCAATCATTAGAGATGACGAATGCGACACCGAATCCCCGGCGAACCTTTACGATATCGACTTCGATGAGGACGTCATGGTACTGCCATCATCCCGGCCGGCCACGGAACCAACATCAACACTGTATCTCTGTATCAAGTCTAAACTTGGTCGCATACTTCGTCGCGTGCTTCGGCTAACATTAATTCAGCCACCCGCATACGAAGAGGTCACCAAGCTCAACTATGAGCTTCAAACTTATTACAAGCAGGTTCCACTACCCTTACAAATAAAGCCTATTCGCTCCTACAGCTTCACCGACCAGACTGCCGATATTATGCATCGTCTAATGCTGGAGATGATGTACCAGAAAAGTTTATGCGTCTTGAATCGCCCATATCTGAATCGAGAAAAAGACAACCCGGAGTGTGAACCATCTCGTAGAATCTGTCGAGATGCTGCGTTAAGGATCTTAGACCTTCATGCTGAGTATGAGGAGGAGAGCAAATACGGTGGTCGGATGTATGAGGACAAATACCTCCTCGCTTCACTGACCGTGCATGACTTCTTAATCGCATCCATGATATTATGCCTGGATCTCACAGAGAATCCTTCCAGCAGGTAAACACCAGTTAATCGAATACAGCCCAGTCATCCTGCTAACTTATCCTCAGCCCCGAAGACAGATTGAGGAAACTACAGGCTTTAGGGACATCATACAAGATATGGTCTGAGCGGAAAAACGCGTCTAAAGAGGCAGCGCATGCTACGCGAGTAGTCGGTGCGATTCTCAGGAAGGTATCAATGCAAGACGCAAAAAATCCACCAAATCCTCCGCAAGCCGACGTTAGAGGCGGTTCTCTTGCCAGGTTATTGAATAATGACGCTCAGACACCGCCACCACTGCCTAGCTCATACGACCAGTCTCTGCTTATTCCGGCGATGGATTTCTCCTTTGACTTCGTAGACACTGCACCAATCGACAGTGTCTTGAAGGAACCTAATATAGTTGATTGGGCATGTCTCACCTTGTATTTCTTAGCCGGGTTCAGGTTGTTAACCCTGTCACAGGCCCTCATAGATCATATCCTCCTAGATCGGCCGGAGAGCACTTATCGTCCTACCCCGCTTTAAAGAGAGATGTGGTCAAACCCAAAAAAGGGAGAGGAAAGAAAAGAGGAAGATCGTGGGATTAGGTACAAAAAGGAGACCTTTCCTGCGAAACTGTCGCGCATTCCATACTTGAGGTAACTTGCCGTTGCGCGAAGATCTCTGAAACACCGTAGTGGACTAATCTGAGTTATATACAGAGAGCTGTTTGTTGTGCGGTTTCAAGCCTCATTACAGAAACGATCTTGCAATATCCATGATCGAAATTACCCTTCGCGCAACATGGCCACAAGCAACACAACAGTACAGATTTAACACAGCCTTTATATACTCGGGTGTTGGTAAGGTCACTTAATCACTAAGTGCCAGGGTCGCGCTGATGAGTAAACTATGGGGTGGATGAAGACCACCATTGTTGCTCGAAGGGGCCCCAAACACCTCCGCAGGCTTGCCCTGGATATACACATAATACTATGTTAGTATATCGAACAACTAGATGACCGAGAATTGCTTTTACTCGCAAGATAGACTTATTAGAGTGCAAAACGTCATAATACGAGACTTCGTATAGCAACTATTGTCTGTGAAAACGCCCGGTGAATGAGGGCAAAGCAATCATGCCGAGTTTGCTACTCTTATACTTCTATTATTCGTCCGACGAGAGCGGATTTAGGGTTATCGTGACGAACAAACAAAGGTCTTACAAAATACGAAGGACTATGGATTCTCCGTGAGGGGCCCTATATACACCGTCCGGGGTACCTTATTCGCTGTATCGCGACGGTAAATGGGCCCCGAAACGAAACCTTGAATGATTAGTCATCTTTACTCCCTTCCCCCGGGTCTATGGCCCTAGCTAACCAAATTTCCATCGTTTCTTTGGGGGTGGGGCGGTGGGAAGTTGAGTGCGTCCATTAGCCCTGCGTATCAATGTCAGTGCTGTCTAAAGGATTAAAGAATCAGATGAGAAATACGCAGACTCTGACGAATCCTCTGGCAAGGGGCGCCGGAGCAGCCCCATGTCGTGTGTTTTCGATGGACGCAAGGCGAAGGCAAATGCGAACGGGTTGGTCTTGTTTGGCTTATCCCGCGTATTATGGGGGGAGAGGAGGCTTCTTTGGTGCGCGTTCGATAAGATCATGCGTAGCGGCCCTTTCCCCCCATTTGCTGTTAAGGTCGTAGCCAACGGGAAGTGGGCCGTTGTTAACATTTCCGTTGCCGTTAGGTTCCCGGTCTTTTAGATGCATCTGAGAGCGCTGCAGACCTTTGGCAGCGGCAGCGGCTTCTCGCCCATACTCACGATGGGTAAAGTGTGCCTGGTCTTTTGCTGGGCTTCCCGGAGACGTGTCTTCTATGGGCGGGGAGGTCAGCTCATTGCTGCTAGGTTCGCCGGTATTTTGTTTTTCGTCCCGGGACTCCGTATCTTTATTTACATGGGCATCCTTCCAATCCGTGGGTACTGTGAATGGGTTACAGGTTGGGTTTTTCGCCGCAGGCGTATTGATAAAGGAGTAAGAAATAAGTTATTATGATGAGTGTACTGAATACGGAGAAAAAACTGAAGCTAAATTAGGAGGAAGTGTTTTAAAAAGCACAGATATACCGAGGTAATCATGGCGGCCTGAGCCAGGGTCTAGCCTCTGGTTGATGAAAATGGCGGACGAAAGTGCCCTCTGGAATAGAGACGTGGTTATGGTCGAATGAATTGATAAAGCCGAGACTAACGCCCCAAGGGCTGTATAAATACAAATTCGGTCGTAGAAATTAGTAGAAGAGTAGTTTGAGTTGGACAGGAGAAGAGAAACGCATATAAGGAAACCATGAAAGTAAGAGAGTATACGTAAGTATATATATTAAGCTACCCGGGTTGTGGCTACGTCGACCTACCTACCATCATAGGACATGGCTTCCACGTAACTCTAAACGAAATTGGCTCACCAGCTTCCTGGCCCCGAGTTTTTTTTTTTTTTAAGGTGTAGTAACATTACAGTTTACGGAAAGTATCATTGTTGATGTGCCCATTGCTATCGCGTTTTCTGAAGCCAATTTCTGGCCAATGAGGGGAAGGGGAACCAACCTTCGGGATTTAGCTTTCCTCCAAATATCGGCATTAGTGCGAGCACCTAGACAAGTCTACGTCAATCCGAAGTTCCGGAGCGAGGGGAAAAAAAGAAAAACCCCGTGAAATCAGCACGAGCCGGCGACGACTCTAGTACTACTTCATAGAGCAACGAGCTCAACAATTGAGCCCTCAGCACAGGACTCCGATAGTGATGGCACCGAACTTTATCCCAGTGGTGGACATGAGTTCTTGGGCAAACGGGTCGGCTGCTGATCGAATACGTGTTGCATCCGAACTGACGGACGCCTGCCGTCGCGTAGGCTTCGTCTACGTCGTTCATCATGGGATCCCGGTCGACTTACTAGAAGAAGCCTTCGGATGGTCACGAAGATTGTTCAATTTACCGCTCGAGAAGAAGATGCTTGCGCCTCACCCCCCAGGTACTTATCACGCCTTCGTGACACGTCGATTTTGGTAAAGGTTGAGAGGATTAACTTTGTATGCATAGGACCGAGCGTTCACAGGGGATATTCGTGGCCGGGTTTAGAAAAGGTGTCACAGACCATCTACGCCGACAAGGAAGAAGGCAAACAGGCCGAGGACAGGAAAGTTCGCGATGTTAAAGTTTGTCTCCTTTACCCCCTATTAACCTCACATGCTTATACCTATGCCACAATAGGAAAGCTACGAGATCGGCAGCGAAGAGCTTATTCAGCAGCCGAATGTCTGGTTACCCGAGGGCGTGCTCCCGGGCTTTCGTGAATTCACAACGAAGTTCTATTGGCGATGTTTCGACGTTGCTAAGGAGCTGCTACGAGCCATCGCTCTTGGAATTGGGCTCGATGATGAGGACTTCTTCTTGCACTTTCATAGTGGCGTGAATAACCAGCTTCGACTGCTTCATTACCCCCCTGTGGAGGCAGAGAGACTGAACAATAACGAGGTTGCCCGTAAGTTGTTGGCCTACTTTCTTCTTTCCCTTGCGGCATCGACTGTTCGCTCCTGTATGTGCTGGTACTAGTCTGCCACACTCCGAATATATGCCAGCTTCGTGACTTCTATCCTCGATTCTTAATTCTCGATATTCAAATGCACCAAACATAATCAGAAAGCGAACCTAATGGAACTCCACAGGAATGCCTGCCCACTCTGATTGGGGCACCATAACAATGCTTTTCCAAGACCAAAGCGGAGGTCTACAAGTTGAAGACCCGAATCAGCAGGGGCACTTCGTCAACGCGACGCCGATGACTAACGCGCTGATAATGAATGTGGGCGATTTATTGATGAGATGGAGTAATGGTTCGTAACCCGACCCCTCCCGACCTATTCCTATGCCTAATTATCACGTGTGATCTTCCCTCGTCTACTCCTACACCTACGTAGTATCTAAGGACAAACACAGCGAACCCCCCTATTTAGGTTTTAAGATCACCGACTCGGGATTACTGACACTTAGCCTAGACTACCTAAAATCGACACTTCATCGAGTTACACTCCCGCCTCCGTTGCGAGACGGTGGCGTAGAGCCTTCGATGGCGCTCTCGCGGTACTCGATTCCGTACTTCGTAGCCCCAGATCCGACAGCGGTGATTGAGTGTTTATCTGCATGTGCAGATGCCCAGAATCCGCCTCGGTACCCGCCGGTTACGCAAGCGGAGTATCGGAACATGCGGGCGAGGGGGCAGTACCTCTAGATACTTCCATACTGACTTCGTATGCAGAGAAGCACCTTGAGCTAAAGGGGCGGGATGGGATGACATCTACACTCTTTTCCCTCTGAAATAAGGGCCCTGATGTCGTTTAGTCTTAGGTCGTCAAATTGCTTATCCCAGGGGACTAGTCTGGGATCACAATAGTCACAGAACTCCGGACCATAAACCAACAGTACCTAGGTAGTTTTTATAGAGAGTCTACCACCCATAATGGCAATTACAAGTTGAAAATACCATTAGTAAGTAGGTCTCGGTAAAAGGTAACAAATTCATCAACCGATCTACTTACTGTAGATAGTGGTACGACAGCCAAGGTGCCGCCTTTTCCAGCTCCCCAATCAACCCCCGGTTTCCGGCTTAAGCGCCTAACTAACCGCTTTGTTTTGGGCTTTAGCGCCCTTCACCTACGCCTTGGTTGACTTCAGTAGTGTACCCCGACTTTCCGACGTCGCTATGGCTCTCGGAATTCTTACGTCGTGACATACAAGAACTTGCTCTTTCTATCTACGAATATACTTCAAGCATCTAACTTGCGTCGAGTACCCAACCAGTCCTGATTATGAGGCATGCAATGGAGCACTTGCGCATAGCACCTACTTGTATGATCGGGAAAGATGGAATATGATTGGCTTATAAGAGAGGTACGCTGTAGACGCTGATTGGCGCACACCTAACGGGATCTAGACTAGGCCACTCTAGTAGTGGGCGGGGTTGGCGGCTGCAAGCTCAAATTAGCAACAAACGTACCTACATGCAAGAGAAGCTCTCCCTCATCGATGATCCCCGAAGCTGGGGAAATGATGGTGTCTAGCACACTTCCTCAACGTACGGTACTTGGGTAAATTTCAATCAATCAATGCCGCCGTATCGTGTTCGGGGAGACCTTCCCTAATACATTCATTGAACGCGATTGTGTGTGAAGAAAGTCATAGTATTGTATTGGATCTGTCAATCGGTAAGCAGTGCGGGGCAACCATGTCTTTCCGACCATCATCCCCTCTTCCGTCGCGATGACGAGGCAGGTCCAACTAGCGGGATCGCGGCTCCGTTGCCTTCAATCGGCTGGGCTAATATGATGTCCACAGTTTCCGGTACTTTGTTCGACTGATAGCATTGAAGCGGAACCTGAGTAGACCTCGTGTCATAGCGACTGAGAGGTGACCGTCTGTCGGAACGAAGCAGACAATCCATGTCAGGTCAATACTATCCCCCGCCGCCTGGTGCGGCTGGGTCGGGAGGTATGCCAGCTTCAGCTTCCTATCTCCGTGTTGCGTCGACAGATCTTTGAGCGGTGGTGGGCGGGAAAAACTACGCGTATAGAGGAGCGTGCGTCCCGTCTTTTGATGGGAATTCGACGGCCTACTCTGGCGCAACACATGGCTTGGGATCAGGGCGCAACAATGCAATATGGTTTCGGTGCTGACAAGTCACGCGAATACAAACAGGGCCGCAAAAGAGCTACCCACCGCCTCCAACATCACCTCCCGCCAACCAGACAAGATTCTATCCGCCGCCGCCCGGCACGCCGAGCTACCCGCCTCCGGGAGCCACCCAGGCTCAAGCCCAAGTTCAAAGCCCTGGCTACCCTACACCACCACACCAGAACTACCCGCCTCCCCAGCAGAGCTATCCCGCGCCGCCGCAACAGAGCGTGTCCCCGCCACCCAAGACGGCGACGCCGACTTCTTACCCTGCTCCCCCAGGCCAGTCGTCCTTCCAGTCGCCCCCACAGCCTCAGCAGCACATGAACCTCGCTATCCGGAATAATGGCGCCGCGACACCGCCGGGTAATGCGCCCACATACTCGGACGTAGCTCCGAATGCTCCTCAGGGCTATCCACAAGAGAAGCCCCCAGCGCAACAGACACAGCCGCCATCAGCAGGGCTATCGACAGGGCCGCCGCCCGCACCCAATATGTCGGCAGGGGCACCGACACCGGGGCAGTTTGTAGGGGCAAGCACGACCATGGATGACGTGGGTACCTTCAACGGGGGCTCTTACCGGATCAGCCACAGGGACTGCAACACGATTGTAACAGTTCAGCTGGCGATGGGGTGCCCCCTGACGGCTAGACCCGGGGTTTTGATTGCCATGAGCCCAACTATCACACTTAAGGGCGAGTACAAGTTCAGCATGAAGAAGCTGGTGGCGGGCTCCGATTTAGGCCAGTCGATCTTTGTTGGCCCGGGTGAGTTGCTGCTGGCGCCAAGCATGTTGGGCGACATCACGACGATCCGCCTGAGCGGCGACGAGTCATGGAGCGTGGGTAAGGACGCCTACGTGGCAAACACGCAAGGCGTCAATCGCGATTACAAGCGCCAGGGGCTCGGTAAGGCCATGTTTTCAGGTGAGGGCCTCTGGGTCCACAAGATTAGTGGTGTCGGCTTGCTATGGATCACGAGCTTCGGCGCCATCATCCGCAAGGACCTCCTCGAAGGCGAGAAGTATATTGTCGACAACGGTCACCTCGTCGCCTGGAACGTCAAGTACGTCATGGAGCGCGTTTCTAGCGGCGGCATTATTGCTGGCTTTGCCACCGGTGAGGGCCTCGTGTGCAAGTTCACCGGCCCAGGTACAGTCTTCCTTCAGACTAGGAATCCGGTAAGTCCCGTCGCCCTCATCATTCCATTTTGTCTTTATTGTTTATCTCGCCCTTGCTCCCTAAACTAAATAGAGTTGCGGTCTGATGCCAAGTCTTCGCTAACGAATTGTCTTCACCCAGCGAGCCTTCGGGGCCTACATGGCAGGTAACACCGCACCTCCATAAAACAGTCGAATATTATTACGGCGTAAAGGTTTTAGCGAGCTCGTCGGTTGTCCGGCTGGTTAGTCAGATCTGTTGGACGGTCTGTTCATCTGTCTGTCAGGTGAGTGTAGGTAGCGTAAGCATGAGCGGGCGATCGAGCGGTGTGCTTTTGCTGGTTAGCGGTGGGTAAGGTAGTGTACATTCCTTTTTACCCAATCGAGATATTTCAGTTCATGGTTCATCCATATGTACAAGTATACTTGGTAGGCCGCTTCATATCCGCACCAGGTCCGCACATCCGCACTTGCATATGCATCCCGGCTTCCTTTCCGGGATGTTACACGTGTAGATGAGTGCTTTGTTGCGTTAAACTTGTTTATATTTTCTTCCATCGCATCTGTCTATCCCATGCAAAGTTAATCATGAGCCCACTTATAACTATTAATAAGGGGCCTGGGTTAGGTAGCCTGCCTACATGTACTGTATACGGTAATTATGCAACTTGCAGTAGGTACGTCTCTTAGTGGGTTGTGTGTCTAACGTACTATGTATTATGTAGTGCTCCCAGTTGAACGAGGATGTTTATACACTATATGGATACAGTGTATGGGACCTGGCAGCATGGGTGAGGAACGATTTCCCCATCTAGTACCGGTCTTAACAGATCTCTTATGATCCGTAAAACCCGCCCGGTGTATTTTGGGGCATTGAGATGGCAATCGGAAGGTTTTTCTCGATCCTTCTCTCACGACTACTGTACTTATGATCCTCGAGGATTTTGCTCCTATAGCTATCGATCATGCGACGCATTATACCCCTCGGGTCACTGCGTACGAATTAAGTAGGTAGGTAGGTAGGTTATTCCTGTCGTGTTTCTGAGTAACAGCTAGTCGGTGTGACTGCCGTGATCACTGTACTTACACTACTTACACTGATCCATGGTCGGTCGACACGCAGACCACGCGGCTCGCACGGTTCAACGGGAAATTCCTTCCTCGGTTCCTCGTCGTTCCATTGTCCTGGTGTCGCGTCAGCGTACGAAGACGGGGGTATTGTTACCATATCGCGCCGAAAACGTGGTATATCATACGTCTTAGGCGACATATGACCATGTGGTATTCCCTGCTTGTTCGGGACTTATTTGCTGGTTAGTATGATTACTCCAGACTGGATGGAGGAGGTCCTTTGCATGCGGATATCCAGAAACGGGCCAGGTATGTAGGCGAGAGTAACCGTGACGGGATATATATCCTCGTTCGGCACAGGGTCTCATGTTACTGGGATTCTGCTGGGATATCGATATTGACTAAGACAGATGAGTCGAGACCGTCCAATCTTGTCGACAAGGAGTCTCCTCGATCAGTCGATAACCCGACCAGGTTCTGTCACGAGATCTACTAAGTAGGTATCGGATTCGGTAATTATCAGTAAGCAAGTAGCGCGCAACCCACCCCCCGCGCGCTCGGAGGATCGCGCCTAGCCGGGTGGGCAATGGCCATGGATCGTGAGGGCAGACGCCACGGAAAGCTTAAGCTCTAGTGTACGGGCCCTCCCTTGTCCGCCACCAGAACCTACACTTTCAATTTTACTGTGGGCTAGGAATTGAGGCGTTCGTCGACCGGCGCGAGGCGACGGCGTCGAAGCTGAGCTATTGGCTGTTTCGTATCGTGTACAGTAAGCAAGCAGTCATAATAGGTTGGCTTCATCTGCTCGGTTGCGGTACTTCCACAGCAACGTAGTATGATGGGATGTTGTGTGTAAGTATAGGAACTTGTTTTTGTCCCGACGGACCCCTAGTCTCTTCTATTCTCCCGTCTGCTTGCTTGTCGTCGTGACTGTGGCATAGTTTGGTCGTCATTGTCACTCACTGTCACCGCCGCGATCGCTTTACTCTCGTGATGATGGCCTTGTCTACCCCGCCCAGAGTTGACTGTGACGGCCGTGCGTTGAGCTGACGAACGGGGTAGGCGGGTAGCAGATGCACGCCGACCTTCCGTACCTATGTTTATACACGGTCTCACTGTACCTACTGGAGCGTACGCGGGTCGATCGAAAGCTGTATCAAGGGCTGAGGCCGCACGTGCTGTGCAAGGAGTAATTAGGTAAAATGTGGTGAACCAGAAGATCAAATCTACCGTATTAGGACCAGACCACTACCTAGTTAGCACAAGTACCAGGTAGACACCGGTATTTCATAACATGCTGTCTGCCATAGGTTACATGTAGTAGGTAGGTATGAGCCCACGGCGCCAAGCCGGCCGATTCCACTGCAGGCTCCTCCTGTACTTAATCGACACACCGGTCAGTCCAGTGCCTGGCAATAGTGTAAATATGCTTACCTTATGCTTAAAATAGGCAGCGTAACCTTAGAATGTTCCGCCGGGCTAGCGGCATCTTGGCGGCTCACTCGCCACCTCATTATAAGAAATTTACTAATGCATTTGACAGCAGCTCTGGACGAGGTAAGCGTGTGGTCGGCTGCACCCGGTGACGACGGCGGAGCCAAATGCGTAGAGAGAAGCCGTGGGATATAACCCGACTACCCTATTGTCGTTGTCGGGGGTGCGGGAGCTATCGATTGATTATGATGTCGAGGTTACCGAAACACGGACTCGCTTCCCTTTCTAGCAACTAACCTAAGGTAGGTACTTCGTACTGTACAGTAGGTAGGCAGGTACCCAACCCAGTGTTCTGGCAACGAACGGCATGTGCTCCGCATCTCATCCCGGTGAAGGTGGTAATTGTCAGCATTCTGTTCGGGCAAGCCACCTACCGTACATAGCCCAAGGTGTCATTTGGGTCACGCAACGGCTTCCTTGCTCGCAATGTTACATCCGCCGGCATCCTATTCGCCAGAGCAATCAAGCTTAACGTTATCAAGCTTAAATTTTCGCGTGGTTCAATCGCGACCGGGGGAAGGGGTTCGCCTATTCGTCCAAGCCTTCGAACCGCTGCATGTGTGTAGCCGTGGCGTGAAGGAGTGGTGCGAAGGCTTCGGTTCGGCTTGACTTGGCCTCGACGAGACAGACCAGGCTGCAGCTATTGACGGCGAGATCGGGGAGCTAGCCACAAGTAGCTGATGGACCAAGGCAACTCATGAACGTGATGAACAACAAGACAGTGCTATCCGAGGCGCTATGCAAATTTCATGGACCGTGTTGGTCACAGATATTGTGCCACGCCGCCGCTATTATATGAGCTTGTTCCTTAACGGTGATGCCAAGGCAGTAGAAAACTTGAGATACACTGGAGGAAGGGGGACAGGCGATTATAAGAGGTAGGGGAATCCGCGACCAGGGGCTTTTTCCTTCCATACGATGCCTGCATGAAAATCCCTGTTTCCAAACCCACCAATTAACCTCGCCTCAACCTCGATTCCGTCAAGCCATTTGAAGATCACTCAGCTATGACAGGACGAGGCGAGCTGTTTATTATTGGCGTTGTGGAATAAGCTTTCAATTTGCAAGCCCCCGGTCGTACTGCACCCTTCCTCGAGCCCATTCTCCGTGGCTGCTCGGTACTCTGCTTCACCCGTTGACACTAATCGTACAACGTCGCAGTCCTGGGGCGCCCCTAACCGAGCTGACAGCGCAGGCTCGTTAAGGCTGACTCCTGCAGCGACGTCCCCATCTTGCTTAAGAGGGCCGGTACAGACCGCACTCGGCATTGCAGCATGCTGTTGGCATGATTTTGAAAGAAGTGGATGTCAAAGCCAACCCATTTCCTTCTCCGGACACAACATGCCGGCGCCAAAGCCCGAACTGCGAGTGCGTCGCTATCACAGTAGGTCTCGCAATGGATGTACGACCTGTAAGATGAAGCACATCCGCTGCGACGAGAGGAAACCGTTATGGTAGGCAGAGTCTACTTCCATCCCCTCCTGTCGCGATTTGGAGAAGGAATACCTTGGTCAGACGTGCCACTGGAGCTGCCGTCGAATGTAGGGCTGCAGATCTTTCATTTGTAGTCACTCGGCGGGGCTTTTTTTTTTTGGCCTTCGGCTCTCCTCCTCGGAAGCCAGTGGGACGGATAGTCGATAGAGCTCGTAGGCTAACCCGGCTATAGCACGAATTGTCTCGTCAAAGGGGGCGAGTGCGGATACACAGAGACCAAAGCCAAGCCAAAGTCATGCACTCCCTGCGCCGTTAGCCAAGGTGAGGATGCGCAATGGCATGCAGGAACAAGTACACTGAGGACGACGATGCCGAACCACATGTTTGTGGGCTACCCAGTAGAGATGGCAGACGAGTCGCGGTTTTTATTCGACATTTGTAAGTCCCACAGTTCTTGATCGACTGTGCGATATCGTAGCATTTGAGGTGTGGGGAGACGAGTACTAACCTGCACATCAGTTACCCGGTATCGAAGCGTTGTGTCGAAGGAAGCTCTATTGCAACCCGAGTCCTTCATGTGAGTTGGTCTTGTTACAGCCGATAATGCAACCCTTGGTAGCTGACAACCGACATCATAGCATCCGTCGAGCATTATCGAATCCTGCGTGTCTCCATGTCGCTCTACTGATGACGGCGATTAAATACACGTGGGACACGGGTTCCATGGATCGGATCAAAAAGTCATTCCTTCACCACAAACTCGAGGCGATCAAGTTTGTCAACGAACAATTGCAGAATCCCAGGAATGCTGCAACAGACTGTACAGTAGCGAGTATAGCCGCATTAGCCCTAGCAGAAGTACGTGTCGCCGGATGGCCCAGAACAAATATGACATGTTGTCCTCGCCGGTTCAAACTTGTGGCAGGCTAACAAGTATGCAGAGCGCGTTGGGATGTCGAGACACAGCAAAAGCCCACATGACTGGGCTTTCGCAGATATTGGAGATGCGAGATGACGAAATGATTACCGACGGAAATATATTTCAAAGTCTAGTAATATTGTAAGTTTGTTCCTTGCTGTGTTCCGGATATATATGTTAACGGCATGGCGCAACAGAACGTCAAGGGGTACAGGCAAGCTCACTCTGCGGGAGCTCACAGACGCGACGCAGGGCATCGAAAATCCAGAATCGCTCGGCATGTGTACGTTTCGAGTCATACCCGACAGGTTTCGCCGCATGGTGGATCAAGAGGTGGATTTCAGCGACAAGACGGTCAACGAGGCACTGGAAGAGGCCACGGAGGGGTCGGGGACCCTGGAGATCAAGCCGACGACGTTATCGACGAACGCGATTAGCCGGGCGCGATTGATGAGCTGTTACCTATGTGTATTTGCGATGTTGGGAACGGACGTGGTGGATCCTTTCATGCTCAACTGGCTCGTGGAATGGATGCTGTCGGACCTCACTCGTGAGGAGGAGGCGATGCGGCAAGGCAAGTTCCCCAGACAAGTCTGGTTCTGGGGAATCTTGATGGTCACCTGTGCGGTGGCGACGGCACGGCCCAGTACGCCCCTGGAGGTCCATCAGATCGAAGAGTGGAGGGAGGTGTGCCACGAGAAGATCAGGCTCGTGAGCCACGCGCTCAATTTAAAGACGTGGGAGCAGACGAAGGATATTTTCGTGGCGTGGGTGTGGAGGGATAACTATGACGAAGAGCAGCAGGTCAGGGAGATGTGGGAAGAGGCGGTCTACGGCAAGCGGATCGCCGTGACTCGGACGGCGTCGCCGAGCTGCTTCGACCGGCATGACTTTATGTGCGCCAAGGAGCGGGCAAAGTCGATTGTCCGTGCCCAAATTGCTCATATGCGGAGACTGATGTTGATATAAAGCGGAGGAGACGAGAGGGGGAATTGTGTATATAAGGTTGAAGGGTTGCAATGGAGTTGTATCTATATGGAAGCAATCAGCGTTTGATGTGTATATATGTTTTTTCTTTCTTGGTATGTTTTATATCGCAATATCGGCAGGCTTCCGGGGGGGGGGGGGAGATGAAAAGGCGAATGCTAGATTGCTAAGAGTCGAGGGAGGGCAGGAAGTTGTACATACAATATACGGCAAGGCCTGGGTTCGGAAGGATATAAACCTCGATATGTGCGCACCACTTCAACAGACGTTCCCGAACTTGATCTATATGGTCGGGCGGTAAAGTAGTCGGCAGGACAAACCCTTGTGTCAGTGGCAGGGCCATAGGCATTCAAGGGCTTTCCGGTCCAGGAAGTACGGCACACCCCGAAACCTAGATTCTTTTTTAGAAATATTTAAGGCAACAGTTCGATTCTTGACAGGACTTGCTGTTTTTACTCCTTTGTAACTATTTCTTTTGATTGCTACTGCCTACTGCCCTTGCCATCTACATAAGAAGATCAGCAGAGTACCTTTATGCTTGAAAGGTGTGCAATTAATCTCCTGCACTGGTTTGTAATACCAGCACTGACACCAATAAGAGCACCTGGTAAATATCAGAAGAGAGAAAATTAAAATAGGTCGAGGACCTTGCATGCTGTTACATTTTCGAGGGTCAGTGGCCGTCGTCAACCTCAAATGATGCCGAAGCACACCCAATAGCGCCAAATCGATCATCTGCAGTCTCTCTCACTTCCTACATCAAGGCAAGTAATTTTTGAGGTAACCAACTGTTGCCGTATCTAGGTCAGTATTATCCCACCTAGCCACATGATGATATAGTTGAGGGCGGTAGCCTGAATGGAATGCATTGCCCATTGTTGCTAGCTCTGGTGTCTTTCCACACCCAGATAGCAAACAACCAGCTAGGATGGCCATAGCTCCTAACCTACGGTTAGGTAATATAGTCTTCAGCCTTTGGTTCGTGGTTGTTTATCATGAACTAGTCTAGACAGCCGTGGTGGTGGTTCCACTGATGCTTAACTGGTATACGCTCTCCTTAGTCATTGGGCGTGACAATTTGTTAGCCTGACCAAGGAGTTGCGAAGTAAGCGTGTATGCACACAATTGAACCGAGCGAAGTAGCATCATTCTTGATGCATCAACTTGTGCAGGTAGGTACCTAGGTACATACGAGGAGAGATTGTTTGCTAACGTACATACATACATTCATTATTGTTCTATTGTACTCGGGGAAGTAGGCTTTGAATATGGTACTTCACAAGAAAGATGACCACCTATCCACCAACACTGCTGTAAGGGAGGTATTCACATAGAAATTAGCATGGCCCCGCCATTTTCCAATGATGGAATACAATGAAAAGATGCCCGTTGATTGTACCTGTGACCTGTCTTGGGATGCCGTCCACAACCAACACATTCAATAGACACCGAGCCTATACGGGTGTGGTGGTCCTATTATAGAACAGTATTCGACATAACTACCTACCAATGGAAGCTCAGACCTTCGGGACTAGTCCTAGTTTCTGGACTTGCAAACATCTACAACGGTAGAATAGGAACTCTTCCGAGCCCTTCACCCAGGTCTTCTCCCCTCCGAGCCTCTCTTTTTTTGCGCTGCCTTCACACTTGACTTCTGCAAGCGACATAATATATAAGGGCACAGAAGTCCCCAGACGTAAGTTCCCCTGTGAGAACGTACTTCCTTGGACATACCATATGTTGTGAGACGCAACTCCCAGAACACACGGTGAGAACCTTGGTCAACAAGATAACCTTTCCTTGGGGATAAGTTGGTCCTTCCCTTTCTGGCACTCGCCTTGCACATGCCCTATCTCGATCTTCCCAAGCCGTCAACCTCTACCATAGCACGCGGTCCCAATCATCATACTCTCGATATTCCCGCCATCATTGGATCTACTCGATACCATCCATCGGCATAATCGAGATTTTTGGATTGGATCGCAGCCTTTTGGTTCCGCTTGGTATTGTCCTCAACCTCGCAGACTTACAATATCTTTCCCCAACCCCTCGCCCCAAGCAAGCAAACGACGCAGCCGATTCGAAGCGACTCGTTTTGCCTTTCTGACCCATTACCCGGAGCTCAACACATCTCTTCTCTCCTTCTTCCCTCCTTCTTCCCTCCAGAGAGAGATCCCAGGAGGTTCTTTGAGAGGCCACCATAGGGCAGCCTGAGCTCGCATCTTCTGTGAAACCCATCACGAAGTGCTAGTCGGAAGAGGAAACAGGTCTCCTCAGGCCAGAATTAAGTAAGTTCAGTTCGATTTCCTTGGATGATATTAGTATCTAATTGCAAAACAAATGCGACGCCGGTTTTCATCGAGAATATACTAATATGAGGAACAGAACATTTGCCGACAAAATTTGCATCCCGCTTAGTTGGCTGAGTTCCTTTCTCAACCTTGTAAGACTCGCATTTCCCAAGTCCTCGTTATGGTGCGGTACCGTCGAGGAGCTGTCATCTACGTGACGGTGAATGTATTCTGTATTCCGTAGAGGATCGAGTACTAATATTCCCACTCGCCAAGGCCGAAACTACCAACTCCCTTCAACGAACACGAGCAAGACGACCAAGGAGGTCTTATACAGTGAACTCGTTATGTTTACCGGTTACGACAGTAAGAAGAGCTTTCGGGCTAGGGCCAGAGATACCTTCAGAGGCCTCACCATCGACACCAAAGTCGGTCAGGACTCTTACAAGGTCGAGAACCCGAGCAGCGCTGTCAGGGGCCGCTCAAACAGTAAACCGGCCATGTCGAGTGGATATGAGAATAAGGACTTTCGAGTCAAGCCTAACGTGAAAGAGCTCGTTCTTGATACCAAACTAGCGCAGGGCGCTTACAAGACTGAAAATGCTGGCATTTCCATTGATACCAGATTGGCTCGGAAAGCTAGCAACGCCGACACGCCGAGACTATCCGAAGCCATGATGAATAGAAACTGGCGAGACCACCGACGAGCGCCAGAGGAGGACTCTCCGGAAATGATCGAACCTCCCTGGTCAGCTCCCCCAGAGCAGTCCAAGTTCCCCGACGTAGTTAAGGCGAAACCTCGACGCGACGATGAGCGTGAAGTTATCGATTATGATCGTGGCCTTAAGCGGGTGGCATATCGATGTATAAAACCCGAGGGTGTGAAGCCTGAACTCATCCCGTTCATGAAGACTGATAATGTTGACCCTGATCTCTGTCTCTCGGCACCTGCTACTAAGACGGAGTTTTCCGCGGCTGAAATAGGAACCGAAGAGCGTGCTTCAAAGTATGATCCTAGCGTTTTCCAGCCTTCGATCAAGTCTGTCGTTCGTCTTGATGAAATGGCCCCGACTAAGCGTGCTGGCTACGAGAAAATACTCAATTGGGATGAACAGCAATCGAAGTGGAACAAGCGTGGTAGACTCTGTGACTCCAGTTCCATCACTACGATCTCCCTGGTTGACCCTTCTCTTTCCTCGAGCTGGGAAACTTTGGAGTTTCCTTACGCTGAGATCCGGGCTGTCCGTGGCATCAAGAGATTTGAGACGGGACTCAGTGACGTTGAAGAGACGATTCGAAATCAGTTATCAGCACTTGTGGAGCCTCAATCGGCGGGCTTACCCCCGGAGTACCTCAGAAAAGAGTACGAGGAAATACGGGAAGAGAGACGAAAAGCAATGTCTCTAGCTAATTCGACACTCGGAACCTGGGGTCGCCGAAGCGGTGTAGACTCCAGCAAGGAAGCATCTGGCAGGGATGGTGCTAACGACACTCAATTCAACGCTCTGCTTGGGAAGCTTAACAAATTGTGCGCTCCACGTATTCGCGCCTTTACGCTCAACGATAAGGACGATGCCTATGGTCCCAATTGCGCAAATCAGACTGAGAATACCGAGAAGGGCGAACCCCAGCGCAGCCCATCGGGAGACTCGGGCGTTAGTGGTCTGTCTCCCAGAGGCCGACAGAGAGCTTCGACGTTGAACCCCAAGGCCGTTGAATTTCGTTGCACCGCGCAGGAGAAGCAGTCGCCAGTTACCAATGGATGCGATTTGGGACCGGCGCAGGTTTCTAAGCAGAGCTCAGAGCTTACGGATCCGATCCGACTGCTAGAGACACGAGTAGCAGAGCTAGAGGCCCAGCTTGCACGGCACCAACCCAAGCAGGTACATTTTGCACACCAAGGGCGCGGTAAGGGATGTAAGATGAACCACGCACCTCACGGAGCTAAGGGCTACGGGTCTATGGTTCCTGGTGGCGGTGCTCACCACCCTGCGATGAATAGGGGTATTCAGGGTCCGCCAGGATATCAACCTGCTCATTCAGTTCCGCCATATAGGTCAGGAGTGGGCTTTGCAATGGGCGCAGGAGGAATGAATCCAAACCCTATTCCGTTCACTGGCCACGCCGGATGGCCCCAGAAGAGTCCTGGATTTCCCTCGAACGGAGCGAATACCACGCAGGCGATGATTCCTTTCCAATGTCACGCACCTGTCGTACCAGCTCTACCGGCTTCAGGCACATCTCTCTGGGTCAAGAGCGTGTTTGGACCAAAGCCTGTCTCAAAGCCAGACCGTCCATTCAATCCCGGAGATGGAATACAAGCAATGCGGCAGCAAGAATACGAGGAGTATCTCGAGCACCTTCGAGCGACGGATCCAACGTACGCGCAAAGCTGCAAACAGCGACAAGCTCGTCGCGCCGATCGTCAGCGCCCGGGACCTCAATGCGGTCATGGTCGGCATTGTTCGGGACAGACGCTACTCTGTTAACTCAGGGCCCAGCAAACGGGAGAGAAAGAGAGGAGAGGCCCGAGCACCAGGAGACGGACGGGGACAGGGCACGCGATAAAGACGACTTGGCCTTTCACTTTCTTTCCACAGCGATTAGAGCGACAGCAAATTTCTCCTTGTCAGCATACATATAGTACCAGACATGGTGGTCGTGCTGAACTTTCCCGAGATAGTTGCTAATCTGGCCGGGCTCCGACTAACTTGCATTTTCGTATTCATATTTTTTCCCCCTCGTTATGGCACAGGGAGAGGGACAGCCAGTCATGAATCTCGTTACACAATTCGGCCAGGACTAGAAACAAGCGGATGATACCTATTGAATAGGTAGACGTCGGAGGGGGGGGGTTGGAACAGGGGCGTTTAGGCTTAGAGGTAGGGCAGACGATTAACCACCGAGGAGGAGGACATTCCTGATAGTTCGGCTTGAGAATACGGGGCCATAGAGAATAGACTAGCTGCTAAGTTGCTAATTAGATGTTAACCACGATTATCCTCGCCGTGCGGCCGTAATTGTATCATTTGAAGCTGCCGCGAGTGGCTTGACGAACTGTAAGTACCTACTTAAGTAAGTATGTAGGTAACAGCGTACATGTGGTTCTGTTGTTTAACATTTGAGAATGAATCGGCTGCCCGGAGATACATGTGCAAGGTACATAAGCTAAGTACCTACATGTACATAGTAGGTAGGTCCATAAGTACCTAAGAGGTACCTAGACCCAGGTGCTGTGGCATGAAGCTACCCCCGGCAACTGCAGTGCTAGCGCCCCTCCATCGCGTCTTGTCGCATCCCTGTCACCTACAAACTCGCCAAACACCAAATTGTCAGGACATCTTCCTCAACGCCTCCCTCCTCGGGTTGAGACTGCGAAGCATAGACCGAACACAGCTATCCTAAGGTGCCGAGGTAACTACCTGCTCATAACTACTCAGAGTAGCTTCCTTAGGTCTTGAGACAGCTCTGGTAGATGAGCCACGACCCATATAAAGTTATCTCGAACTCAAGAATGTTGCTACACAAATAGACGAAATGTCGACGCCCATGCGACACGGGCCCTCTCAGCAGGGTCGCACCCCGTCCCAGCACCCAGCGGCCGCGCCGACGCCTCAGGCCTCGACGCCTTTCTCTACCACGCAAGCCGCCGCCGCCCTGTCCCCACACGGCCCTCGCTCCTCGCCGCAGCAATTTAAGAAGTCTCCCGCCACGGGCACGCTTCCGTCTGGCATCGTCTCTGGCCAGCCCGGAAACCCGCCGCTCAATTTCGACAGTCCCTCGGCCGCTGCTGCCCTCGGTGGACTGGGCCTCGACATCCAGTTCGATAATATTAGCGTGGGAGGTCTGGTCGGTGGTGCGAACCGGTCTGATGAGGATGACAGAAAGAAGCGTATGGACGCTGTGATTCAGGCTCTCTGGGTAGTTTATGTTTAGATTCTCCTCGGCTCGCTCAGGCTAATATGGTGCCTAGGACTTTGACACCGGCCGAGTAAGCAATGACGGCCTCGAGAGGTTGGCGACTCGCCTTGGCTTAGAGTGCCTCTGGGAACCGGCTGGCACTGGCGGCGAAAACGACAAGATACTCATCATCGCAGGTCGCACCATGGCTGTCGAGGTCGCTATTAAGAACCACGTTGTCTATCACGCCTCATTGACGTTTAATGAACCGTCACCGAGTCTCGACAAGCATGTTGAAAAGGCCTCGGCAATACTTTTCAATGACCTGGCTCTGGGTCCTGGCGAAAGCCAGCTCACCAAGAAGTTGTCCAAATTCAGGGTCAACCTCGAGCGCCTGGCAACGCTGGATAAGCTGAGCGTCACCCCTGGCCTCAATTGCCACGAGGCTATCGCGGGCATATGGGAAAGTCTAGAGAGACTGCACAGGTGGGATGTCGAGAGACTACGCGAGGATCCAGCCTTGAGTGATGAGTGCGAAGATAACCTTCGGGTTCGTGCTCTCTGCAGTCGACACGGGTGTCCGCTCATGCATACGAGAGGCCGAGTCTGTCTCACCCTCGACTACTGGAAGCAGTATCACAACTACCCGTCGACGAAGGTAGAGGGGGGAAAGGGCAAGACATGGGGCGTGCTAATTGACTGCGCGATTGCCAATAGTATAGTGTATACCCCTGTCCGCGTTTCCGACAAGTGGATTGGGCAAAACGTTGTGAAGGCAGACCCTACAGATGAGGAGGTTATGTCTGCTACAGGGCCAATTCTGGACTGGTTGGAACCGCCTAACACGATACTCCCGCCCACTGAAGAGACCAAAACCGAGGGTGGACTAGAGACCACTGGTGCGCTTTCGGCGTCCAAACCCGTTGAGGTTGCCTTCATGGCAACGTTCGACCCTCCTGTCGTTGTCACGCACGGCGTTGCGATGGAAATTTATAAGATATCTGCATTCAATGCGCCGCTATCTGGAAGCACGTTCGACAACCTGCTATTTCCTGTTGCCGACAGTGCAAATTACGACCCAAGCGAGCCTAGAGTTATGACATTTACGCAGACGGTGCCGGTATTTGTCGATGTTCTTAAGGGTCAAAAAGAACCTGACCTCAAGGCCCACAGAAATACGTTGTTGGTCGACAAACCGGTATACGGTCAAGTCATGACCCAGGTACCGATTTCTCATCCAAAAGATTTGATGTCGATGCTCCCTATGCTACGACAGTACGCGTTCCTGTCCCTACTACTTGCCAACAGTTTCAAGCCGCGAGAAGGGCGAGAAGCCATACCACTTGTTCCCGAATCTCGCACAGCAAAGGAAGGCATGTCGAACGTGGGCACGCTGGATCACAAATACAAAGATTTCATCAACTCTCCCAATCGCCTCAAGGTTGACATAGTCCTGTCCGCACATCCGATCCCCCGACTCCAGTTAGTCTTTCCCTTCAGACAAGCCACGGCCATGATCAATCTTGAGATTCAGCTTAACGGCAAAATTCATATTGTGTCTGATAACATCTTCTCCGAGTCCGAAAGCGCAGCTTCTCAGTCCAAATGCAAGGGCAAGTTTCTCAACAGGAAACAATGGGCCCAGAAGTTGGAGGATTGCGAGAATATCGGCCATTGGATCGAGTTCATCAAGCATAAGCTTGAATAGAAGCATGATGTTATTTGGCGTTTCGGAGTGTTGCTACACGCCCGCGGAGGGGTGTGTTTAAATATGCTACTCGGCGCTAGGTAACCTTAGTACCCTGGCCCGATTGTGCCTACAGGATAATACCAGGACAGGGTTTGTATTTTGCCTCATGCCGTTCGTGGGTGGCGGGATTGAAGTGATGCCAAGCAACGTGATTCTAAGGGGCGGAAACCAATCTGAGAGACAGATCGACCATGCCACTTTTCACGTTCACATTCGCCAACCATGGTATAGTCGGATTTGGAACAGGTCAGCATCCAACTTGAGACAACTTTCGCCGCATAATTGGCATCACTACATTTTGATACACCGCACCCAGACAATGAACTTACGATAGCTCCTGAGGCACTAACCGGATAACCGTAGATACAGTGAAGCGGGTTCTCGAATTGCAGTCGCACTTTGATAAGCCCACCAGATGGCTACTAAAGATCACAACGGAAATAAACTAGAGTAGGAAACAGAATACTACTTCGGGAAACACCGTCACTTGCACGAGCAGATATTTGCACACCATGTTTAAGAGAGCGTAGCTGAATTGACTGCCATGATAGTAATCGTCATGGTCAACGATAATGAGAGTGAGTGCTGCCCGTCCAAATCCCCTGGCCAACCACCTTTGCCCTGCCTCCCTGCTCCCGCATTGTCATTCTCATCCCTTTTCCCATGAGCCTCATTCCCATCCCGTTTCGTTTCTGTGCCCTCATTTTTCATACCCAAACCGAAATCCTCCTCATCCTGAAAATCAATTGTGAAGCGCAGCGTAATTCGGAGAATGGAAACAGACCCGCGTCCCACACCAAACAAGAAACCCTGGCTGCTCGTCTGCAGATGTACCCGGATGTTGCCGTATCGGAACTCGTTCTCCTTGTCATCGTTGGAACCGCCAAGGAAGAAGAGCCCTGTTATGAGGGCGTCGTGACCGCCGTGCGAGGCGGGGACGTGATGCTGTTGGTGGTAGCCGCACTTAGTAAAGGCCCACGAGGACGTCGCCGCGGACGCGGGCGGTGAGGTGGACCTCGGCCTCGAGGTCAAGCTTGATGCCAACCATGAGCGCGGCGTTCTTGAGCTTTCCGTCGTCATCGACGGGTCCCTTGAGGAGGTTGCCTGTTGATTGTCGCCTTCGGTTAGCCTGTCAGTTAACCAGCCGGTGAGGCAAGTGCTCTGGCTTCATGTTCTAGGGAATAGGGGCTGCATTGATTTCGGTGATGCTCAGGGGCTCCCAAAATGTCTGACAACCTGAATCAAGTGCGAATAGTACGAGGAGGGGAAGCTGATGTTGGGTGACTCGAGGGGCGGAGGGCGGCCCGAGCGTATTAATCAATATGGGGGAGGGAAGCGGGGAGGAGGTTGGGGAAAGGCGGATTGTGAATGGAAGAAACATGCAGCGATGAAGAATGCTGCGTTGTGGTTGCAATTGGAACAAGAAACAGGAGATATGCTATTCGCTCACCAGTGGGAGAGTTGGCGCGGCCGGAGAGACCGGGCATCGGGAGGCCGGGAGCGGCGAGGGTGCTGTCGCCGGCGCCGAATCGGTCACCACGGTCCAGAGCGGTGGGGGGAGCGGTCTTGACGCTAGAGGGAAATGCGGATTAATTGATATGCTTCGGTTTTTGGCGAGGAGCCAACAGCTTCCGTAGAAGCGGACAAGGCGACTTACGGAGAAGCCATTTCGATTATTGGTTTTGGTAGCTTTAGTGGGCTTTCGGTGAGTCGGAGCGAAGATCGCTTCGGTTTGCGCTTCAAAGTTCGAGCTGGAGATAGCTTGGGTGAGTTCGGTACGACGCAATTGGCGTGACGAGAGGAAACCCGAGGCGGAGTGGGAGGACGAGAAAGTCTTTTCTTCTTGTTGCCGAGAGGCGGAGTGCTAATATTCGCAATCTGGTGCGGTGATGGAGGCAGAGGCGATGGGTTGGAATCCGTTGTGATTATTGATGGTGGAAAAAGACGACCTTAATTGAGGACATCGCCGGTCCTCTTTATACCATTCTCCCATCGTGCCTGAGATGCCGAAGCCTCACACAAACTCATAGCCGGTACTGGCCCAACTCATCTCCTAGCTCCCGTCGTGCATCTCGCACTCGACTCTTACACGCTGTCACTGCAGGGTGAAGCGTCGTTACGCTCGACTGCGAATACTGACGAGGCCAGAATGCCGTGGCTCTCAACTCCAAGACGCCCATTTGGCGGACTTTGCCCGATTGGGATCGTGATCGTACGATCGAAAGCATGCCATGTAGTCGATAGATCGGACGGTCCCGTACAGGTGACACGTTGCTGTGCCGAGGTACAGGGCCGATCCTCGTCCAGATTATGCTTCGTTGTCAGCCATAACAACGGCCAATAATACGGGACCATGGGATACGGGGATGATTACGGATACCACGGATGATGTGCCCGCTATCTTTGCCGCGCTCCATGCGAGATCGACCTGTTGTTAAGAGTGTCCGGGCCCTCACTCCCGACTGCAAGGCGGATCCTTGCTGCCATCAGCCGCACATATTATAGGGGGTATAGAAGCAGAATATGCTTAACCGGCATGAAGATGGAGGTTCGTGTGCAGCTTGCGCAGCGCTCGTACAGTACACGCTTAGCGCGATCCTTCCACATTTGCTTTTTCCAGCCATTGTTGATTTAGTAGGTACCAAGAAGTTGGGATCGAACGACATCGATCGAGTCCCAGGTTGTGACACCTAACAAACGGGCAGATGCTTCCGACGTGCAGCACGCTGTCGTGTACTACCCCTGGAATTATCAACAGCTACGGAGTGAGCTTACCACTGGACGAGCTTGCATTACATGTTATCCTGCATCCGTATCGACTGAAGCGCAATTCTCGCAGACCTCTCAAACAGAGCGGAGGACAAGCAGCAACAACTACAACATGAGCAGCGAAGTGTCATTCCTTATCGCTTTCGCGGCCGTCGTCGGCGCGTCAGAAGCGATCAAGCAAATCCAGTCCGACGCGAGACGAAAGGAGCACAGGAGCCGTAAAAACAACCTGATCGTCCGATGCCTCAAGTCATGCGAATACAGCAGCACCCTCGAGGGTAGGCGAGTAGTGCTCTCGGGCGACAAAGTGCGTACCCCCCTACCTACCTACTTACACCATGGACCCCCTTTTCCTTAGCCGAAACATAAACAGCGGGATATTAACAGCCTGACTTTTGCAGCTATACGTCGACACCGGGACCCACCATGAGCAGGAGTTTGGGCATCCCTTTGCTGGATACTATCTGCCTTACCCAGAGTCCAATGGATCCGGGCTCGTCACCACGATCTGCGACGAGCCGCCGATCATGAATTGGATCTATGTGGACCGCTGGAGCTACGAGTTGAAATTCGGCAACCGCGCTTGGGCCGATGACAACTGGCCCGTCCCCTGGGATTGCTCGCGTCAAGATCGTAGGCTGATATTCGGTGGCTGGGAGGGTTTCTTGGCCGTCAAGGAGGGCAACTTCTGGGCCCTGTATTTCGACATGGACGAGGACCACCTGAAGTCCAAGGTGGCCGAAGGCACGCCGGTGCTGGAGATCACGCTGCAGCGGGTAGAGATGCGAATCCCCAAACCCAAGCCGCAGCCGCAGGTGGAGCAGCCCGAGGGCGACAAGGAGAAAGCTGAGGGCACGGCAGATGCCAATCCTGTCGACGCCGCCAATGGTCACCCAGGCCCAGACAAGGCCGACGCTTCGACATGCCAAAACGGGGCATACATGACGCCCCCGGAAGAGCCATTGGAGGCGCCCCCGGTCGATTAGTGCATCGGGCTATAGGATCGGAGGCGTGTCCAATAGTGTACATTACAGGAGTATAGCTGCTATAGGGAAATCCGTGCTAATTAGCCACACCAAGCTCCTGCATGACGGGAGCATCACGGTATCCATGGCTAGTTCAGCCACGTAGGTGTGCGTGCTTGGTTATTCACGTTTGAGAATAATGCTTGCGTTAAGGAAGATTCGTCTAGGCCTCACAGCACTCGAGCACAGCAGCCCCAGGGTCACATTCCCTATCGTGCCATGCATATGTAGCATCGTTCTAGCATCGTTCTTCAGCTCACCCCTGTACATCAAGCAACGCTAATGCGAATCATCCATATCGCCCGGGCATTGCCCCAATTCTAGTGTATACAGCCACTGCCATGTCCCGGATGTTGTCGAGTAACGGTCCAGGATCAAGGACCCTTCCGTGTCTTACAAATCCTGTGCAGCACGAGCACGGGCGCATCCTGCAGTATGGATCATGCCTGCTACCATCTCCTAACGGCTTGGCCCGGGGAATTACGGGTTGCGGGTGTGCGGTCAGAGGTGCGGAACGAACCGTCTGATCTGAGTGGATGGTTTTTTTTTATTTTTTTCTCCGTTATCCGCCGGTGAAGCAAATTGGCTATGTCCTTGCGAGATTAAACCTTTTTTGTTTTTGTTTTCAATTGTTTGATTTACCCTTCCCCGCAAAAACAACCTGGGAAGATCTGCACGTACCACGACTTGCATATTCGGTTTCACGCACAGTCGCAAGTTACAGCACAGCAGGACTTACACTATTGTTTCACGAAGCGCGGCGCAATCCGGCCGGCAGCAGCGCGCAACTCCCCAGACCTTTACTGTATCGTGTACTACACACGCACACGCTTTCTTCGGTCGGGAGGCGCCAGATAGCGTGTAAGAAACACAACGACCCACGCCGTATAACGGCCTTTTTGGGGGAGGCGGGGACGTCTGACCGATCATCGGGGAATAATGGCCGGTCCTGATCTGAGAAGTGAGAAGAACCGTGCTGGTTGATGATCTGTCGTAATACCTAATAACCCCTTACTCTCGCGGCCGTTAGTGGGGGAGGGGAGGGGAGCGAAAGTACAGTAGTGTATGATAGATGACGGAAAACAACTGACGTGTAAGACAGATTGATCCGCGGACCATGTGTGTGGCGTCATTTGCAGCATGCAAAATACAAGATACACCGTCCCAGCATAAACATGCAAAATACAAAATACAACGTCGCAATTTACTGTACTTACTGTAGCGTGCAGTACCGAGAGAATAATAAATAGAACGTGCCATTTTGCCGCCAGACAAGGCTCGTCTCGGCTCGACGAGGCTACACTACACCAAGGGTCCTGCAACTGCAAGGGCTTTTACAAGGGTTTTTGTTTCCCCCCCCCTTGCTGCGAGAACAACAACAGCAACAACAGCAACAAGCAACAGCAACAACAACAACAACAATAATACTACAGTATGTAACGCTCTCGCCATGCGTTGCGCGCATAGGCCGGGGTCTTTCCTTGCTTGACACCCTCGTAATATCGAAGTGCCAAGTTCTGCGAAGAACAGGGTCAGAGTCCCAACGCCTCTTTTCTTTCCCCCAGCCGAACACGTAGCTAGGGGTCGATGCTCGACCACGTAGGTAGGTAGGTAGGTAGGTAGGTAGGTAAGTATTAATAGCGATTCACGGCAGTTGGACCCGATAGCGAGATACACCGGCATGGGTCTAGGTGAGAGTAATAATAAGTGCGAGACACAGTAAGTACAGTAGACGATGCCTGTCAATTTCCCTACGTCTGGCGAACTACAGTAGATAGTGTAAACCTCTTGACTAGCTGCCTCGCCATGCCACCCACCTCCCGCGCGGGGGGGCTGGCTGTACTGTACGGAGTCCGTCCGCGTAGATCGTAGACAAGCATCACCCCCCAAACATGCATCCTCCCTGCCCCCCAGAGAAACTTCCGATTCTCCCGCCGCCTCCCGACCTCGCCTATAGTGGTCGTCGACAAGGCTCTACTGTACTGTACGCCACTGCCTTTCTCTGGTCGAGGTTATTATCAGTAATCAAACCTCCACTTTCTCTATCCATCTCGTCCTAAACCTCCAACCCTAACGAGACGAGGGATCCAGACGGCCGACGTGTCAAAGCTCTAAGTATAGCACAGAGTCATTTTTATGTTTTCGACAGATTGGTTTAATTCCAAGTTCCCTGATGTGTGTGCCTAGGAGGTTGGGCTGGGGCTGGGGCTAGGTTCTAGGTCCGCGCTCGACTCGACTAAGCGCTTTCTCCACAACCTCGTCGACGCTCTCCTCCCTGACGCCCAAAAGCGGGCTGTCCGAGTCCTCTCTCGACGCCACGATGCAGCAGCGGGCCTCGCCCGGCGCATACAGTTGGAACACGAGGAGATCGAGGATCCATCCACTGATGCCCTGAGCGTGCTTCTTCCGTCCGTCCTCGAGGGTCTGCTGCGCGGTCGAGCGCTCGACCTCCCACTTCTTCTTCTCCTCCTCCTCCTCCTCCTCCTCCTCCTTCTCCTTCGTCGTCGCTCTCTGGAACGCCGCGAGCAGCTCGTTCTGCGAGGTCTGGATCGACCGCACCTTTACGAAGCGGTTCGCCGTCTCCGCCGGATGCTGGAGAACCCCGACGACGGACTGCCCTATCCCCTCGAGTGTCGTGCCGGAGAATTCCTCCGTGCCGGCGTCGTAGATTGTGGCGCGGCGCTCGGCGATGTTGAAGCCCATGCGGGGAAACTTCGCTAATGCCTAATAAAAGCGAGATATATGAGTATAATGGTAAGTGGTTGGGGATTTGTTTCCGATAGGAACCAACTGGCCTATGACTCGAGGAGAGCCGGCCAGAACTCAAGGGGCGGGAGACGACCAGACGGCCAAAACAGAAGAAAGGTACCTGCGGGAGATAGGTAAGAACACTCACCCAGTCAATTGGGTTCCCAATCGTGATTCCCGTCCAGGTGAATCCATTCTCCTTCCCCTCGTCCCTCCGCGCGTACTCCTTCGCGCAGTCCCACGCAACCTGTCGCGTTTCGCCAATGGGCTTGAATTCGGGGAGACTCCTTTCGTTTATGCCCCAGCCGAAGTCATTGACTGGAGACACACACACAGCTACGTCAGTTATATGCTCAACCAAAAATCAAAGCATGACGGAAGAAACAACCCCAAAATCGGCATTGTGCAATTTCATTGGTGGACTAGGCAAGTAAGCTCCCTCCCAATTGCGGCAAAAAGATGGGACGCCGAAAGAGGTATAATGCTTCCTTCACTTCTTCCGCCAAGAGTGAGAAGAAATAACTCGAAGACCAAGTTCAAAAACATGAAAAGAAAGTTGGGGGAAACGAATATATATATATCATCCCAAACTCACTGATATATCGCTTTACACCGGCCCGCGCCGCGGCATCCACCATGCCCTTCGCAGCGCCGATGGCGCCGGGGCCGACGGCGCAGACCACGGCGTCCTGTCCCGCGAGGGCGGTCGCGAGGGCGTCCACGTCCGAATAATCGACGCGGATCGCGGGCAGACCGGTCGGGAACGCCGAGGTGGAGTTCGGCCGCGTGATGACGGTCACGTCGAACCCGGCGCTCGTAAGCGCCGACGTGATGGGCGCGCCGAAGTTGCCGGCAGCCTAAATTCCCCTCCCCCCAAAAGGAAACAGGGCCCGATTAGCTAGATTCGAGCCATTTTTTTCATAATGGCGCATTATCGGTGTCACGAAGGACATGTCGGAAAAGAAATGGATAAGCATGGTAGATAGGTAGGGTAGCTCACGCGCAAAAGCGTCGCAGGGGGTGGGTTTGCCTGGAACTAAGCCAAGTAACACTTACACCGAAGATTGCAACTTTCCTGATGGCAGACATCTCTATGACCGACTGATACAGTAACCAAATAGAACGGAACTAGATCTTACCGCAGTCGCGCGTCTGTCACTCTATTTAAGGGTTGGTGTTTGAGGTTCAGTCAGTGGGTGATTGTGATGAATGACTCATGCATTAAAGAGATGACGACGCCCCACTCGGGCATGTATTTGGTCGGAATTCCGCCAATTCAAGCGAAGCCGAAAACGTTCCAGCATGTTCACATTCAAATGGAAAGAGTAGGGTCATCAAGTCGTATATTTTACAAAGGAAGGGGTATCGATAACACAAGTAGTTTCGAGCCACCGAAGCTCGTGTCCAGTTTCATTAAGTACATCGGAATAGAAGCCGTCTCTCGTGAATCGCGTGCGTGGTATACCCAGTCGTGAAAAGCCAATCCATACACCACAGTAACAACGTCCCTGTCTCTTGGAACGCCTTGAATCCGTTGTCCAGTCTATGCCAAATCTCGATAAGCCTGATTCCATAAACCTGCAAATAAGATGATACCAGTGACGCAGTGAGGGCCTTACCGGCCCCTGAAATTAGGTTTTCTCGCCATGTTCACTGTAGGCGGAGGCCCAACCTCGTCTAAGGGATAGGGTGGCGGGGCTTGACTGGGTGGCGCCAGGCGACGGTTGCCAGCTCCCAAATTATCAGGTAGAGGTGTCTTGGGAGGTAGCGGAGGTGGCTCGATGCGATGAGGCTGGTGTTGCAGCACAGGAGGCTGCCGGCGCGGATACTCATCAGAACTGGTGATGGCGATCTTATCTGCTCCAGTAGCATGGCGGTATTGGGTTGGCGTTGGCGCGTTGACTATAAGTCGATCTGGATCCTCGTCGTGCGGGGATGGAGGCCTGTTTTGGACACGCATAGGTGCTTGAGGCGATGCGCCTTTAACGGGAGAGTTGACGCGTTCTCCCGAGGTTCGCGGCGAAGGGGTACCAGGTAACGGGAGGTGGTCGGTACCGGACTCGTATGATTGTCGACTCGATGGGCGCATGTTGCGAGGCGGGACATTTGACGGTATGTCGCCTGGAAGCTCAACTGCTAGTGGAGCCTCGATAGACGCCATGAAAGAGGCAGGAGTTGCGACAATGTCGGGCGCATTGCCTAACCTGTCAAAGCGCTGTTTGGCCCGGTGAATCTTGGCCAACTTGGTCGAAGATCCCTGGACCATCCTCTGTTCGGCATCTCTGCCTAGGTATCTCCTCGTGCCGGTACTGATCTCACCCAGCCGATGCCACTCGTTCATCGCGAACTCACCAACACCCACCTCGACATTGAAGCGATAATAGTTCTCGATATTGACGTTCCGGCTCATCAAGAGGTCCTTCTTCATACGCTCGTGAATTGTTTCGCAACCTTCAATCTTGGCAATCAACTTCCTCCTAGCATCAGCGTAATCTCCCATGAAGCCTTCGTACCAGACATGTTTGTTCTGATCCGTGCTCTTTGGACGTTTCCCTGTTCCCACGCTAATGAACACGCCAACCTCGCGACCGGGCCATTCGTTGACCGTAGCTTCGTCCAGGGCGTAGGGAGACGGGTTAAAGGTCCCAGCACCATCATCGTGGAATATCGACTGCCCAATCCTTATGGGCTTGAAGGCCAAGCCGATCGCGGATGTCGCTCGGCCGGCTTCCCAGATCTTGCAGTCATATTCAGGCGCCGGCTCCTTCCTCGAATCGTACGATCGTAAGATTGCGGGGTCTCCTCCCCTACTGGTGCCTCTGTATATGGCTGTGACAGCACTGCAGCTACATTAGCAAGAAGTGGCATGTTGATATTCGCGGCAGCAACCTACGTCTTCGTCCTATTCTCTCTGGAGTCGTACAATCTTGCTTCCGGATCCCCCGTACCACCACGAAATATGGATCGTCCTTGGGTCGTCGGGCTTCTGGCGCTGAAACTGACGGTACTGGCATTGCTTTGGTGCCGTCTGGGAATAGAGCTGGCGCTCGATCTCGAGATGGCAGATAGCGGGCTGACGAGAGTTGAGGCGGCGCCATCGTTGCCCTCGTTGTCCGAGACAGTGTGCATCCTTACGGCCTCCTTGATGGCGTGCTCGAGCAGCGAGGCCTTAAACAATGTCGAGCGGTACGGGATCCCGGCAATGGTCTTGTCCGTCTCGAAGACCATGCGCGTCATTTCCACGTATAGCTCCTTGCACTGCTCCAGGTCGAGGCGCAGGCGGCCCAGCATAATGGCAATCAAGCCGCCGGTGCCGGTGCCGACGATCAAGTCGAAGTGGTCGCATGGCTTGGGGATCTGGTCGCGGCGCGGGGCTCTCCCTTCGATTTCGACGTATGTGCGGTGCATCAGCTCCTGGAGGATGATGAGCATCGAGTAGCCGCGGACTCCCCCGCCGTCTGTCTCGCGTTAGCTACGTGACATGAAGCATATTAGCGAACATACCTAGACTTAATATCCTCAGCGGAGGGCCCTTTGTGGTGTCTTTCCTCTTCAGCGGTGCTTCGGAGTCCATGATGCGTAGCTGGCTGGTGCGACGGACGTGGTGGCAAGTTGTATGAGGAAGGGAGAACGTTGGGATGTTTGCGCCGGATGGGCTCCAATTCGCGGTGCAGTATCTCGGTTCCGTCAACACGATTGCCCCACTACTACCTCACAGCGCCTGTCTCCGTCTGGTGACGAAGTTGGGCAGGGGTCTCGATGCTCGGCAGACTCGGTATCTATCCCGTTACGGTCGACACTAGCTGGTACTTAGATCGAGACTGTGGGCTATCTGTAGGTACCCGCCACAATACGTATTGTGCACTTAGTACCTGGTCCCTTTGTAGGAGCAATATAAAAAGCACGAATGGTCGATCGAATGAGGATAGCATATGCCTTTTGGTACTGCATGATCTCTGAGATAAAAGAAAAAGGAAATAGGAAGAAAGGAAAACCCTTCGCTGTCATCATCGCGGCATTCCACATTACCTAGCAAAAGTCCCTAAGCAGGTCCTTCAATGGACAAGACCGACCACAGTGAATGTGGCTGAGCAAGCTGTTGAGTCATGCTAGACACGGCGACCCAAGCGCCCGTAAAGATGTCATAAGCGCTTGATCGCCAAGTTCGCCTTGCCTAACTAGGATTAGATTTATCTCGTAATACTGCCAGTACCTACCTAGTCGCAGACGGTAGGGCTACATGTGGGGCTTTGGAGGTAACCACCAATGTGGCGGTGCAGATAATCAAGTTCCGGAAGCTGCGCTTTGGCTGTCTT
Source organism: Xylaria acuta (assembly GCA_022495125.1). NCBI lineage: Eukaryota > Fungi > Ascomycota > Sordariomycetes > Xylariales > Xylariaceae > Xylaria > Xylaria acuta. The sequence goes on from MU383101.1 coordinate 175,530, forward strand.
CTACGATCAGCATCTAATATCATCATCATCATTCGACAATCATATAATATCATAGACCCGGAAATGTTCCGCCCAATCACCACCTATCGGTGTTCAATCGCAAGTTGAGAAAAACTCCTTCTCACGACCACCACGGCCACGATGCATTTTGGCTCGTTCAAACCGAGAGCCCGTAGCTTCATAGTAGCTTCATAGTAGCATGCCTATGCACCCTCGGCAAGCCCCAAGACAATCAGACTTGTGGGCCCTGCATGTAGTTCTATCTTCATACGGATAGAAGCCTATGTTTATCGCATTTCTTGCTCAACTATGTCTTTGTTCCTCGCGGCAACGGGTTTAGATAGGTGCGCCCGTTTGCGGTCCAGGCGGTGGTGCTCTGCTTTGTTATATGGTATGTGAAACTTGTCGCTCACGAATCAACTCTACGGTATAAGCCAATCGGGAGCCAGATCTAGTCTATGGTGGCATCCAAGGCCCCTCGATCCTCTCGACGATCTGTTCTAGATGAAACTGGCTGGCTTGTTCATCAGGAGATATCGCGAGTAACGGAAATATCGGCCCCATGGCGTCAGGCTCTAGCCCTCCACAACCTGCAGAGCCGCAACCTGCAGAGCAACAGCCTGCAGAGCAACAACCTGCAGAGCAACAACCTGCAGAGCAACAGCCTGCAGAGCAACAATCTGCAGAGCAACAACCCGCGGCCGCGCACATTGATAATCGGCCTCTCTCGCCTTGGGCAGCGCGTTTTGGAATATACCCCAATTCAGATGTTTGGCCAACGGAACCTGTACAGCACTCAAATTTTGCCCCTAGCCGTAAGTGTCGGATATACCCCACCAGGTTCTGCGAGCACATGTCGCATATGAGTGGCTCTTTTCCCCCTATCTCGTTTCTTCAAAGCTCACTAATTCTACGGGGAAGTCGATTACTAACTTCCAATTCTAGAGTATGTTTTCCACTACCTTTATTTCGCCTCCTAGGCCAGTTCGAGAACCAGCAGTGGGTATTGTAGAGCGAGCTGGAGACAGTAGACTCTCCTACGTCCCTAATCAGCTTTGAACTATCTTATGGCTGGTGGTCGCTAACATTGAACACGCTACAGTCCGCCGGTACATCCAGTTTTTTACGGTGATGAGCCCAGCACGAAAGGTCATGAGGCCTTTTCGTCCGGGTACGATAAGGACAGGCTTTTTATTGCCGACTTTTATTATAGGGATCATTTCCGTGCAATTCAACCATGGCAGTTGGGCCCTATGACCCGTGTGCTTCAATTCTCGCCCCGAGGATATGTGCCTGGAGGGCACGTTTACTCGATGTCGGGAGAGGCTCATATACATCGTTTAGTTTACGACACGGAAAGAATACAGGTGGACGAAGACAGTTGGTTTCCGTTCTTCAAGAAGAATAGATGGTATTCTACGCAAGCGAATGAACCCTCGATTCTTTCCGGAAACTTCTGGTCGGTAGATGATCCTAAAGTATGGGGGGAACTTCGTATCGCATTGGAATTGGCAAATCGTATTCTCAACGCGCTTATCAAGGATAAGCATATCTTGTGAGGCACCCGGAACCGGCTCGTCAAATCAAACAAGCTGACTCTGCTGGTAGTCTACAAACAGTGCTCTTCGGGAAACTGGCATACTGGGAGAGGGCGAGACAACGTGAGTAAAGACCGGAATCTTTCCCATTCCGTTTTAACATCAATAAGGAGATATTCTCAGATCTAGGTGACTATCGAGCAGAGCTCTTTAGGCACGTTTCAAAAGCTTATACTCTCCGCGTGTAAACATCACTGACCCGACAATCATATGACAGAATTTTTTCCCGAACAGCCGCCGGCACCCGCCCCTAACACCACAGTCCTCTTATCCTATCCCTTCTACAAGCGTCGGTTCACACAACGTTATCCTAATCTGCCCTGTAATATGGACGCAGTGCTGAATTTGACCGAGGAGCAATATAGAGACAAAATATACCTCCTCGCTTCACAGCAGGACTGGGCCTTAGTTTCGTACAAACACGAGACAAGGGGTCGTGAAGCCGGCAGGACATATACAAGCGAAGGCAATATGATCTTCCTCAACGTTCACCCCATAAGAGCACTCATTAAAAACGAGATAACTTTAGCTGAGCGTCTTATGCTTGTGTATTATATAGCGAATACGGTAAGAAAAATTTCGTGGTTACTGAATTTTTGCACTAATTCCCTTTACAGGTATTGCATGAATTTGGTAGGGAGATACTTCTTCTTGCTGTGTTGGATTGAAACGAGCGCATTATTGCATCTATACAAAGCGGATGGGCTTCTATCAAAGAGATCTTACTAACATGGCTTCATAGCGCATGCACTGATAAGCTCTAGAACTCTAGATGATGACTCTCATCTTAATCGGCTGAGGACGAACGAATACGCATATAACGAACCCGTAAGTTCACGAGCGTAGTGGATTTGATTCCATGAAATGGATACAAGATGACATCATGAATCAACTAACGCTTACCCTGCCGCACGTCTCAGTTTGTAGACTTCGGTCCACAGGCTGAAATGGGGTACTTCAGTAAGTGAAATATCGAGTCGTCCACCACAATTTCAGGTACCCTAGTCATCCCTTGGGAGAGTAACACTGACTATTCTGTGTCATAGTGGAAACCACGGTATTCGGAGGCCCACTTCGTCATATAATCCGTAAGATATCCAAAAATTGTCAAGTAGTTAGACCCCACCGGGTGTTGAAGAACAGCACCTGAGCACAAGTCAACGATTTTCCACCAAGTAGCCATTCAAAGTGAGAGCACCACTGTTGATACCTAAATAGATGATGGACCCGGCGGTGTGCTAATAGCTCCCCACCGCGTAACTTGGCCATTCCTAACACACGGAAGGATGTTGGGTTTGGCTATACCGGAACATCCGGCGATCAGTGAAGGGGTAGAAGACAGACTCACCTTGATACCAAGTTTTTGGTATTCAGGGATATTGTCGGAAGATTTCTGGCAAGGCGACTTGACCCCTCGAAAGAGCGATAGCTTCTTCTACATAACGGATTGTTTCCGCAGCAGAACTCCGCATCAACCCGGAGTGAAAATGTGGAAGTACAGACGCACACCCGTTATAGAAGGGGACCCCCCGCGGATAAACAAGGGTGTTGCGGAGACGATCGCAAATTGGGAACTGAGAGAAAGCCGTAAGCGAATTCAAGCAGCATCCCTCCTCGTTTCAAACTACCTATGCCACGTGGGAGAGCCGGGTGTGGTAGCGTCCCTCCCTTCGTATCTAACAATTCTAAAGTTGTTCGAGCTTTGTCGTGTTGTTAGAAAATAATTGACCTGGAGTAATTACTATAGTTTGGAATCAAAGTCGGGCTGGCTGGTACGATGAAGAAAAAGCCATTGTGAGTAAAGTTTAAGTTGCACCCTGCCCGATTTCGACCGCTATTAAGGAATAGGACCTGGGTCCGTGCATGGCTTCACTCGAGGGCATCGTCTCTCAACCGTGGAGAGAATTGACTGCTTTCCCGCCTTTCCCAGCCCTTATGGGATTCCTAATGATATAGCTGCTAACTAAAATGCCATAGTGGACCAAATCACCAGTCAGTTCGAGTCCACTCGGTTATGATTACCTGAAGGGTTTCTATGCGTGCTAATACTATTAACCAAAGTGGGGCCAGGTGCTTTACAGAGCCCAGATAAATATGTTCAGTAAACAGATGAAGACACCTCTTGACCAAAGGGACATATACGTATGTGTTTATAATGCAATGGTTTTGAGTGCGGCCGTCGCTTGGAGCCGTGGTCGGGAAGAATATATCGCCAGCGTAATAACCCCAACTAATTGGGTTTTTCATGCCATTGGTATGACCTGTTGATCTCTTCTCCCGATTCCAAGCGCCGATGTTTACTAAACGTGCTGTACAGGTTTGCTAATGTTCGCGTGTTTACCTCTTCGATCTAATAAGCTGAGGCGGGAACAACCGGAGCGTAACGTGAAAATTCATGTGCTGATCCCCAGCTCCACGACGTACCCCAAGATAACTAGGAGGTTGGCCCAGACAGTAGACAAGGATTGGATTCCTGAAAAGTGTTGGGAGAGTGTATATTGCAATCCACTGGGGGGGACTGGATACGGTTCCGTTTATGAAAAAGGCAGTTTCAACCACTTGTCTTACCTCGACCTAGTGCAGACGTTACTCAAATATTTCGCTGATAACAACATCCTTGTCTCGACGCCTTGGCTCGATGAGATTCTTCGCGTCGAGGATAAAATACGAACGTACCGGTCAAACGCGGCTTCGGCGGGGGGAAGCGTGGACCCCGACTCGACTTGGGCCGCCGAGGCTTGGGATTTCCAGATCCCGGAATATGACCCTGTTGCCACAAGCCAGTGGAGCGATGTAATAATTGCTTGGGGGTCTGTGTGAGACTGGTTTTGTAGGATCGCTCATGCGAAGAGTATTATTTACTAGGAACCGTGAGCTGTATTGAAATAGCCTGGGTTTGAAGATAGGGGTGGTTATGCCTTTCAATACAACCTCGGGTTTGGGGCTAAGGATGTATGGTCATAAGTAAGAATAGGGGTTCGTGTCACACGCACTTGAGACTAGGTCCTGCCTGTCACGTATATAGTCATATGAGTGCAAGACTCTGTACGCGGTTTAAATTTTCAGCTCGCCTATATTCTCCTGTTCTTCTATAGCACACCGAGATATCTATACGATAGCAAATCCAGGTCCAGATTAGGTAAGAAGAAGCGAGGCTCTAGACGTATAAACTGTAGATCTTCCACTCGGCTAGATAGGGGTCTAAATCTTTTATAGTCTCTTTGGCTCTATAAGTTCCTTAATATTATTAAAGTGAAATTAAGCCGACCCGTCCCGGATCTTCGGGAATGCCGTGACGTATGCTACGAGCCCCGTCGAGGAGACCGCGAATACTAAGCGTATTGCATATCTGCACAAGGGTTCTCTACGAGTACCTTACGCTAGGGAATATTAATACAGCATTTGAACGGCAAGCCTGGCCTCTCACCCGAGCGTCGGGACTGTCGCAGCAACTGAGTAGAAGAGCACGACGTATTGATATATTTATACCCCAAATCGATAGGAACGAAAACGACTCACGGAAAATAAAGGCAATATACTAGAATATTCAGAGGGTATCCTAACGCTAAATCGACAAATCATTACTTATTTATTAACCATCAGCTCTGACGAGACTCTGCAGACCGCAGCAGCCCAGGCACCGACAGCCGGCCGGTACCCGTCCATTCCATAGGCCTTAACGAAGGCGGATCCTGCGAAGGCACGGAATCCTGACTTAATAGCTCGTCGTCACCACGACTACTATTCACAATAGGGGCTTCGGTATCCCTCGAGAGTGCCGCCCTGCCCTGCCCTTCCGAAGCCGTCGACATCTTCCGCGACCAAGTACGTCGATACGCGCTGCTGAGCATCCGGTACGGGTGGAAGTTCATGCCGCGCAGGAGCGGCGAGCAGGGAGGTAGGTTCGCGGCCCATACTCCCAGCCACAGCTCCGCCAATGCCCAGAACGTTGGGTTGAAGACTTTGAGAACGAGGGGTGTCTGGTCGTCTGGCGGTGGCGTGTAGGCAAAGTTGAGACGTCCTACGGGATATGAGACGATTAGGAAGATTAAACGGAGGATGCTGGCACCTGTAGATCTATGTGCGGCGCAAGAGTCAGTTAGCGTGATTGACAGGAAGGGAGAGTGAGAGTGAGAGAAAGGGGGGGGGGGGACAGAGGAGGAGGTGCGGTAACACTTACACAGTCCCGAGGAAGAACACAAAACCCGTAGCCAACTTCTTGCTCGTCGCCATCTGCAGACGGCTGAGGTAAAAGAACGGGAGCGCCAGCACCGGCAAGTCCGTCGCGACGCTTGTGACGGAGAAGGCCAGCAACAGCGCGCCGCGGTTTCCGCACCGGCGCAGCGCCACGGTCTGGTCGAAGCCCCATATGAGCTCCGGGTGCGCGCCGCAGATCAGCACGTCGGCGACCGTGAACACGGCCGCCCAGACAAGCACGACCCAGAGCAGCACGTTGTTGAAGCGGCGGAAGCTGTCCCAGACGCCGAAGATGCGCCGGTAGAAGAACAAGATCGACAGCTTGATGGCGCCGAACGCGGCCTTCTCGATCACGATCATGGCCCAGTCGATCTGGTGCGCGATGATGACCGTCTGCGTCATCTCGTTCGGGTCCTTGATCGCCTCCCCGCCCGTCCCCTTCAGCGCGTTGTAGTACTGGATCCCGTTGCACGTTATCGCGATCGCGAGTCCGAACAGAAGGAGGAAGTCGTCTATTCCGAGCGGAGTGCGCGCGTACGAGAGTCGGACCCAGAGCCGTAGACCTGTCAGCGCGATGGCCACGCCCATGAAGATGGAATATATGGGGATAACGGTAGAAGGGGGATAATAGGACATGATGAACGGTCCGCTGCTTGTGAGCGGGTAACGCGACGTCGTTGCCTGAATGGAATTCGGTTCCGCCTCACGGACGAAATCCTATATATCATCTTTGCTAACTAATTATCTATAGAAGTTAAGGGGGGTGTAAATCTCGACAGCAGCCATCTCACATCATACAGTCCTGGTGAGATAGCTGCGGCGATGACACACAAATAGAGAGAAGGATCAGGTCAGCAAAGCAAATCAAGGCAAAGAAAAGCAGGTTTGAAGGCTTGAACAACGCCGAGTTTGGTGTGAGCGAGGTTGACTCCTGTCAAGGGTCAACATCCTTAGCTCTTCCTTCCGCCTTCATAGCGATCCAGAGCGATCCAGATATTCGCCACCCAACTATGTGGGAGAGGTCGAGGACGAGAGATCGGCGGCTAGCATATTTAGTGCAGGATTAATAATAGTAAGATGAACAACATCACGGCCAAAAGAAGTCCTGATAGATCACCTTCCTGCATTAATCGCCCTGCCTGCCGCCAGCGCGCTTATCGGTTTTCATACTTTGGCGCACTCGTTCTGTTAATATCTACGCTGTCTGGATTTATTTTGGTATCATGGTGGTGGCTCACATATCCTTCAAATACACCCCACGTTTTCGTCATTTGTTGGTAATGCAGGTGTGGCGGGGACTATATTCAGCCCCATATGTTATGTGGATCTATTCCTGTCTGGAGCTGACGAGGGGCTTGGATCCTATCCCCTCCATATCTCACTGTTGAATTCTGGGGGCGAGAGCTGGCTGCCGGAGAAGGCCTCGTCTACGTAAGCTGGTGTCTCATCTAAATAATGCACATAGGTTGATCATGGTGAATAGAAATGTTAGTTGGATATATCCTGGCTATGGTATGATAGGTAATAGGGCTGAAGAGCCCTGTCTTATGATTTCGAGAATCGATTATCGACGTCTCGTGAGATCCAATGCGGGCCTACGCCAGCAGCCTGGATCTCTATTCCTTCTGCTATTGGCGACATATATTTCACCTTCACTAAAGGAGTTCGGGTAGCATTGATTTGGGTATCCGTACAATCATAGCAATTCAGAGCGCACCGGCTGAAGTTTATGTAACAAGGATTACAAAAGAAGCAAGTCTTTAACTACTGGGGTATAACCATCTTACTCCTTTACTGGCCCGAAGACAGTCTCCCTGCAAGACATTAGCATCCATTTTAGGAAATACTGAAGGCACTACAGATGAATGATACTTACATCATTATACCAGTGATCTGGTAAGGATCGGCGTTCGAAGCAGGTCGTCGGTCCTCAAAGTAACCGTAACCCTTAGCAGCGCATTCTCTTGGGATGCGGATCGAGGCACCACGGTTGGCAACGCCGAAGCTGAATTGGTCAATGGCGCCGGTCTCGTGCCTACCGGTAAGACGCAGCTCATTGCCCTTGCCGTAGACGGCAATGTGCTCGTGGTGACGACCCTCGAGCTTCTTGATCGCGGCCTCGATGTGTTTCTATAGAGTGATTAGCAACGTCGCAAACTACCGAAGGCCTTTAGTCAAGGCATGAACCACATACCATGCCGCCCTCAATACGCATCTCCTTGGTGGAGAAGTTGGTGTGTAGCCCAGCACCGTTCCAGTCGCCGGGGATCGGCTTGGGTTGAACCGAGATCTTGGCACCGAACTCCTCGGCAACACGGTGGAGAAGGAAACGGGCGATCCACAGGTGGTCACCCATCTCAATACCCTCGCAAGGACCGACCTGGAACTCCCATTGGGCAGGCATGACCTCAGCGTTGGTACCCGAGATCTTGACACCGGCATACAAGCAAGCCTTGTAGTGGGCATCTACGACATCTCTGCACATGACACGTCCAGCGCCAACACCACAGTAGTAAGGGCCCTGGGGAGCGGGATAACCATTCTTAGGCCAGCCATACGGCCTGTCCTCCATGTCAAACAGAGTGTATTCTTGCTCGAGGCCGAACCAAGGCTGGTGCTCGGCATGGGCCTCCATCAACTTGGCACACTCATGACGGTAGTTGTACTTATTGGGTGTGCCATCGGCGTTCCAGCATTCGGAGAGAACTAGAATGTTGGGGACACCGCGCATGGGATCAGGGAAGACAGCGACGGGCCTCAGGTAGACATCTGAGTTGTCGCCTGGAGCTTGCTCCGTTGAGGAACCGTCGAAATTCCATACAGGGAGATCTTCGGGCTTGATCTCTCCATTGTCGGGAATCTTGGTGATCGTCTACGTAAGATGACTTCGGGTTAGCGGGAGGTATATCCTCGAATTGACCAAGCAGAAAACGAGTGGACCATTTCTTGGTCTAAACAAGGAAACAGTACCCATGGTACCACTTGGTGAGACCCATGTGCTGGAGTGCACGATGACGTGAATCAGGGGCGGCCACATTCTCCCGACGTTTGTAGGGTAGGCTTAGGACCCTTTCGAAAGTGGAGCGTACGGGAATGCGTGTGCGCGTGGGGATGAGGGCGTCCAGTGAGCGAGATCGGATGGCTCAGACCAATCCTATCCCAACCGTTTTCGAAGTGCGAACCGCTGTTGCCAGGGTCCCCACCATGCATTGCAAGGGTCTCTGCCATGCATCGTAAGGGATCCATCAAGCATCAATTCGTCTGGCGCGGATTGCTTATGTGTGGGGTGGCTGGGCTGGGCGAGCAGAGGCGCAGACACCGGCTCGGCTGAAGAGTATCGGGTGGCCCTCGAATACGGTGCACGGTGGCGGATATGGAGAAACGGGCCGTAGTTGACACGAGACGATCGAGTAATAGAAACCGCGGCGATTCGACAGAGATAACAGGAAAATTTTACAAACATACTTTGCTCTTAGATCGTACATGTCCTTCAGCATCGATCCAGATATACTCCGCCATGGCGTTTCCCTTCTGGTCGAGCCTCATGTACTTGAGAAGCTGCATCGGAGCACACAAGTCAGCACACCATTCGCGGTTCTCATGTTGCAAAGGCTTCCAGAAGCCATGGAGCGAAGGGTCTAATGGGGTGAGGCTCACATTCTCAGTGTACGAGACATAGTGACTCTCGGCCTGGTTGGAGACGAAGGGATTCTGTTAGCAAATCGTCTCGTAAGATGAGGGGTAATTGGCTGGCGAAGGGCAGTTTGGTGGGGAGCCAGCTGCAGCGAGGCGTACCATTTTTGCGGTTGAGGTTGTGAAGGCTGCGAAAGAAAAAAACCGGTAGAGGGTATTTGTAGGATACGCAGAAATGCGAAACCGATAAACAATGTCTAGCAAGCAAGTGTTGTAAAGCGATGATGGTGCTCAGAAGAAGTCGACGGTGAGGGAGCGGAGAGTAGGGCATGGTTCAAGAAGCAGCGGGGGGCTGAGTCTTTTAATATAGGCAGACCGTTGTCGGGGCTCACGCTTTGTGAGGTAGCACCCAGTTACTTAGTACATGGGTGATGTCTGCAGTTCAGTGAACTATGCATACCTACTACATAGTACATGTACTACAAGATTGTCACAAAGATAAGACCAATTGCTAAAAGTATAACCAAGGTAGTGCTTGCGGTTACCTATCACTCACAGGTACCACTCATTGCCTACATGTAGGTACCAGGCAGGGTAGTTTAGTCTAGACTCCTGCCAGTTACGACGTACCTCCACACACATTCAAAGATTCAAAGGCCCATCCATTTACATATACAGTACAGTAGGTTACATACGTATATTCTCGTGTATCCACGCTACGTACGTAGATACTACCGGATACCTTGTAATACCTACCCACCCTACCTTTGTTCTAGAAATAGGCGTCGCTTGCTTATATGTTAGATAGTTCACCACTATGCTGCCATAGAACGACGGGCTTCTGGACGGCCGGCACCACCGTACGAGATTGGGGGCGCAGGTGCCACCTGTTACCCTTTGCGGGCTTAGGTGGGGCTTATAGTGGGGTATGTACTAGAAGTGGCCATTCTTGGTGTAATAGTGCCTCGTGAAGACGCACACTGACGATGTTCAAAGTTCACAGCCCAATGAACTGAATACCGTCCTCAGCAATGTCGTCACTTTCTCAAATGAAGCAATTCTAAATCTTCGCAAGGATGAGAGATAGACACAATGCTTTCGGCTTCGGTCGGCTGTTGTCTAGTTGCCAAGTGATGGGCATCATGTTTGCTTGTGATTCGGGATGTAACCGGGTAATTAAAACAACTTGGGATCCTTGTTTTAAAAACCTCCTTGTTCTTACTAGATCTTTATTACAAGCACCCTACTACAAACAATATTTCCATCTGTGCGGATAATTCAAACATATAGACAATATCCGAAACATTACACTTCACTATCTTGGGCTACAGCTAATGTACACTAGAGTTGAAGTTGTGATGATGCCTATGTTGTTAGGACTTTACGTTGATCCCAACAGTGTCTAAAACAGAGTCACTACCTAGGTAGTTGGTGGCGGAACATCCCACCATCTCACCCTTCCAGATCTGCGAGAGACATTAACCATGCGTATTTCTACCGGGTCTATGTAGCCAAAGAACCATCGGAATTAATGTCTAGGACAGAGTTGTGTCCCATGCCAAACGGGGTTGGGCATATATGTGTGTTTTGCCAAGACAGCGAGGGCGCACTCGTAGTATAAATCGGAGTAATGATCAGTCAGTTCTTGAAGATTGACCCGGTCTTATCCCAGACCTTTTTTCTTGCGCCTTTCCTGGAGCTCAGATATATGAAGCATGCAGGGTTTAGTTGAGGCGGCGAACAAATGCTACTTTAACAATCTGCGACTTACATCGCACTGCAGGGGCTAACTTAGCTTATTTTATCACCACAATTATTGGCCGATCAAGGCGTGTGATATTTATTCGTTTTTCTCTGCCGATGCCTTTAGACTCAGGCCTACCATTTAAAGAAAAAAAAAAAAAAAGGCGGTATACGGCTAAACTCAACCCATCATGAACGACCCGCTCCCGCATTACAAGCACGCCTGGTACTAGTCTCATCCACAAGTATACAGTATCGGTGGATTTGAAGCCCACATTGATTCATGTTGCTTGCTAGTCCGTCGGAAAACTCATCCTTTTCGAGAGGGCTATCGGCATAACAAAGTCTATTTACTAGGCTGGCTTCGGTACTATTATAAACTGCTTCATCCGGACGCAAACTAACGTGGGGTAAGGATCCAGAGTTGAGCTCCGTGATTCGGCGGCATTTCGAGTCAGAGGTGAGGCACTTGTCGATTCGTTGGGCAATTTGTTCGGCAAATGGAATTTCCTAAGTAGGTACCTACATAGTATAGAACTATTGGTATGCAGTCGCCAATGACAATAAAGCACCCGAAAGACATACGTGCTTTTGATACTGGCTGTATTGTGATCGCTGTACTTACATGTCTCAGAGGCCGTAACAGTACCCGGTTCCGAACAAAAGCGGCATCAGCCGGGTTGGTAACCTCTCGTCGATGAGACTGTTGCCCGATGCTGCATATGAATATAATATCGACAACAACACAAATACAGCATGCTGCGTACCTATATGTACCAATTTACCGCGTATCTTTTCACCTTTTACAAGTCACTCAAAGTTCTATGTTGTCTCTTCAGTCCGGCTTTCTGTTCAAGCTGACAAGGTCAACTTTCTCAACCCCACGACTTAAGCCCCCCAATACCGGGGTCATGTCTCAGTCACAGCAGGAACTTGACAAATGGTCTCACTGGTGTGCCACGAAAAAGGGATCCCCTTGCACACAGTAAAGGAAGAAATAATCGGAGCTGACTAGTACCCATTGCCTCAGCCGAACATCGACCCACGTCCGCAATTAATCTAGATTGATGCCTGCGCACGCGACAATATAGACAACCCCTCCTGGACCAGTAGGGCGGTTAACCAGATCGCGGGGTGTGTAAGTAAGTAGGGTGGAAGGATGATTTGTGACTCGATGCTATTTGTTCACTGGAAGGCGTTTGTTATCGCGAGCTTCCCATTGGTGGCAGTGGGCAATTCAGCTGACTGGGGCTGCTGGGCACCAAAAGACCCCATCAACTCCATCGATGCCAAGTTTCAACTAGCTACACTAAATAGGCCTCCCAGAGCAAAAGCTGTTGGGCCAACGGAAAGAAATGCAACTCTGCTACCAGTCAATAATCCCTCACATGGATGAAGGTGGGATTCTACGTTGATACCCTACCTAGGTACGGGGATATTCACCGCCCCTCGCGAGATGGCTCGATTGATTGCCTCTTGTAAGCCTACATATGCAGGCGGAGATGCTCTGCAGGTGATGCTACATAGATGGCCAGACGTTGGAGCTCGGCTGCAGCAGCCTACATGACCGTTTCACTGCGTGTCAATTTTCGCTGCATTGCAACTCCAGACATACTGACCCCTTTCTTGACTTCCTCAGAAAGGAGGTGGTAATGGCTGGACTGCCCGCCTACTAACCCATGTGGCTGTGAATTGGGCGGCTCGTCTGGAGAATTGGGGTGGGTGCTCTCTCTGAAGAGGCAACAAGGGGCGTTTCTCAGGAGAGGTGTCAACTACTACATAGATAGCATATCGATTACTAACATATAGGGAACACCTTCCTCTCATGAAGATTCGCAGACTCATGTACCTTACTGTATTCTCACAGTAAGGGCAAATTGTGACCGCATGTTAGCGATTGCTTTAGGCTTCGCGATCGTTGACGAAACCCAGAGTAGGCAATATGATGGGTTGGTTCGAAATAATCTACCTCAGGTAGATAGCCCCTAGGTACCTACTCAGTAGGTAAGTATCTGTATCATAGGTGTCTAAAGCCCCTAAGACGAAGACATTGCGTATACCTAGGTCTGACCTAGGTATGAATGAAGGTAAGAACACCCGCCGTAGCCATAATCGGCGGGAAGGAGCTCTCGATTCCTTCAGCGAAGCTTCCAATATGTAAGGACAGCCAGAGGTAGGTGCTTGCGACGAACAAGCGATTCTTCATCATCCTCTTTCAATGTCTACACAAACCGTCCAGGATCAGAGATTATTAGCATTTGCGCCATATCGTTAATGCTGGCAAATATCCTTTTAACAAGCATCAATATCATTGCGAACGATCATGAATTGGACCGAAGGCAGTCTGGCCCGCCACTCTCGGGGAAGACAGCGCAACGCCCTCATTGCCCGACAGAAGCAGCACTTCGCAAAGGCTCGCAGCAATCTTCTTGGTGGGCGCGCCAAACAAGGCCCTATCAAGATATCATTCCTGCCATCTGAATCCTCCTCCGAATCGCCACATCAGGTCCCCTTGCCTCGGAACCACCGTGGCGTGCCCTCCTCTCCCTTGACACTTATTAAACGAGAGCCTGGGTTAGAATATCCGACATGTCTACGTGAAGACAGCGATGAGGTCTTGCCCACAAATCTCGACCGGCGAAAGAGATTGCTCGAGAAGTCAGACTGGGCGGGCTTGGGATTGCAGAAGCCACTGGACATTTCCTTTCCTGGCCAGGTCTATGCTACGAGAAGATGGACGAGGGTCGCTCGTCCCCCGGAGAGAACGCCAAGTGGACCTAGGAAGCACGCTGCAGCTCGTCGAGAGGAACGGCACGGGCACCTTAAGAGATCGTCTATGAGAATTCAGATCGGAAGTCAGGAGGTTCGACCAAGTATTGCCACTGGCTCACGGTCAAGCACCAAGCGATGCACTCTGGGGCCTAAGCGACAAGCTCGCATGCCTCGGCATGATTTAATATCAGAAAATAGTCCGTATGCACACTCTTCTGAGCGCCAAAGGTATGGATACATGAGCATCGCGTCAGATGATACACGAGCATCACCAACGCTATTGGGTGGTTCTGAGACGCCTGTCAATGTGGTTTACTCATCTTCGGTCATTCACGAGCCTGCACCTCGCCGACATAGTGATTTCCAAATTCTGCAATGGTCTCCGTCGGTCTCGGAGGATCGAGGGAGTATGCAAGTAGAAATCGGACAACCAGTTCGACCCGTGCCAGCTTCACAAGAATCAGAGCAGCAGAGATGGAAAGACTGGGTTTTTGCTGGGGATGCCTCGAATCATCCATCTGACAGCCCCTTGACAATAATGGATACTGCAGAGATCCATACAGAACAGTCGAGCAGTGCCCTTACATTGCCGTCTCATCTACAGCCTCGATTGCCTAGTCTTCAGCTCTTTAGCGAAGCCGACCTAGCACCTGGACACGATTCATCTGAATACATTGGTACCGATGAGATTACCGGAAGCCGTGGCACTCCCCAGGATAACCAATGCCTACCCAGGAAGCACGACTTACTACCATCGAACCGACAATGCACACCTCCAAAGAAACGAGATGGACCGGATGACCTCAACAATATATGGATGAAATTTGCTTTTGGCGACGAAGATAATAGCGAAGAGTTACTCGTGGATGCGTTAAAGGAAGCCGCGCATCAAGCCGCCGTGGAGTTACGGCCCTCTGATACATCTAGCAGTGCGGATGAGTACACAGAAAATACTGCGATGCGTACAATGGACCTGTCTTCTCTAGGTAGTGGGGGCGAATATGACGCGACATTTCACGAGTCCTCTTCGGAAAGTAATATGGCAACAAAAGGGACGACAGGCTCGGAATCTGCGTTTAGCAATATTGCTACGATCGGGTCTACAGATGAGCCGCCGCGCAACTCCACACGCTTCACCATGCCAAAAGCTTTCATAGGAAAACGTGCTAATACAGGTAAGGCTTCAATAGCTCGACCTCTCGTGGTAGATATTCCAAGAGGAGGTAGGAAGGGAAGGGGAAAGAGGAGGAAGATGGCCACGGACGGTAGGCCTGATATTCGAAATCTGCCCGACTTTCGAGGGGATCCAATTGAGGATATCGAAGATGACTAAATTTATGGAATGCGCGAATCTTTTCGTTATAGCTATCATGTGGGTTGATTTTATCTCGTAGTAATCTTTTTGATGGTTATTCCCAGATGCCCATCTCCGAAATCAGGGGCAAGGGGCGAGCGAGTGTCTAGACTCGATGCTTAGTGATTGATGTGCGGACCCCGTCTGACTCATTAGTACTAATTTGGCATGCTATGCTTGATGTCGCATTTTAAGTAATTTTGACATTTAGGACGCGTTTATATTTTATCCTTCTCCTTTACTCCTTGGCATATTTCTTCCCTTATACACTCTTTCAAAGCGATCACACTTTTGAAATGAAAACACCTTTAAAAACACACCTTTAACAGTACCAAACGGTATATTAACATTAACAATATGGCACCCGCAGCCGATATAGATCTATTTGCGCCTTTCGAAAAGGATACCATTTTGGAGATCCGGACCAGCAAAATGAAACCTATGCCTGGGCTCACAATCCAGTCTGGAATTGACAAGCAGCTCCGCTCAGGGAAGGTTCCTGTAACTTTCCTCGGTCTTGACGCCGATGAGCACGACCTTACATTCCACGGAGGCAAGGATAAAGCCATACATGGATGTAGGTCGTCGTTCTTCTTTCTGCAATTCCCCTCGATACATGTAGTGAGCCATCCATAATCGATACACGAAGCTGACGAGTACTAGATTGCTCTTCACACTATCCACGATGGAGACAAGAGTTCCCGGGCGCAGAGGCGCGGTTCAAACCGGGTGGTTTTGGCGAAAACTTTGTGACCGAGCGGATGAACGAGCGCAACATCTGTATAGGGGACATTCTTTCGGTCGGTAACGATGGGGTGCTGTTGCAGATCAGCCTACCACGACAGCCATGTTTCAAGCTTAATCATCGATTCCAGCTGAAGAACTTCGCGCCAAACACCTACAAGACGAGCCGAACTGGGTGGTATTATCGCGTGCTGCGTGAAGGCGCCGTGCAGGCAGGAGATGAGATCCGGCTGGTCGAGCGAAGATGGCCTAGCTGGACTATCGAACGCGTCCAGGAGTACTTGCACCGCACACCCGACAACCCCGAGATGAACGAGGAGCTGTCGCAAATTGTCGACATGGGGGATGAGAGCAGAAAAGCATTTGAGATCCGCGTAGCGAAGTTCAAGGCTAAGCAGAAGCGTGCAGCAGGCGGCGAAGACGAGTCGGCAGAGAAGTGGCGCGATTATAAGATTACTGAGAAGAAAGCCCAAACCTCGCGGATTACATCCTTCGTACTTGAAGCCGTGACACCTGACACAGATGTCAAGCAAGGTGATGTCAAGCTTGGATCGCATGTGCGTCTTAAGTTGCCTAATGGGTTGCTGCGCTCGTACTCTATCGTCTCTGGGAATGAGACCCGCTTCGAGCTTGGAATTGCGCTTGAGGAACCGAGCCGAGGTGGTTCATTATACTTACATCAGAACATAAAGGAGGGCGACGTGATCCAGATTAATCGCATCACGTCGGATGTCAAACCTGCAGGCGCAGCCAGCAATCATGTCTTTATTGTTGGCGGCATTGGTATCACCGCTTTTCTGAGTATAATGGAGGCTTATCGCCAGATCAACTGGGAGACGACATTGCATTACGGCGTCCGCACCTCCGATGATATACCTTTCCGAGAGCGGCTCGATGGACTGAAGGAATCCGTGAGGCTTTATGACCGGAGTAAAGGCCAGCGCATGGATATCGGTGCCATCTTCCAGAATCTGTCGTGGAATTCACACGTTTATGTCTGCGGTCCTGGGCGCATGCTTGACGAGGCTATCCGAGAGGCGAAGAAGTGCGGCCTTGGGGAGGATGAAGTGCACTTCGAAGCCTTTGCTGCTGATACTACCGGCGACCCTTTCGAAGCTGAGGTCACCAACCGGGAAGGCAAAGTCTTGAAAGTAACTGGGGAAGAGACGCTGCTGGAGGTGCTTAGACAGCACTTTGATGATGTACCGAGTAGTTGTGAGGTTGGCAATTGTGGCACTTGTAGAGTTTCCCTTAAGAGTGGGAATGTTGAACATAGAGGCACGGCACTCACGGAAGTAGACAAGAGGGAGGCTATGTTGAGCTGTGTTAGTAGAGGCATTGGAAGGATCGCGATTGAGATATAGGTGGTCATGTGAGTAAGTTTCTTGACACCTGATAGGTAGTCGCAAGCAGTTATCGACTCTAATCTGAATTGAAGAGCAGCATTACTTAATGTTGATACTTACTCGAAGGTAAAATAAGGGCCGGGGGATAAGAGATTCAGGATGAAGGAAGAGAGTCGGACAAACGCTGTTATCCCCTGTGCTCGTTTGGTTTATCTGGCCCATGTTCTTGGATGCAGTTAGTCCCAGTTGTTCATCTTACTATCTGCTATGACAAGCATAATTCAGCGCTTGCACTTTCTCAAAATCACGAGCGGCTAAGGTGCACCATCTACGGTCACAAATTAAGTTCTCATTATTAACTTGCAGCGCATGTATAAACCTGACATAGGAATGGGAATTATAGAAGTGACATCGGTAAAGCCGCGAACCCGAACCGCCAGCACTGCGGCCAGTCAAGATGGCGGGCTAGGACGGTCAATAATGTAAACCATGATTGCTACCATTGGCAAAATTTCCACGATGACAACCATCGAGAGAGAAGCCGAATACACGAGTGATAATCAAATTATTACTACTCAACCTCCCCTCTTACTACTATGCGTATACCCTCGTGATTCCTTACTCTACATATGCGCACTGCGATCAGTGTTCGTGGGGATATTCAGGATCGATCATCTCGCTAAGACAACGAATATGAAGCAAATTATGACTATATACTACCCTTAGTCCCTAATTTATTGCGACTCACGACCCTATGTGCTCGAGTTACCCGATCTTGGAATGTCACCATCTGTAGACATAGCGATTGTTCTAGTAGCTTCCAGGTCGTCGCGCACCTCAGCCATCCTCTGCTCCGCTGACTTTATACAATCCGGTCCGAGAAACATACGAAGATAATCATGACCTTCAATAACAGCCTTCACAATCTCCCTCGCAGCTTTGTCTGGGTCTCCTTTAATCACATCCGGCAGCGGGGCCGTCTTAACAGCCTGAGCCGCACCAACCCACCGCTCGACTGTAGTGCCCTTGTAGCCCTCGCTAAACCCATTGGTATCTTCATACGCAACAGGGCTTTTGAAATTCGTCGTCCAGGTAGTGCGGAACGCGCCCGGCTCTACGATCAACACCCCGATTCCGAATTCTTCGACCTCCTTCTCGAGAGACACGTAAATAGCTTCAATAGCGGCTTTGCTAGCCGCATATGCTCCCCGCCCAGGAAGAGACATGTAACTGCTCTCGCAATATGCGTCCCGTCAGTCAGTAAGACCACAGATTATAACGAGATGTTGGCATACACTATACCACTGCTGATCAGGACGATATTGCCACGACCTTTTGCGCGCATGGACGGTAGGACACCCCGAATAGCGCGGAGAGGGCCCCAGAAATTCACGTTCAACTGGTCCTGGACTTCCTCCTCACTGTGGCGGTCTATTAGCGAGAATAATGCCTTCCTCATGAGAGGTGGCTGACCTCGTGTCTTCGACGCCGCCGATGAATGCATAGCCTGCATTGTTTACGAGTACATCGAAGTCATATTCTTTCTGGGCTTTGGCGAAATGCTTGCATGAGTCTGGATCAGCGGGATCCAACTGTAACCAGATGCCGCCTTTAGCGGCGAATTCGGGGCTGGTCGCTTGAGCCCGAGAAACGTCTCGCGTCGCACCGACGACCTTTTGGCCAGCGTCGAGAGCCGCGATGCTAACGGACCGGCCGATCCCAGAAGATGCGCCTGTAACCAACCACGTGGAGACCTTTGTTTCTGCCGCCATTTTAATCTCGTCGATGGTAATTAGTCGGCTGACTGAGGTCGACTGGCTGAGATGCCGTCAGTGAGACAGTATGGGGTAAGGAAGCACATAAAATAGGCTCACGATGTAGTAACAGCCGTGCTGTATGTATGTGCCTTTAGGCTGTCAGTGCAAATAATAATACATATGCGACAGTGTAGGATTCAAGCATATCACCCGCCCCGCCGGTGGGTATTAAGAGCGACAAAATCAATGCATTTATCAGCATTTCCATGCATAGGGGTAGTTTACATGTTTTGGTTAAAACATCAAAATGCTCTTGTGTATGAAAGTCGCTCTCGCCTTCCCCAAAGCCATCCTCTCTCTTTTCCATCTACATAACCCAGACTGACGGCACTTATAGCCAATGGTTTTCGGGGGTCAGATGCTGGCTTGCTGATTGAGTTTTTTTCGTTCTCATAGCATAGGACTGCATTTACCCGCAGAACATGAATAGTTGAATGTTTCACGCGATGGTCTGGTTAGACTAAGAAGGGTCAGAGCTTTGAACGTTGATGATCTAGCTATGAACATGGACAGTTGAAGACGCTCTTTGTTGATATTCCGGGCTATGGAATGACTGACAACCCGAACTAAGCCTTGAATCTAATTGAAGCATATACGCTTTTTCGGGCGAGTAGTGTTTTTCATCGGCCTAGCGATGGTAACAAAACCGTATGTAGCAGGTTGCTCTACAGAAGAAATCAAAACGTGCAGGGCATTCAGAATCTTATGTGTAAATAATATGTGCCTACATCGACCAAACCTTTATGGTATTGTCACGTATAAATCGCACAAAGAGGGGGCCAGGGGCATGTAAAGCTGAAGCCTCGTCTGGACCGCTCGCCTCAGCTCATTCTTTTCCTTTTTGCGTTCTCATTGGCCCGTTGCGGTCGTTGCCACTAGCTTGTATCGTTCTACCTCCTCCTCGCGAGGGTTAAAAATGCAGTGAAAAGAAACACAGTACGACACTCCACGAAATGCCAATGGTTGAACTTGTGATGACCGATGAGGCTGAGAGGATCGATACCACATTGTTGTTGATAGTAGCACGGGTGCCGCGGACATCTTGAGATGCTCAATCTGCTTCGTGATTAAACATAAGACATAACTCTTGACTTCACAGCATGTGCATGTTGAATGATTCTCGGTAGGACACAGCTTGCTCAAAATCGAACCCGCTCTTGGGGGTCGGTCTTGGATCTCGTATACAAGGATCCTTATCTGCGAAAGGGACTCATTCATTCAATTGAAGTGTTATCGTCATGTCCGTCAAGCTGCTGTCGATTTCCCCACCCTGGCCGAACGTCGCATTCCGTATTGCTCAATCGTGCGCTTCGAATAGTCAACTCACCACCAATTCATTCCTCAGAAACGAATCCGTGTGACGATGTGACTCGCCGCCACCCCTCAGCTGGACTAAGTGGGCGAAGATGTAGGTACTTCCCAAAGCAAACCCCCTGCAGGCCGTAGCCTACAGTACCTGCACTACAGTGCTCGTTGGGGATACGAGACTCCACTGCTCCGTAGGTAACCTAGGAGGTACCAGGGAGAGATTCACAGCACGATCATAACCGAGTGCATACTTGCGAATTGATTTTTTTTTTTTACACTCCGATCAATGGGCTGCAGTGTTTCGTGTTCGACGCGTAATTTCTCTGATATATTTGGCGCAGCTAAACCTCCAGGGTGCAAACTTACGAGGTGTTAGCTACTAAATAGCTCATAATGGCTGGGTTGTTGTACGGTCGATCGGTCTATCTCAATATCCTACCTACAACATAACGGGAGCTTCCTTTTTTTTTTTTTTTTTTTTTTTTTTCCTCTTTCGAACGCCGCTCCGCAGGTTATTTGAAGACGATCTCGTGCCATCATCATGGCAGGCATATAAAATTATGACGCTGTTATCTCTTAAGTGACGGTGCGAATAAAAGGGTGGCTTGATTGCGCTGATTGTGTGTTGGCTGTTCGAAGCTGATCCCGCGTCGAAGAGCCTATTACTGGCAGCTAACCTAACGGATCTGCGCTGTTGGTATGCGATGGCCAGCGAGTTGTGCCTAGTAAGGTGACCTTTTCGCGAATCATCGTTGTAGAACGTCCTCACCGCCCTTCGGATGGCTAGCCAAGCAGGAAGCCACTGAAATGTCGGTACTAAGTAGACTAACTAGACAGACTAGCCACATTCCAGCCACGGATGAAATGATACCCCGATAACTGGGATCGAACTTGAACCCTGCAGCCTCCCGGTCGTCTATCTAGATCACACATCACCCACATGCAAATCCTCTAACTGTGAGCATTCCACCAAAGGAGGACTCCCACGACAAGCCATGGCCGGTCACATCAAGACGACGAGATACGGGCTGCTACAGAGCCCGACCCAGTGGCTGTTCGAGCACCAGATTGGTACGCATGCTGGACCCTCCCCCTCTGGACGAAACCGCTAAGAATTCACTAAAGGAGTCTCGTTCAATCTTATTCTCGCGCTTTTCCTCATCCACACATGTCTACCTCAGGAGCGATCGTGGACGTCCAAGTTCTTCAGTTTATCGGGCTACAATCCCGCCACGGGCAAGTATGCTATCGGGCACGATGACCTGTATTTCGTGGGCTTCTGCGTCATCCTGTTCAGCGGTATCCGCGCTAGCTCTATGAAATACGTGCTCTCTCCGCTGGCTAGATGGTGCGGGCAGACCAATAAGAAACGTATCACGAGATTTTCTGAGCAGGGTTGGATGCTCATGTACAATACGGTTTTCTGGACCTTGGGAATGGTATTAACTCACGCCAATTTGACCCTTCATGGCCCCGCTGACCGTTGTCTACGATAAGTACATCTACACTTCGTCGCCATACTTCCTGAAGCTGTCCGAGTTATGGACAGACTGGCCCCAGAGAGAGCTCGAGGGGCTTACGAAGGGGTATGTGTTGGCGCAACTGGCATACTGGACCCAGCAGTTGCTTGTCGTCAATCTGGAAGCCCGGCGACACGATTACTGGCAGATGATAGCTCATCATTTCGCTACCATCGCGTTGGTATCTTCCGCCTATGCGTACCACCACACACGGGTGACCAATTTGATATTTGTCCTCATGGATATCATCGAATTGATATTCCCTGTAAGACGTCCGATCCATGATGAGGAATGCTGCTGACTCTTGAGAAGCTTGCGAAATGCCTAAAATATCTGGGCTTTACCACCGTCTGCGATGTCATATTCGGCATATTCTTAGTAACGTGGCTTATAACACGCCACATATTCTACCTGATGGTGTGCTATAGCGTCTATCAAGATTCGCCTCGCCTCATGCCAACGTCATGCTACCAAGGCCATGCCAATGATCTCCAGGGTCCATTGGCCGTTCCGGAGGGCTGGTCGTATCTTCTGGCGCCTTTCCGCAACCCCGCAGGCGTTGTATGCATGAATGAGGGTATACGCATCGGGTTCTTGTCGTATCTACTTATCCTACAAGCCATCATGATTCCATGGTCTTGGGCTATCGTTCGAGTGGCTATCCGCGTGGTGCGAGGGGATAGCGCTGAGGACGTCAGGAGCGACGACGAAGACGAAGAGGATGAGGTTGACTACGACGAGAAGATCGAATTCGAAAACGCGCAGATAGCCGAGGAGGTCGGGGCCGAAGTCATCGATTTCGATGCGTGGAAGCGCCGGCACGGGATTAAGCAGACGGCCAGGTCGAGCGGGGCGAGCATATCGAGACATAGTGATCGGAAAGAGTTGCTGAATCGGATCGGATGCGAGAGGCAAATTGAGTGAGAGAACATCGCAGTCATGTCATTTCATGTACGGCTCTCGGGCGGTATATACCTTACCGTTTCCTATTTATCGAAATTGTTGAGCCTGAAGCAAAGATACTCGTGCCGATGTCAATTCAATCGGTTGGCATCATTCAATGTCCACCGACATACATACAGGTAGCCAGCATTACAAGCCAGAGTCATCCGGCACCCGAGCGGGACCGAGTCGGGACCCGCGGCCTCCCGGTTTCCTGTGCGTATGGCACTCCCTTGTCTATGATTTAGTGCCCAATGGCGGGCGTGACTGTCGCTAGCAGCGTGACAGCGGAACTCTTCCAGAACAAGCGGAATTCACAATAAAAGCATGAATATAATTCAATCTCGTGTGGGCGGCGACTACGCCTGTCTGCAACGGCGCGCAAGGTGAGCTTCCAGAATCACAGTCTCCCAGCCGAGACAGATGTACCGCAAACTTAACCTCCCCGAAAGCTCAATAGCGAGGAGATGAAAGTGATAATGATGTGAAAGGCAGCCGTTCGATGTCCTATCTACCGCACAGCCTATTGAAGGCTTGCCTCACTCGTAGCAGGTCTTAAGTAGCAGGTTTTAACCGAGTTAGTGGCGAAAAACAAAGGTTGGGTGACGATTCAAGATGACTAACCTAAACTAAGATACCATAAGGGCTATAGAGTCCTGCAACATACACAGGCCAGGAGTAGGAGTAGGAAACTCAGTGATCAATCCCGTCAGCGTGGTGCCGAGTGAACAGTACCTGTTACCCAGTCGATGCGCCACCGGAGCAACACTGGGTAACGCACACCGCACCAAACGCATTAACGGATGATGTTTAGAACCTTCTTGGTACCTCTTGGGTTGTTATGGTGTAAATTCACAAGTTATAAGGTAAAGATTGAAGCAATAAATGAAATCCTTGTTATACGCATCGTGTAAGTAGATAGCTCGATATACCTACCTAGGTACATACTGTAGCTTTCCGCGCACGCGAATCCATCAAAATGCCGGTCACCTGTGTACCAGTACCGTGGACAAAATTTACAGCAGACTAGTACATGTGATCTCAGTGTAACTATCATGATACCTACATGTAGTTGTTACCTTACCTTACCGAATAACAGTCGCCAAGTACCTACTAAGGTACCTACGTAAATTCAAGATATGTATCCTATTACCACTTACCTACATGTAGGTACCTAGGTGCTGTTAAGTACATCTAGGTAGATACTTCAGGTTGCCCTGGATACCATGACCTCTACATAGATGAGTGAATGAACTATTAAGGCAACCGAAAAACACGCTTCTGTTCAAAGTCCCTTCAGTTTCTCGACACCTTTACCTACAGTTTGTTCCATTGTCAAGTAAATCCAAATTCCCCATCCAGTTCTCCTAGTTCAGATTTCCATACACTAAGCATACGAAAACGAAAGGAAGAAGAAGAAGAAGAAGAAGAAGAAGAAGAAGAAGAAGAAGAAGAAGAAGAAGAAGAAGAAGAAGAAGAAGAAGAAGAAGAAGAAGAAGAAGAAGGAGAATAATTTATTTTTCGAATATTCTATATCACACGGCCCATTCAGGTTGGACGACGGGATTGCGCCAAAATAATCAAGATGCCGCCGAAAGCTGGTCGCCCGGCGGGCACCAAAGAGACCTACCTCGACCCCGAGGTTTATCGAGATGATATGGCCAAATGGCTTGAGGAACATCGGCCAACCCTCACCGCAGCCCAGATCAACACAGTCTGCCGACGTGTCATACCCCAAGTTGGTCAACAGATTACAGCAGACCTCAAGTGGTCGGAAGATGACATAAGAATAGTCAACCAGAGAGCCGACCCGACGTCCAATGCCGACACACAACATGAAGACATGGTTGCCGATCCAGGTGCCGAGACTGCGCAGAAGCTGTACAAGGTATGCCTGCGAATGTGGCATAGATTCCCGACAGAAATTATCTGCCCTAACACAGGGTTGGTATTTGGTTCCGAATTCGAACCAGATATCCAGCCAAAGCTGGTCGAGATGAGATGGTCGAGAAAGTTCAACGAAGTTTTAACCAAGATAGTCGCTCACAATGCTTGGGGGGACGAGTTTCATCTCATGGTTGCTGCCATCAGATTCGCCTGTATCTGTTATGGTGACGATCGCCGCCCTTGGAAGTTTGAGGCACATGGAGATCCCTTCTTTGAGACTTTCTTGCTTTGTCAAGACAAGAACCCGGATACCGCGAAGAAAGACCTTTTCGGTGTCATCGAGAAAAGGCTCAAGAAGCAACAACAATGGCCTTCGAAATCATTCCAAATATTTAAGTCAATAGCCTCTATTCTCGGCCGCAAGTGCCACGAAGACAACGACGATGACGATAACGATGACGACAACATGATTGATAGAATAGCCCCAGAGCCTTAGCATCTGCTGACTGTTCGTACGAGACACCTGAACAAACTCGCAGAAGCCCTAGACAGGACCACTATACGCGGATGTCCAGCTTTCTATCCTTCCACAGCGCAGCTGACTCTTGTCTCCCATTCACGGGAGGGCGGCAGATGGCATGCGAAGGATGCGCCTGTCGATGCTCAATCGTACGCAAGGCTACGTAAGGCGGCGCTTAAAGGCCTCCGAGCCTGCGGGATCGCTTATAAGATGGCCTGGGGACAAGCAGAAGACTGTAGTCAAAGACGTCCCGAGACATCTGCAAGATCTCGCGGATACGGATGGAGAAGACGATAACGACTGTTTCATAATCGAACCGTCGGCATATCATCGCAATAGAGCATCTGCTACACGAGGTAGCAGCAATGACGCTGGACGTAGTACGCCGTCCAGGAAGATACACATAAAGAAGAGGAATCATCAGATGAAGAACCACTCCCTAGACGCCGTCGTCATGAGCCGCTGCGCAGTCGAGGCCTAACAGAGGCAGATGAGGACACCCCTCCCGTTGAGACGCATTCCACAGAAGAGATGGAACTCAGTGATGCACAGACATCACGAAATTATGTTGGACAACACAAAACCGCTCAACCTCCCCAGGCCTCTGGTGCAGATTCAACAGGTCATGTGCCCCGCGATGGAGGCGATATTACTACCAAGATCTTCATCCCCAATTCGGTATTCTACTATTTCAGATGACGAAGAGAGGCCGGTTACCAGAGGCGCACCTTAGGTAACTTGGAAGGATGTTCTAGTACGAGATGTCAGAATCTTTTGAAGAGTCAACTGTAGGGGTAGATAAAAACCATCCTTATTGTGCGAAGGGGTTTAAAGGGCCTTTGTAGGCTAGCCCTAGCTAGATACATGGACTTCATTGTCACAGAAGCTGTTGTAGAACACCAGAGAACTAGACTAGTCAGACCACTGTACCAGACCACCTACTTACTACAGAATTGGTAGGGTGCCCCAGCATTCAGGGGTAATGGCCGTGCCCTTGCAATAGGCCAGGCTTGTCCGTACGCTTTCATAGAAATACTTCACTCAAAAGGGTGAGGGGCGGGGGATGAAATGAAAAGGCAATTGAATTCTTCTCACGTAGTGTACATATTCGCGTCTTTGTTCGTACCATGCGTAAATACCACTTATAATTGCTATAATAATGAGACTTGCTAGCATATAAACATGTGAAACCGAAATATTCATGGTTTTCATAACCGTAGCTTATTGTTTGAATCTACATATCATGGGGCTAGCTATGGTAGGGTGCTTTCCTAAGTGTCCCTGGACAACTGTCACACGTACTTGAATTAAATTATGAATATAAGTCATACGGGTGGGAGACTTCGTACAAGGCTCTAGCTTTCAGCTCACTTATATTCATCTGATTTCTTATAGTACACTGAGACATCTGTACAAGAGCCAATCTGGGACCGGATTGGGTAAAGAGAAGTGAGGTTATTCGGACGCACAATCTGTCGATCTCTCAGTTGGCCAAATGGGGGTAAGTCCTTCATGGCCCCCTCGACTCCATAAAAGATTATTGCAATTCGAATATTCCTCCAAGAACTTATTGCTAAGCCCATATTACAACAACTCTCACACAGACCCGACAGACTGGATCCCAATCTGAGATTGGAGGACAGCGTATCATTATATATACAATCATATGAGCGGGAGATCGCGTTGAGGCTTCTATCCGCGTTTGCCTAATCGGACATATGATCAAGCTGAGGCCTGGGTACGAGGTCCGATCGGCAACTAGAAGCGAAGGGGTCGGCAAATATACGCGAAGCTATTCGGACATATTCTACATGGGTCTGGGGGTATCTGGAAACTGATCTATTATATGTTGATTCTGAACATTGCCGCCAGTCCGACGAGATGGTCCGAATTCAAAGTTGGCCATGCTCGAGACTACAGTAGCAGCTCTTTGCTGTTGAGACGTAGAAAAAATTTTCGTTGATACGTGGAGTGATTCTACTTGAACGGGGTTTTTTTATCGATATCGCTTCTGGATGCTCTTGGAGCACGCTTGATGCAACGGAGGGAACCGTTAATGCCCCTCTTACGAACTGTTGTGTGTATTCGCGGGCTCCCAACAGGTATCCCTCTCTCAGAGTTTTCAAGCTAACTCAGAGCAAAACAAATCCTCTTCAGAGCTTTCTGTTCTCCCATATAATAGAATGCAGTCTGTGCCCGGGTCGCTTAATCTTCTCTCGGAGCCGGGGTCGTACAAGTGCTGCCCAGCGAACGGTGGTTCATTTCCCGGTATAATGGGCCGCCCACGGTCGGAATACAACCGCAGCTCCTCAACCTTCGTTTTCTCGTCGGGGTTGAAATAACATGCTATGAGAACGTAAATCTGCTCTTGTTCCATTGTATCTGTCTGATTGATGAGTCCCGGTCCTCGGAGACGAAAGCAACGAAGGCCAGCGAAGCTGTCACACAGACCCAATGGGCTGGATCCGATATCATGTATATAATCATATGAGCGGGAGACCGCGTTAAGGCTTCTACCCGCGATTGAGGCTTCTATCCGCGTTTGCCTGATCAAACATATGACCTAGCCGAGACCTAACGGGTCGGCGATTCCGGTCGGCAACTATTCGCGAAGGTCAGAACTATTCGCGAAAGGCGGTAACTATACGCGAGGCTATTCAGACATAAAAGACCCTAGGTCTCCCACTGGCTGGAAAGGGGGGCAAGACCTTCATGGCCCCCTTGACGCCCTAGATGATTATTACAATTTGAAGACTATTCCAAGCCCTTGATTCAAGCCCTTGTTACAAAGCTCTGATATGTTTTGTAATCTGCTTTATCCGCTTGATAATGCACCCGGATGAACGGCGGGAAGTTACAGAGCACTTGTACTATGCCTTCAAAGTTGCGACGGCCGAAGTGACGGCTCAGCCTATCCCCGATAACATGATGACTCCGAAGTAATACCATATCCATCTTCCACCAGTGAAGTTCGCGGTTCACGGTCTGAGCTTATCTGGTGTGGCTCTCTTTATCCAGTATCACCTTAATACTGTGTAGGGCCATGGAGGGTGTACTCCAGACGTTTGCCATCGCCTCGTGGCTTACAACCTCATGTAATGTAAGATCCCTGCTCTCTCCTACAGAGATTCCGAGTTCTTGGAGCAGAGCCTGGATTACTTGTGGTTTAGTTCTATTAGATAAGGATACCTCTTTCCACGCTCACTGCGTGAGAATGGTGGACTTTCTGTAACAAGGGCTTGAATCAAGGGCTTGGAATAGTCTTTAAATTATAATAATTATCTAGGGCGTTAAAGGGGCCATAAAGGTCTTGCCTCCCTTTTTTAGCCAGCTAGGAAACCTAGGGTTTTTTATGTTTGAATAGCTTCGCGTATAGTTACCGACCTTCGCGAATAATTGCCGACCGGAATCGCCGACTTGTTAGGTTTTGGCTAAGTTATATATTTAATTAAGTAAACGCGGATAAAAGCTTTAATTGCGGGTAAAAGCTTTAACGTAGTTTCCTGCTTATATAATTATATATATAATATCGCATCCAGTCCATTGGGTCTATGTGACACTTTCCATCGGATAGATCTTTACCGCCCCCGAAGGCGTACATACGACGCAAGAACATTATTGCAGCTGCAATCCCGTGCAGCCCTGCGTTGAATTTCTGACCGTCTTTGTCTTGTTGCCAACGGAGCCGTGTTGGCCAGAGAGAACTCAAGGCGCGCGCCATTTCGGTTGGCCTATCTATGCAAATGAGTCTTAGGTCGTCCTGTTGCAGGACCTCTCCCTGTGGTGGTTCGAGTTTAGTCATTCTTCAGGCTTGCGTAAGAATGGCCTCAATGTTGGTACTGAACTGGATGTGTGTCTTTGAACACTTGGTGTTGTTGTTGTTGTTGTTGTTGTTGTTGTTGTTGCGCGCAAGTTTCTGAAACACCTTCGTGGGCTGATGCAAAAAGCTCTTTGTTGCGCCGTTCCAAGCCTTGTCGCGGCTTGAAATATAATACACAATATTTTGAGGGCGTGGTGTGTGCGGCGTTGACGATTCGGTTGGTCATCCTTTGGCTCCAGATGGGAGTTTTCGCTCTGGGTAAATACCTAGGTACCTAAGGTACGCAGTGAGAATGATACCTGAACACACGCGTACCTAAGTTTTTCCCGGGTACATACGTGGTATTAGGTAGGTAGTTTCAGCAGATAGTTACAGTACATAAGTTTTACAGCTGTAGGCAATCTGAATTACCTAAGTACCTAGGTAAGTAGGTAACTAATCCCCTCTATTGGATTACACCTACATAGATCGATGTAATAAGTAATTCTAGTATGCTATTCTCAACTGAGGCTGTCCTTTACCTACCTACCTAGGTATCTTTTGTACTTGAGTAATTACTTATCCAGTTATTGACACAACGCATTAGCATAATTCCTTCACAACCAAACGCCATCACGAAATTAAAGGTACCTAACTTATCCGGTTATCTCTATCGATTTGGACAGCCCTCCTTGCAACAACAGCAACTCAACGGGTCTTTAGCACCTACGGGTTGTTGGTCTCCAGCTCCATTGTTGAAGCCCCACAATGATCAATAAATTAGTTCCACAGATAAGCGAAAGTTACCTACATATTGTTATGTTTACTATATGGCATTAAAGTTCTCGCCGCTGAGCAGAAATTCGACGCCAAAGTAGTTTATAAATAAGAACCGTACAAATCCCTCCTGGCCCAGCTATCTCTAATGACACCTAAGTGAAGACGCCCTAGACCATGCAGAAGAGCATATACACTAGGTCATCACACGGAAAGGACTGCCTAGACCCGGCAAGACCTGCCAGGACCTGTCAAGACACATGATTCATATATAGTAAGGCGATTGGCCGGCGACTATCTCAGCCTCTGCACTGAAGCCTAGAATCGGAGCCCAACAGAAGAGGGGTAACAGGAATTGTGGTCAAGGACCTGTGTATAAATAGAGGGCAAAACCGAGGTTACATTGGGAACCAGAAGAAGAAAAACTATGGACCCCTTTAGACCCAAAGAGAATTATTAGTTGAATAATTATGAACCCTTGTTCCAAGCCCTTGAGATCAAGCCCTTGTCACACTTGTGGTTTAAATAGATTCTGCTTAGACGGGGACTCTCTTTGAGCTCTATAGATTAAAAGCGATGTCTGTAAAAGTCTATACTTGACATATGATTTTATACCTTTCTTTGAAAGCCTGAGTCTATGTATCTGAGCAAGGGCTCATACGCTTGTCTACATTTTGGGCTAAAACATAAACTCTTGTATATGACAAAATAGAGAGCTGGAAACAAAACAATAAATGAAATATATAAGGAATGATATAAGCGCAAATGAGAAAAGACCAAACTAGCTCTGTGGCGAGCTTTCAACAAAGCAAGTCCAAAATCAATGATCTTCTACGTCTTCGTCTCGCCCGGGATACATGATATCCTGCTTGAACACAGCCCTGATGTGGGAAAAGAGCACGAAGAAGTACATGAACACAAGCAATATCGAGAGAGCCGAGGTGAACCTCAAGACATGTGGGTTCCGGAACTCTTTGGCAATCGAGATAGTCGCTAAGATGAAGCCCGTGTTTGGAAATACCATGGCCCACCATCCAAGATGCTGCAATACTCGGAGTCAGTTATCGCCATTTTGAGTGTGATTTATGTGAGTCCCAGAAGCTTTCGCACAGTCTTGGCCCAAAATGGAATATTTGTACTTTAAGAGTCACCACAACAAGAAGAAAATGGCACCGAGAATTACTCACAAAATATTTGGGCCGCGAGCTTATGACAGCGACAGCAGCTATGAAGAACCACCATAATGATAGGCCCCAGAGGAAAATGGCGGCAATAATAGCAAATGTTCGGATTATATTTACATCGAGGATACCGTCCTGCTCACGGTCGAAGGAGTTAGGTAGGCCCTTGGCCATGCCAATGAAGGCGAGTGCTGTGAATGCTGGAGGGCCGACATTCATGAAGAGGCCGGGTCGGTGTTCTCTGTTTGGAAGCTCTGTAAAAGATTAATGGCATGATCAGAATAGAGACGAATGACCCTTGTGCAGACTCACCCGCTTGCATTAGCCTTCCTATCATGTGCGCGTACATCATAACTGCCACCGATATCCCCAACCCCTGGGCAGCCAAGCCTCCAACGATAATGGGGACGGCAGCAATATCAGGCTGGGACTCGGCAATGACTGAAGCGATCGTCCCGGACAGCATCACTGGAAAGATAGGGAGCACCCAAGTTGGCATCATCGCCTGCAGCAACAACTTGTGCTTCGCGAATAGGTGACTGTACTGTCCAACAGCCAGGGCTAGAGTAATGAGCAGGTATGCCCAGAATGCGCCCAGAATGCACCAGCGGAGAGGCACATCGTTTTCCGGCACGACATAGCGCTCTGTGCTGGTAATAATAGTAGCAAGTGCTAAAAAGAACGTAGGAAGGAAAAACCCTTCACGAGCGTGCGTAACGGAATTTTGCAAATCGCTGCGATGTAAGCAAAACCTAGTGATCATACAGGCGACGAGTGTCGTGAATATGACAAGGTTCGTAATGTATATAGTGAAGCCTATTTGTCGCAGGCCAGGGAATTGATAGGGTTGAGAGTATATCACTGGAAGAAGAATTGTTAGTTTTGAACTTATAATTTAAAAAGGACTATGATCAAGAACAAGATTACTTACACAGTGATAGCCCGCCTGTACTCATCGGCCAAGTAAACCATGCCCACGTGAAATGGTGTATACGTTGACGAAAGCCTAGTTTTGGTCTATTCGGGTCATATATGTCAATGCCATCGTGAGAGCCCTTCTTTTCCATATCGATATCAAAGCTCTGGCGTCTGGAGTTCACAGCCGTGGGTGTGTTTTCGAGGAGATTGTCAGGTTTCCTGTTGACTGCGAAGTCATTGCCCATGGGGAAAAGTAGACCATCGGGTGGCTTGCTGGAAGGAGGTGATGGGGTGGCCGTTGGGTCTGCTATGGTGCCTGCAGATTTGGATGAATGGCTTGTGTGTAGTTGTTGTCCCTCTCCCATTATCAAGGATGCTTGTTGTAATGCAGTAGATTCTCAAAATCGGATAAACAGGGCCTAGTGAGTGTACAAAAAAACTGAATTGTATGATTCTGTGACCTGCTGTAAACGAAGGCTAGAAGGAGAGAGATCGGTCTGCTAAATATGTTGGGAATGTCGGCTTGAACCTTAAACTCGGCGGAGAGTCCGCATGAACTGTATGATCCTGTGTGACAATTACTGTGTTGCAGCTATCGGTAATATGTAGCCAAGAACGACTTGCGTAACCAAACGTAGTACACAAATCGCTCTCTTGATACCACGTGTGCTCACCGACAGCGCACGCACAATGGCAATATTTAGGTCATTGGAAGGCCTTACAATACCAACAGGACAGCCCACTGCCCCCTTTCTACACTGCCATTATGATCTTCTTGTGCATATACACTGACACTCAGTTTGGTATTGACCCCGTTCAAGGGGCGCAAGATTTTCGAACCTGAGAACGAGCCACAGAGGTAGAAAGCTGAGATAGGCAATGTTTTGTGCCCGAGGTACAGGATGATGTTCTTGGCAAGGGGGACACGATATTGAGGTTACAAATTACCACACAATAATGTCAGTTAGGTGGACCAAAGCCGTGCCAAGAGAATAGATAGGCTGCTGTGCAGAATTAGGTTCCGCATCACAGCCTCCCGTGATCGTCGGGAAGAGACCAGCTATCGTAAAACTTGGTACCCGCGAAAGACGGCGCGGCGGCTCAGGCACGACATGTTTCATTACCGGGTCGGCCCTTTCAACCTGGAAGTTGCTCTTAGCAAGGTTAGGTGAGACGCCGTTAGCAAAGCTGGCTCACCACCGAGTATTACATCTTCGGCCCGTTGCTGAGTTCATGATTTCGGAGGTCGTCGAAAGAAACAGCCAAGATGCCAAGATGCCAAGGAAGAGAGAATAGAAAACAACAATAGCCTCAAGAAGACTCGTTATCAGCTTAGCATGCGAGGATCGTCATGAGCCGCAACGTGTTGTTTAAGGTTGCCATCCCAGAGGCATTGATTGAGTGGGACTGGAAATCCGGCACGACTGCTTGAATCTGTGCACTGCCGACATCCGGTCTCCTCCACCCGGAGACATTCCGCCGAGGCCGATAAACTAGCCAGCTTCGTAAGGCTTAAACCGGACGTAGTATATCGAATTTCTCACGCTATCATGTAGCGTCGACGTTTGACAGCGCGCGGCACTTGGCCGATCTTGGCCGTTTTCGAGGCACGGCACGGTGGCGCCGCAAGAAAGGAGAACGCGTACTTGTACTTGTTGTTCATGATGCTGAGACCCGCTGGGAGAATTTCTCCCGTGATACCACATTAATCATCGTACATAGCCCCTTGGCACCCGAACCTTGCCGACTCTTTCTGCCGCATGTTGATGGCCGCATGGACTCGGTATGATGGCGAGGGGACGGGGTTACTAGGCTGTACCTAGCTCTATGCGGCGGTGAACTAGGTATGTATACCGCAATTCGGGACTCGTTGCACATCATCCCGAACCATATTTATCAATTACTTGGATACCAGCAATCTTGATTGGTTCACAGCCAGCTTCACTGTTATATTTTGTCTTTGTGCATTATGTGAGGCAACTGCAGTGGCACTATAACTCATCAACAGTACTATAGTAAATCTATTATACATGTCGTTATGTTCTAGTTCATGTGTATCTCCGAGAAGGCTGTACAGCTATCAAACACTATTGAAGTAACTAGCACCATTTGTGAAGAAGCGCCAAGTATGCGTTGTACCACCGTGACAGGTCGCCCGTACGCTCGCTGTCCTCCCGACAGGTGTCCGACGCCGGACAAATGTTGTGTCGCGAGTGTATCATCATTGCAACCTACCGGGCCTATTAAGTCTTCGGACTATAAAGACTACAGTTCGGTTTTTGGGCCGGTAGCCGACCTTGGAGCATGGTATGGAAACTAGAGAAGCCTATACGGTGAACGAGAATACGTCGATTGTCGGGGTGCGCCTATACAATCCAATACGCATGTGTAAGTCGAGTGAGTCTAAAGAAGGAAGTGCTTGGCCGGACAGTACCAAGTTCTTGCGAGCATCTACTAGAATTTAGTAGCTACCTATGCAGATGCCTCTGCATGCTTCTGTGAATTAGAGATCTCGTGGTCCATAAGAAATTCATACTGCTGGGAATATAGTTAACGACGAGTAGTGGCTGGAGACCATTAGTATTAGGAACATCACCATATTAAGCATAGTAGATTAGGTAGTTAGTTATAAGTCATGGATATTATCTCATTCATGCGACTCGGTACAACGGCACCTGCCTAGATGAAGTGTTTTACTGTACAAGACTCTAAGGCGTCGAAGCGAGAACAACCGCTTGCGCCTAGGAAACACACAATCTTCCATTAGTCTGTCTTTGGACCTAGTCTTTTCCTATACCACTCTAATTCAGGTTCGAACTCTCGAACTCAATTCCGGTGCGGTGTCTCCATTCGGTGACAACGACGTCAGGGACAACCAGTATGTCATCATTCATGGAATCCTCGCCCAGAAGGGTCAACTCGAAATAGATACCGAAGAAATGATCGGACGTCCCGTCCGGCTTGCAGTGGCGACGCAGCAGTAATCTGTTTGGTAGACTCCCTTCGATGAGATGGGAAATTCCGGTGGAGTGCTCAAAACCACGGGTATAAGTGACCTCAGTGTTACCAGAGTTCACAATAGTTACACTCCTTATTAACACTAGCCGGTGCGAAAATGCATCAAGGATCTGGCGCATAACCGATTCGTAGCAGGTGTTGACATGCTGTTCAGTGTCTAAGCCATTTCCCAGACTGAATAGGGGTCCCCAGAAGCAGCTCCGACTCGCGATTCGATTCACATCGCTGAACACGCTTCTAAGGAAATCTGGTTGGGCTGAGATATAAGGCGAGACGTGAAACCAGGCACTATCACTGGTCAAGCAGGATATGTCTTTCATGACTATGTCGTAAAGTAATGCGAGCATCCATGGTGCTCCTTTGTCTACCCATGAGTATAAATGCTGTGGCAGAATCGCATTGATACGTTGGCATATGATTCCTTCGTCATTCATATCTTCTCTATCGGTTTCAAGGTCGATTAAAACTCCGGACTTTCCCAGGCGAGGATGAAGGAGGGCAATCAGACGAGTTAAAGCCCGTGTTGCGTCTATTGTAGCTCTATCCACCCGGTCGTGTGTGGGAGGGTGGATTCCTGCCTCAAGCCAGCAGAAGCCCAAATCAGTCCGGTCGGCTTCCATCATGAGGCGATGGGTCTCCTCTGCTCGATGATCCCGGAGCTCCAAATCCCTCTCAAGGGTATATAAAGACCTGGTGCTAGAGGACTGATCATCTTGCAAAAGCGATAGATTGATGAGCCAGTTGACATAGATACAAAGTTCATGAGGTTCAAGCCAATCAATCGTTTTCGATAGAAGCGATAGCCGGCATCTCTTCAGAATCCCAATTATTTGGAACAGCGTGATCAATGGGTCAACAAGTAATTTCCTTTCAGGTGCAAACGTGCTTCCCTGCATCTCAAAGCGATATAGACGGGGAGCATTTGTCTCGTTTGCATACCTCATGAGAAGGCTCCGGCAGTAATCAATTTCGCCGGTGCCCATGCTGCTGTGTATGATTGGCAACTCTCGGAAGAAAGGGTGGAAGGCCGGCCTCTCTTGCGGACCGATGCAGATGATTGCACCTGGCCCGTCCATCATGCAGGTCACATTTTGAATTCCCATGGGGGCAAAGAAGGCCGTCCGTTTACCTCGCTGCTTCATCTTTCGGTCAATTTGTTCTTGTTCGGTTATAGAGAGCTCTTGGACACACCATTATCTCGAGATAAGCTTCAGCAACAACTCGTAATTAGAGAACTTCGAACTTAGAACCCGGACAAATTATAGCCGCACGAACATCTGCCATGGTTCTCGATATATTGTCAAGTTCTATTGCGACTTCTCTCGCTAACGTTTCTTCGTTGCAGTTTTGGAGTACGAATTCGCGCACCTTCGGCGGTACGCCAAATGAAGAGCAGTTGACATGAGTGGTACACTTGCCAGGCCACACGTGCTTTGGTGCTGGCTGGAGGAGACACATGCGCACCCAGTTCGGGAATTCGTTGCTGTAAATAATCCAGGCTTGGAGACAGAAATATATCGAATGATCCCATGCGGACAAATCGGGGGGCAGAGTATCGACGATAATGACGTAGCGTTGGCCTGATGTTGGTTTGTTGCACAAGAATTTCGCTGCCGCTTGGACATCGATGATACGCTTTTCAGAAATTTCGGCTGCTTCTTTTGTTGCAACTCTCGCAAGATCATTCTTAATTCTGCTGTCTTGCGCGATGTTGCTGCAAGAACCACGAAGTCGCTTTCCAGTTCTTTGTTTTTTGACCACTCGTCCCATAGAGACAAGATCAGTGGAACGCTACAAAACTCATATCCGCTCAAAAAGACCGAGTGACACCCTTTGAACGAATCTTGAATTAAAGGGCCAAGTATAGGAAAGATGCATGGTTTTCCCATGGCATCTCCTTGAAGCAACGCCACCTCTTGTTCTCCCAAGGCCTGTCTTGGACCTCGTAATATCTCCAGTTCTTCGATCTGGTAGGCGTTATCATCCTCCATGATCTTCTCTGTAGGTGGCCGGTTTTCACCGCTCTTCATTTGGGATCTCTGATATTCCTGCTCGGCGTGTGTTTTGGGCTCGGCGAAGGTCTTGAACTGGGGCTCCTGACCATTCTCAGTCTGCCACCCAGCATTGCGGAGGATCTCCATGGAGGCAGTGCCTGGATCGACATCGTGGCAATTTTGTTCGTGAAAGTCGGGATCGTCGCGCATCTTTTGCAGAGCAAACTCAGGCGTCCAGGGAAAGATAATAAAGTTCACGTTAGGCAGTTTCGTGTCCAAGAGAGTACGCCAGTCAATCAAATTTGTTGCGAACGCGGGGCCGAGGACGCAACTTAGGACCAGCCACTCTGTGAGTTGTTTCTCGTCACGTAGCCAGTCCCATTTCTGTCTGCATTCATCCATGGTATGGGTTGCGGTTAGATGCCGGGGGCACCATCTCTTGAACCCTTGTCGGCGCTCAGTAAGCGGATAGGGCCCGTTCAGCTTACAGCATCTTCTTGTCTTATGCTTCTCGCTTCTACAGACGGCACAACGGGCATCCCGGCTTGCTGGCATTTGTCTGTCTTGGTTGGGGTCAGCCCACCCAGGCCGCCCGGCATTTCTCGCTGGAGCGACGCCGTCCCGAACGCCACCGTGAAACACGTACATATTGAGAACCTTGGTGGGCTTTCCTCTCTGTGTATAAAGTCGAGTGGCGCTAATGTCGCGTTTCTTGAGGTATCCAACTGTTGTTGTGTGTAGTGGTGCAGAGCAACAGTAGGCTCGTCACGTCGACTTCGACTTTCCGACCCTTTGCGGGGGGAAACCTCCTTCAATCCCTGGCTAGGGGAGATTATGCGATACAAATGCCGACCCCATAATGTCCTTGCACAAGAATAATAATGAATTGTAGTCCAGGTCCCCTTTTCGATTGTCATTCCAGCACGCCTAACACGCAGGTATCTTGAAGGTTGCTGCTATGAAGTATCGTAGATTCTTTTTGCCTCAATATTTTTATCTTCACATTAGGGGGCGCCCATTAAACACTCTTTTAGATGGAAAGGAAAATAATCAATATACGTCATAAGAATGGGGTTAAAGCACCGACCATCCATTTGGGGTGTCTCACAGCGTCGGCAGTGTCATTGCTG
This sequence comes from Xylaria acuta, assembly GCA_022495125.1. Lineage (NCBI taxonomy): Eukaryota > Fungi > Ascomycota > Sordariomycetes > Xylariales > Xylariaceae > Xylaria > Xylaria acuta. The sequence continues at coordinate 213,728 of MU383101.1, forward strand.
AGTTGGAATTCAAGTTGATGATCGAATTATCACAGAACGAAATGGCCTTTGTACTGACACTAGTAGGGGCAGCAGAACTTTGTACCACCGCTTGCTGGTTTACAGCCGAAACGGCATGCGCCAATATGCGAAAGGTAGCGATCGGGTATGACATTAGGATAGACAGCAGCATTGTGCCTCAGCGGCCCCGTTATTTGCGCCGTAGTCCTTCGATTTTACGGCGATTAACGGCGGCGCTTCGGTTTCCCGGGGCCATCTAATGTCGGACCAGGATATTGTCACTCCTGCTAGCGCTTGCGAATGAGATGCGCTCCTCATGACGAGCTACCAAGGATGTCTTACCTGTTTGAAATCTTGGCGAATGACCAGTCGTTCGTGGGCACCAAAATGTTGGAGGTCGATATGAAGCTTGGTTGGAATGCTTGAATTCAAAAGCGCATTCGCATTGCTACCATGGCATCATTGGGGGTTGCAATGAGCAATCTGCGGGGTCCAGCAACGATATATTTCGGACGTTGCCGAAGCTCGAGAATAGGGCGAAGATTATCTATAAAAGACCTTGAAACTCGAGAGGACTTTGAACGTTTGTTCAGGATTCGTCTACTACGGCATCATGGCACCATCAGTTGCGGAAATCGTCCCAAGCGCCGCCGAGCTCGGCGATATCGCGAAGCTGAAGCTCAACCGTGCTTTCGATGTTGCGCAGCACACTACAGTCAGTCAACCTATAATACAGGAAATACGGCTGTGAATAGCTTATTGAAATGTGCATATAGTACGCATATACCAAATATCTGCCCGTGTATGATGAAGAGACCAAATTCCCGCCAACCGAGCCGTTCGATTTCGTGGACCGAGGCCTGGCCGCCGACAAGGCGAAACCCCATATAATAGGCTTAAATGACCCCAATGTCAAGATCACGAAGCTTACGCCTCGGATTGGGACAGAGATTGCCGGGCTACAGCTCTCAGAGCTCAGTGACGTCCAGAAGAACGAGCTGGCACTGCTCATAGCCGAGCGCGGCGTCGTGGTGTTCAGGGGCCAGGATTTTAAGGATATCGGCGTCGAAAGGCAGAAAGAGTTCGGGCGATACTTTGGACGCTTGCACGTTCACGTAAGTCAGCGCAAAGGAGAAGGCGGGAGACTTCTACTAACCCGACATGTAGCCCGTTGGCGCGCACGTCGAAGGCGCACTCGAGTTTCACAATATCTACCTGGGTCCTGATAATCTATATAGACTACAGTTCAGTACGTATTCCGGAGTCTTTTATTCCCTGTTTTGGATTAAATGTTACTCATCTTACTCCTGCATGCTCCCGAAACACTCTTTTCATGAGGCGTTTTTATACCAGAAGCAGTAATGATTAACACCGGAATGCGCACAGAGTCAGATTCACTGACGACGATCGGCTATCACTCGGACGTCTCGTACGAGCACCAACCGCCCGGAATTACGCTTCTGACTCTCCTCGCGGTACCGGAGACGGGCGGTGACACCGCTTGGGTTTCGCAGGTCGCGGCTTACGAGAGGTTGTCCGAGCCCATCAAGAAATTGCTCGAAGGCCTGCGCGCCGAACATAGCGGCTTTCCTCAGGCGGAAAATGCGCGTCGCCATGACAAGTTTGTGAGGCGCGAGCCCGTCAAATCAGAGCATCCGATCGTGCGGGTACACCCGGTAAGTGCGAGCCATTTCACGAAAGCACAATGATACAGCGGCTGAGAATGTTGTGATTACCAGGCGACCGGAGAGAAGGCCCTGTTTGTCAACCCGGGGTTTACGAAGCGTATTATCGGTCTCAAGAGGGAAGAGTCTGATGCCATACTTCAACTGCTATACCAGGTATGGTTTTCTACTAGAGATCAGAGCATGGAACGTCAGCTCATACTGACATTTTATCCAGCATATATCCCACAGCCAGGACCTCCAAGTACGCGTGAAATGGGATGATCAGACCGTGGCACTGTGGGATAATAGGGTCACAGCACACACAGCCATCTCCGACTACGACGTTCGCCAAGAGGCAGAGGGTCTTCGACATGGGTTTAGGATCACAACTCTAGGGGAGGTCCCTGTGGGAGTTAATGGTCTGGGAACGGTGTGGTAGTTCCTGTCTTGGAAGTATTCGTGAAGGTCAATTTTCGATTTTTAGATAGGGATTGAGATTCTACCCTTTCTATCATTTGTATGTTTAAGCGCTTCCTTTAATAAACTTCATTCTGTTAGTTAGCTAGCTTATGGAGTTCTTTCCGTATTTGAGGGGGAGAGGGAGATTGGGTGATCATGAATATCTAATTACACCTACACATTGGCTTGCGATGAGCCACTTCGCCTAACAATCACAACCGTATCATTGTGACATCATTTCCACCTTAGTAGACAGTCTAGTAGACAGTCTCGCCCACTTTGTTGACCGTTTGTCTCTACCTAGCTCTGCCTCTTCGCAGTGAGGAGCGGATATAGCATTTAACATAGATAGGATAGATCGGGCTTCGCGGTGCTAATAATTGCAGGTTGATGATTGCGTCGGTTTAATTAAGCACGGTTCCCGCAAAGTCAAATGTCAATATACTGTTTCTCCAACCACGCTCAGTTTAGTCGCGGAGAGCCCCGAAAGGACTAAAACCAAGCTAACAAAAAGGTCAGACATGTCGTAGCCCTTTAGAGGGTGGACAAAAAGCTGGGCTCAGCCGGGATTCGAACCCGGGGCCTCCTGCATTCCCATGTAAGATGGAAGGGAGCATCCCGAAGCAGGAATCATACCACTAGACCACTGAGCCGATTATCGGATCTCCAATGAAGACATTTTGTCGTAAGCGGTATTAACAACCAATGATTGGAGTAGAGTAATCGCTCACGACATATTCGAACATCGGCAGGCTATTGCCATAGAGAACCCCTTAAAGTCCAAGAGGGGTGCCGACAAGTTCACGAGATGCCCGGGAAATGTTGCGCAAGTCTTTTATTCCAAAATTTCTCTCCTTGCGCCCCATGGGTAGCCTTGACCCAGGGAAACATGCGAAGTGCATTGCTCACTTCAGGCCAAGTGCGGAGTTCTAAGCCGTCGGCGAGTGTCTTCAAATTCGCGACAAGCCAAGTTTCATCACCCGTTGTGAGTGCAGAGATCTTTCCCATAAGGAGTGCCCAGAAGACGACCATCTGCCGGGATCTGTCGTTTTCGCGTATGGTCTGAGCCACCGACGTGAATTGTTCTATCACCAGAGGAAATATGATGAGTTTGCGATCGAGACCAAAGCAGAACGTGTTATGAAATCCAACCATTGCCAGCCGCACCAAAATGTCGAAGTTGGTGTTGGTCTCAGAGTCACGGGGAAGACATTTTGTCTCAAGAAGCCGGTAACCAACATACACAAGGGTACTCTGGTAGGCCGCCGGGTCCAGCTTATGCGCACGACTTGCTTGGTTAAGTATATGGGAAAGGCGGAGAAAATCAAGTACCACTTCACGTAGGTCTGCGCATACCGACTGATATAGAACCGATTCAAACAGATTAGCCTCTTCGAGTCTACGAGGTTCTAGCCGATCCCATGAATGCATGAGAATGAGATGGTAAGGTACGTCCTCTGAGGAGAATTTGGGGTTTGAAGCACAATGTAGCGCAAGCTCGATGTCAGATCTCCGGGACCATGTCAGCACCCTACCGAGTCGCTGTGTTGGTTTCAAAGGCTTAGACGTACCGAAATACTTTCTCAGCTATGATGAAATTTCTCTTCGCAAGCTCTCCGATCCCACCTCTCAATGCCACCATCCGTGTAACTCCATTGAGGTGAACCATGGCTTTCTGAGGGTCACCGTAGAGCCTGTCGTAGATGTTGATAGATGCTACTACGGCCACAGTGGTGTCAGATAATGGCTCGTTGCTCGAAAGTTTTTGATTTATGAGGCGATAGGCTCGAGACATGTGGTATAGTGCGAGTGGTGAGTGATACGAATCTCCTGTCAAAAAGGCGGCACATGCAGAGGCTATGGCTACAGTGCAGTGGAAATCTGCAATTGTCAACGAGCTCTAAGCGACTACACAGGTGTCGATGTCACGGCTTACAGGCTTCATTATAGAATGTCAGTTGGAACCACATCCATTCGGTGACTCCAGTGAACTGGCAGAACTCGGGAGGAGACATAACATCGAGAATGAAATTCGACACTTGCATATCCATCAGTCATTTATCACCAAATAGACATATCAGATACCTTACGCTGCCGAAGATGAAGCATGGCTTGCGGAGAGATCGTCGTAGAGGATAAGAGACCAGGATCATTTGCAACTTGGCGAGTGACTGTGAGCAGAGAATCCCTGCCCGCTAGGTTGTGTAAAGTCGTAATCGGGGTTTCGTCGGTGCTAAGAGCGCTCGTTCTACAGGTTATGGTAGATTTTTCCGTCGTCGGCTTATACTGTTTTTCCTTCTTAGCCCTTGTCTTGCCACAGTTCTTGCCTTTCATGACATGACTTCGGATCGTCTTTCTCGCCTTGCTATTGATGTTGGAATTATCCACGAAATGAAAGGACATCTTGTCTCATACAACTCCGACCAATAGTCACCAATATGTGGCTCTCTGATGGGATTATCGAGAAATTTGAAAATTGGCAGAGTCGGGGTATGACGTTGAATGTGTTATGGCCGGCCAGCTGGACAGTGTGAAGCTACTCTCTCTCTAGCGTGGGCCACAAATCCTACTGCGATTCTTGTTGTTAGAACAGCACACTTTCTTTCGGTGCTAAGTGTCCCAAGCAACACTTGCTGGGCTCTTGAAATCGAGCAAGCTTTTTTTCTTCCGCTGAAAAGTCATGTAGGCGGTGATTGTATAGATGAGGGTCGCTTGACAATCGATTAAATGACAGCGATATCCTAGTTGGACTCAACCCTTAGATTTAGGGCATCAGATAACTTGGGGTCAGGTGCAGAGCTCCAGTCTGCCATCTTGTTGCAGGTACTTACTATATTATGTAAGACAATGCCTTCTTTGGGAATGTACCTCACATACTATGTACCTGTCAGCAAGGTGCCCCAAAAAACCTACATGTACCTGAGGAGGTACTTCAACCGTTGCCGCAGCCAGGTTTACATACATTAATTATGTAGTACCTTAGTACCTTAGGTAAAGGGAGCTAGCTGCCCCTGGTTCTGCCCTGGTTATCCCACATGGTAAGTACCCCTTGCCAATGCACCGCTGCTACTACTATAAACGAGTATTGTCCTCGGGGGATGCTGGAAATGGTATTTCACTTTCATGACCGTTATCAATCTTGTCCTGAACTGCACAAAATTAGATAAATATCATGAATAGGTTATGATCTACTCATGTGAAGTAGCCCACTCTAATTTTCATTGGCATTATACAAAGTATACCCAGCTGAATGACCTCGTACAAGGAGCTGGAGGGGCATGGAGGGGCTGCTGGTGAAAGGGTGGTGGGGGTCATTTGTACCAGGTGCACAGTACCTTGGAGGTTGTTTGTACATTGTACCCTGGCTTGATGATGCCAGATTCACCATGCGTGCAGCCGTTGATAACACATGGGGGTTGACCTTTCGTCCATCAGCCAAAGAGGAAACCAGGTCCACTCACTGCTATCTAGCTGCGATGCCCTAGTCCCCAAGGATGAAATTATCACGAGATAATGCTTTTGCCCTCTTTTGTACACACGCAAAACCAGCTCATGTTTTTGTTCGTCTTGCTGTTTTCTGAAGCTGAGGTGCCTAAGACACAGGTCCTTACAATCAACGCTTGACAGCTGTCAACGCCAGCAAACGCCGTAGTTGCATGTGCCCAGCGCTATATAACCGGATAAACCAACCGTTGAGCCACCTGGCAACATCGCTTCCACTAGTACAACCTGCCTTGCGTTATTAGGTAGCTGCTCCCTGTCGATGTCACTTTAACCTCATAATTTGACCAAGCTCGAATAGAACTCTCCCTTCTACACCCACCTCAAGTCCACGCTGTTATTGGGGCCGAAGTCGAAACTCGAGACTAAGGATATCCGCTCATCAGACACTCTGTCGTCATATGACCCTCCCTCTCCGTCTACCTACCTACCTCCGGCTCGCCGCATATCTATATCTACCTTATCGCCTGCTTGTCCATCCAGCACACATTCGTTGATCTCGAGATTACCGACATCCCGCCATCCACCGAGAACGCGCCGTTGCCCACCTAAAGTGCGACCTGGCCTGCGATCATACCATCATCATATCCGTGCACTCGACGCGTGTGTCTCGACGCTCCCTCCAGTGCTAACACTCGCTTGCCGCCCCGCCGACTGCGAACAGTGTTCGGTTACGACGTTCGTTCTCGCATCCCGCATCCTGCAGACTACACATCCATCGCCCTGGCCAGCCGCCTCGTTAGCTCGGCGCGGCACCAGCCACCATCACCGCGCCCATGTGGTGGTTCTTTCGCATCGTTTCGAGTTCCATCTTCCTCTTGACGATCGTCCTCTCCATACCCATCTCCTTCGATGTAGGCGGGCGCGACACCGGCCTGGCGTACAGCCTTGCGCTGTTCGGCTTCTACTTCGTCTACAGTGCCGCCAAGCTTGCGACGCCAGAGCACTCGCGAGTGCGGTGGGCCTTGACTAAGGTACTGCAGACTTCACAGTGGGTTGTGGTGCCGTCCCTCCTGATCTGGTCCCTCCACAACTTTGCGGTCGATGCGAGCAGCACCGACTGGGTATCGAGGACTATTGGTGGGCTAGGTCACCGGAACCATACCACCTGGACCGACTGGATTTTCGGGAACGGCGGTCTTGTCGAATCTGTCACCATCGGCAGCTGGGACAAGACTTTGAGCTATTCTAGCCCCGTCTTCCAATTGGCTGAGGGGTTCTGCACTCTCCTTGTGATCCAGGCCGCGGGCCAAATATCTAGATGGCTTGTGAACAGAGGAAGAAGCGATACTTGGGTCGTAAGTCCATCAATTTTCACCCTGATAGCTTCGGAATGATCGTGCTAATTATTACCCCACAGCTCCTCCTCCTTATCTTCTCCGCCTCCATCATCGCGAGCGCTGTCTACTTCCTCTGGAGGGTGGCCCTCTTCCCTTCCGTCGGCAACATCGACGCGACCCTGATCGGCGTGACGGTCACATCCGCCGTATTCTTATGCGCCATCGGCATCGGTACCGGCCGTGGGAATCCGGTTGAGTCATCGTTACTCTTCGCCTACATCGTGCTCTGCATCTATCAGATATTTACGGATTACGTTCAATCGCCCGAGGCCCAAGCTGCTGCTCTTGAGCAGACTGCTAATCCCGAATTCCCTCCTCTACCGCCCATCATCATGGCAAGCTATTCGACCTTCCTCCACCTGCTAGGCTCTCTACCATCTGCCGTCTATTCGTCACTGAGTTTTCTTCACGCCGCTTTTCAAACCATCGCACCCTCGGTGATGATCTCTTTGATCTATCGAATAATCGTGTTCTACTGCGCGACCCGTATCATCCCCGCGGTACGAGAGTCTGGTGCCAGAGCACTTATGGAAGAGCCGTCACTGGATGACTCGGACGGGGCGAATCGACTACTTGGCGTCTTGTCCTGGTTCTCACCATCTATTCTCATTGCCGTCTATACCAGTCTGCTATTACAGCACTTCTCTGCTAGCGATAACGAGGGCTGGACTCTACGCGATGGTGATGCTGGAGGTAACACTTGGCGTTGGATTAACGTCGCTGCAACCATGGGCCTATACGCCATTGAGCTATATCTTGGAAGTGAAGATGCGGATGGTGGCATGGTCAGTCATTGGAAGACCGATTGAGTGGGATATCATCCCGACGTATTGTGCTCCAAGCATGAGCACGTCTGAGCACCCTTCCGCCCATGATCTCGAGGGGTTGATCGAGGGCGCTGATGCGAAGATACCACCACGGGTGGATATTCCTTCAGCCGGACTGTTTGGGGGCAGCCACGAAGAACAATATGGGAGATTTGGGCTCACAGCACCTGGCGTTACGGAGTAGGGGGAATTATACCATCGGTCCGACCGGTTTTGTTTGTTATATGATCAGTACCAATTCGATTCAGCGCGGCAGGAGCATCCGATACTCTCGCCGGCGCGGGGACGAGAAGAATACCAGCTGAAGTATCAGATCAGCCATGGGCGTCCAGACTCGTTGGATGAGAGTCGGAGTTGATGACGCAACCTGACAGCACTTGTAGGTAGTGAATAATAATGGAAGCAATATTAAGTCAAAGTGTAACCTGTATAAACCTGGTGTGATTTGCTCATATGGAGACCTGGCGCCTGGATGATAGTGTCGACCGGAAGCCCTAGCCCCTGCCCCTGGCCACCACTGGCACCAACATGACCACAGCCATACCCCATTAGTCGATGCACCCTTGAGGGTAGCATCTAGCCAACGCAGGAGAAGTGGAAAACGATTAGATGTGGTGTTCCTGCTTCAATAACCGAGCTCGGTTGAAAGGCAATTACTACTGCGCGGATCCGACGGGGCCGATGCCACCACAGATAACCATATCGGCAAATACCATACGGACACGATGGAGGTGAAGTCGGGTCAGAAGTCGGGTGAATGGGTTCGGCGACAACCAACCTCGGCCAAGAACTTCGGAGTGCCGCTGGCCCAGGATTTTGGACTCTATCCATTTGGGGACCCCCATGAACCGGGGGTTCAAGTCGGATTCTGGGGATTAATGCGGAGCATCCATACTCCATATAAAAACGACAACGATCAACCCTGCCCCCGGAGTTCGGGGCCTTCGCTCATTGAAGAGATGAGTGTTCCAGAATCACTTGGTTATTAACTTCTGATAGGGATCTCTGTACAGCTCCACTAGGCTAAGGAAAGCATATTAAGTTGGACTTTGATCTTGCAAAAAACCCACATCTACTCCGTTGTCGTGCCAAGAGCTGAATAAGACAAAGTAGATGAATCCTGCAGTAAGCAGGGAATGATAAGTTAGGCGCTGCCGTTCACTTGTGCTCATCGACGCTTCTATCTGACCGGTAACACAGACCACCTTTTGTCTCTCTCATTTCCAATCATAATTCAATTAACTCAATTCATTTCATCCGTTCCTCTACCGTCCAAGTCTATACCCCCTAATTTCCCGACTTCGCAAAAATGACGAATTACATACAAGATGAAGTGCAGACGCACTCGGTTACAGACCCAGATGCCTTCTGGTCGGCACAGGCTGCTCTTCTGCACTGGCACAAACCACCGACATCAACCTTGACAAAAACGACAAAAAGATTAAAGAACGGGGTAGAGCACCCGCACTGGCGCTGGTTCGACGGTGGCGAGATATCAACATGCTTCAACTGCGTCGACCGTCATGTTTTGGCGGGCAACGGTGATAAACCTGCCATTTATTGGGATAGCCCCGTCACGGGCACGAAGCAGACACTCACATACGCGCAGCTTCTAGACGAGGTCGAGACTACGGCCGGTGCGCTAAGGGAGGAAGGAGTCCAGAGGGGCGATGTGGTGTTAGTCTACAGTGAGTGATACTCTTTCTGCTCATCTCTTCCATCTTCCTCCAGAGACCTCGACGGAATAGCGTTCATCGGAAAGGGCAATGAAATTAATTAATTGAAGTCAACTGACATTGGACTAAGTGCCCATGATTCCTGCTGCGCTCATCGGGATCCTCGCCATCAACCGTCTAGGCGCAATTCACGCAGTGGTATTCGGCGGCTTCGCACCTGCGTCCTTAGCCCAGCGCATCGATGCGTCGCACCCCGTTGCCATCCTTACAGCTTCATGCGGCATTGATGGGAACAAACCACCTATGAGCTATAAGCCCTTCATACACGAGGCTATCCGGCTGTCGAGTCACAAGCCAAGCCGTGTCATTGTCTGGCAGCGGGATGAGCTGAGATGGGATGCCTTTGATAAAGCGGGCGGAGAGCGAAACTGGTTCAAGATGGTCCGTAGTTGCAGAGCGAGGAACATCAAGGCGGCGTGCGTTCCCGTGGGAGCAAATGACGGCATATATATTATTTACACCAGGTAAGAAGCGATTACCTAACTCGGAACATTTGGAGTGAGACGTGCAGCTTGGCTGATTACGATCCTCAGTGGCACAACAGGTTCACCGAAAGGTGTTGTGCGCCCCGCCGGCGGCCACGCCGTAGGACTACACCTCTCCGTAAGCTACTTGTTTGGGGTACGCGGACCGGGGGACGTGATCTTCACAGCCAGGTAAACAAAAATCCTTCCAAATGAATGTTCGGGCTCGCAATTTCTGAAACGGGGGACAGCGATATCGGTTGGGTCGTCGGACACTCATACATCATCTACGCGCCGCTTCTCACAGGGGCTGCGACGGTCCTCTTCGAAGGCAAGCCCATCGGAACGCCGGATAGCTCTGCTTTCTGGCGGATCGTGCAGGAGTACAAGGTGAACACGCTCTTCACAGCCCCTAGTAAGCAAAGTCATCTCAAAAGAGTGGGACCCCCACGAAGGGCAAAAAGCTGATGACGATGACTATGAAAAAGCTGCTCTGAGAGCGATCAAGCGGGACGATGCGGACAACAGCCATCTCAAGCGGATAGGGGAGCAAGGCGGGCTGAAAAGCCTGAGAGCGTTATTTTTAGCAGGCGAGCGGTCCGAGCCTTCGATCATCACGATGTATCAGGATCTCATAGGGAAATATGGGGCAGACGGTGCCTTGGTCGTCGATAACTGGTGGTCGTCCGAGTCAGGGTCGCCTATTTCAGGCGTCAGCCTATTGCCGCAGTAAGTATGCGTGTTTGGGAATCACTTATTTCCCGTTATGGCGATACTTTCGCTCTCGCATGCTCATGAAACTTTAACTTCCCAAAAATGGAGTCACGGCCTTACCGTAAGCAGTCAATTCTAACATCTAAATTTCTATAGAGCCGGTCAGAACAGGACACTTCTCAAAAGAGATGGCAAGCTGCCACAAATCAAGCCCGGGAGCGCCGGCAAGGCTATGCCGGGGTTCGATGTTAGATGCGTCGACGACAACGGGGTCGAGGTGAAGCGCGGCAAGATGGGGAATATCGTCTTGGGTATACCTCTGGCTCCGACCGGATTTACGACGTTGTGGAATGACGAGGAGAGGTTTTACAAGAGCTATCTAAAGCGATTTGACGGGAAGTGGATCGATACGGGCGGTAAGGATCACAATTTTAGATGCCTGCATATCATGACTCTAACTATCACTATCAATACGTAGACGCTGGTATGATCGATTCGGAGGGTTACATTAGCATCATGAGCCGAAGCGATGACTTGATCAATACGGCAGGTCATCGACTTTCGACGGGTACGTTTCGTCCCCTTTCTAGCCGATAAAGCTCGCAGCTTCGCATATCAAGCTTACGAGACGCACAGGATCCATCGAACAGGCTATCACGAGCCATCCATTGATAGCCGAGGCGAGCGTAGTCGGGATTCCGGATTCTCTGAAGGGGCAGCTCCCATTCGCCTTCATCACTCTCTCGACCCCAGACCATCCGAGGTCCGCGATGCCTGACGCGCAGCTCTTCCGTGAGATCCAGCAGCGCGTGCGGACGCAGATCGGCGGCATAGCAACCCTGGGCGGGATTATCCAGGGCAAGGGGATGATTCCAAAAACGCGCTCGGGAAAGACGCTGCGGAGGGTGCTGAGAGAGCTCGTCGAGAACGCCGTGCATGAGGAATACGATAAGGATGTCCAATACCCCGCGACAATCGAGGACCCGTCCGTCATCAAGGTAGCACAGCAAAAGGTCGCGGAATACTTCCAACACAGAGGGAGCGCGCATAAAGCCATCGAGGCTAGAGCGAAGCTGTAAGCTCCGAAACCACGTGCTTCAGATTTCGAGGGGGGGGACTTCTTCCTACCAAGTGGGACGGACACTATGGGGAGTTTGAAGATAACAAGCCATCAAATTTGAGAATGCACATCGACTAGACTGCGACCACTCTCCCCCCGTCCTTTGGATGTTAAATCATTCGAGTTACATGAGACGAGAGCACTAAGTTGGTGCCACAGGACTTATAGCTTAGGCCTAGGACAAGTTGAATCTTATGTATTGTGTAACATGACAGTAGGTACTAGTAGCATAGCCCCAGTCGTGTATCCTGAGCCATTACACAAGAGATACCAGTGGTAGGATCCGGCGCAAATAAGGTACTAACACAAGAAGAATGGAGTTGCACAACTGCCTTCCAGAACTTTGAACTTAGCCGCGTAACCCATGTTCCGGTTGCCTTTAATAGAAAGAATAGGTAGGTATGATGTGCCAAGAAACTGAATGGTACCTTGCTATGCGTCTAAGCTGACCTTCCACGCCGTCTCCCCTCACCACCTTGAGGTCATCACTACAACACCCCGAACCATAACGGACTCACTCGGTCGACTCCTGTCACACAAAAGAAACAAGAATGATCAGTTAGGCCATCGCAACGTAGGCCAACTCATCTCACGTGGTCCCACGGCATCGGACTCGACGAACATCGCGGAAGACCGACTGCGGCGCCCGACGGCGCGGCCCCCAACCAACGATGGCTGACCAACGCATGTATGTGGCGCACTTTCAGCCTCGTGCAGCCCATCCCGGCCGTTTGGAAACCAGTCAGATAATTGAGAATTCTAATTTCCGTGAAACTGACGTCGATATCTTGAAACAGTTGGTTTACCCCGCCGCAGGCACCGTACAGCTAAAGCTCCACGAGTAAGCGCGGCGCGGCGTGCCGGTCGATCCCATTTGCAGATCATGAACAACATTCAGCCCTATGCCCCCCCACGTGTCAAAAAGGTCCTCGACGGAATACGGTGCTGCTTCACATTTCATCATACCCAAGCACCCCCCGATCAGGTGATATCATCCTCTCCCAAGCGGGCGGTTCACACCGAGACTTTTTGACATCACGTCGTCAACGACCGCTCGATAGCGGCCATCGATGAAGCTTATTATTAGCAATGGCAGTGTCGTCGAAAGTACAAGTTTCCTAGATGCTATTTAAAGCCTGATAGTGATTAGCTGGTCCTAGCAATTGTAGGCATGTATTAGTACCTAGGGCATTGCTATGCATTGTGTAGTAAAATAAAAAATACAGTAAAAATACATACTGAGGACCGTAGAGTAATACTCGAGTCAACCAGCAATGACTCCTAATTCGTGCCTTAGCAACAACCCCGCCAACATGTCCCGTTCATTGAGCTCGCACGTGGATTGGAGGTGTCGCCTTGTAAATACTCATTGGTTATAATTTATGGTCTTGGAACACGAGCAAGAGCTTGTGAGCCAACAGCCCATGGTCCCATGGCGAGTGAAGGTGGGCCTTAGAATCCTCCTGTCGCGGTAAGGGATGGAGTTGGGCCTTCACTTCGTGGAGTCATTGCGGGTTTGTGGCTTTGATTCGTCCCAAGATGAAGGTAATCGTCTCACTAAGGTAAGGCGAGGCATTCTGCTGTCTTTACGAGAATGAGAGAAAAGAACCGTATAGGGATTTCGGTGTTGAGGCCTGAAGAACTCGGGATATAAAATGGCTTCATGGTTCGCACCATCAGCAATGTTCTCTACTAGAGATTGAGAACTCATCAACTTCAGAATCGCCTTAACGCCACAAAGAGAAACCAGAAGTCTTAGTTTAAACAAAATGGCCGATATGCACTCAATGACGCTGTGCGTGACGACGAGTAAGTGATGAACACCCAGCTCAAATCCGATATACACAGATCAAAAACTGACTGACAATCGAAGGTGACGCTCGGGAAATCGATTTCGAGTGTAAATGGGCAAAATCCAATGCTACCACTGCCAAATCTATAGGGGGTACGCCTGTACAGACAATCGATGTTTTCTTTTCGGCGATTTCGACGAAGCCAGACATTTCCCCTCGCCCAAACACCGACACTTATAATCCGCGCAAAGTGCAAGTTCAGCCAGGGGTTTTCGACTTCCTTGACGAGTGTCTCCGTATTGCGGCAGTAACTCCAGGCCCTGGATTCGCAATCGTCAGATTCTTGATCCCACAGGAAAGCGGTACAATCATCAGGTCCGATATCGTCTCTTCTCGTTTGCGCGACGCATTCTGGGTTGAGAAAGCGGTATCCTTCGCTTCTCCGCTCCAAGTGTTCACTCGCTCCGTTCTCCGTCCCGGCGATATCTCGCTCATTGATATCATTAGCGCCTCTGCCGGAGCAGTGTTGGTGAAACCAAGCGCAATCCAACACCATCTCGGAGACAGCGCGAAACTCACATTTCATCTTCCCTTGGAGGTAGAGTCAGATTTCGAGGACAAACTTGCTATCTCTTGGATTTCGGCGGAGCCTGTAACTCGCAAGCGCCTCGTGCTTGTCGGCAGCAGCAATCAGGACCCAGAGGGCGGTGGTTGGACACAATTCGCGCGGAACGCGGCCGTAGCACTAGGCATCGACCTCGTCATTATCGACCGAGCGGACGGATGGCTAGCGAAAGGGAATTACACCTCATGGTATGAGGCACTTCTGCCAGCTCCTTCGTCTTGGTGGGCGGACCCATCGGCGGACGAGCTCGTGAAGCTCGTGGAAGGTTACAGGGCCAAAAACAGGGGGGTGAAAATCGACGGCCTGGCAACGTTCATCGAAGCCTTGCAAGTCCCCGTAAGCGTTGCCGCTTCACGACTCGGGCTCCCACATGAACGTACTTCGGCTTTTGAAAGGGCCACAAACAAGTATAAACTCGGGCAGTTCCAAAACAGACCCGCGTTTCTCGCTTCAAACACCGAGGACGTACTATCGCTTATCGGGCCACCCCAGAACAAGCTAACATTTCCACTAATTGTCAAGCCGTGCTTCGGGCTAAACTCCGAAGGCGTCACACGCGTAAGCGAAGAATCCGAACTCGGGGAGGCCATAGAGGCAGCGAGGATGTCTGGGAGGAGTAAGAGTGATGTTGGGGACAAAGTATTGGTGGAGAGGTATTGCGATGGTCCCGAAGTCGATGTCAACATGATATTTGTTGATGGAGAGGTCTTATTCAGCGAGATCTGTGACGATTTTCCGAAGGGTGCTGATGTTAACAACGTTGGCAGAAATGTTAACGACACGGCTGCGACCGAGAAGCTCACTCCAGATCAGCGCAGAAACTTTCAGGAGACTAATATGGTTTTCCCCTCTGCGCTTCCTGATGACGAGCTCGCAGCCTTGAAAAGCACCGTCGGAGACACCCTTAAGGCGCTTGGGTTCAAAAATGGCGTCATGCATGTTGAGGCACGCGTTGATCAATCTAAATGCAGCTACCAGTCTGCGGGCGACATTGTGGACCTGCGGCCGCGACAGTGGGATACCCCAACTGCTAAAGGAAATGTTGCATCAACGACAGCCGTGCCCACTCCCTGGATCATAGAAGTGAATCCACGTCCACCAGGACTATTTGCTTCTCAGACTCCCGGGTCCGTATATGGGATCGATTACTGGGGAATCTCGCTACTTCTAGGCATAGGCGACAAGGCGCGAGCAGCAGCTCTATCACAGCCCTTCTCGAATGGGGCGCAGAGCCACACAGTCCTCGTCATGATTCGTGCTGAATTTGATCCGGCTTGCGAGGGTATATTCGACTCCGATGATGTCTGCGCGGAGCTATTGACGCGCCACCCGGAGTTCAAAGAACACTTCGGACGTTACGGCTGCTTGTTGAGGAGAGGTCAGAGAATTCCACATCCTAGAGATGGCAAGAACACCTTTGTGGCGTACATGAATGTCTTTTCAAGGACGTCAAGACAGGAGGCGCTGAATATTGCGGAGAAAGTGAGGGAAGAAGTGAAGTACAAGATCCGATAAGAAATTTTGAGTGATCGTCCATTTGGGTTTGGGGTGTGTTAGGCTCAGAAACGTGGAACATCATAGACATGGGGCGCTGACTGCAATTTTGGGGTTTGGGTTTTGGGTTTCCAATAGACTGGTTTGGCAATAGAGGTGTTCTAGGGATTTGGTACTATAGATTCTGTTTATATAGAGGTGTATAGCAAATTTGGTATTCGGATATCTTTGGCCATATACAAGCTGCCTTGAAATAGGCGTGTTGTGTCGGAACATAGTTTGTACCACGTAAATAATGACACCTTTACGAGGCTTGTTTGCGGTTCACGAGATCATAGTGCATAAATGAACTCAGGATTCTCGCGGTCTGTGAGGTCCATGAACTCCTGGCCTTCGATCTTACTATAACCAGGGGCTGCTCGAATGGAAGCTTTGGCGATATTCTGACGTCTACACCAGAAGTAGATGAATATCATAACAAAATACGCCAAAATGAACGCTACCAAGATAACCGTGATGGCAGTATGGTATGCAGGTGCGTCACCCGGTCGAAAGACCTGAGGACCGATAATCTGCCACTTATTAGTATTCTACCGGCACTATGATACACCTGAGTCGGAAAAGACGATAGGAGTATGGGTTGACAATAGGTACGGATAAGGTCCGGTGGGGGGCGAATTTACGACTCGAAGACCACAAATGCGAAGTTTCGCCACTTACATTGCCGACACAGTAGGCCACGAGATACATAGCTGCCGCTGTAGTCTTCTTTGTCCATCCTGCGATATTAGACGAGATTAGACTGAGCACGCACACGAAGCCAGTTGACGAAGACCCCCATAGGTAATATCCCGCGAGTCGTCCTCCTTTGATCTCGGAAGGGAGGAAACGGATCAAGAATAAACCTAAGATTGCGAGAAGAGGGCCAATCGAGTTGATTAGCTGTCTCTTCGTTAGTGTTGCGAATTATACTATGGTAAAAGCATCAAAACTCACTATGCGGTTGTTGAATCTACGCCCGAGATACCCGAAACCGATCAAGGTAATGACCTGAACCGCCCCAGCGGGCA
This sequence comes from Xylaria acuta, assembly GCA_022495125.1. Taxonomy (NCBI): domain Eukaryota; kingdom Fungi; phylum Ascomycota; class Sordariomycetes; order Xylariales; family Xylariaceae; genus Xylaria; species Xylaria acuta. The sequence continues at coordinate 230,538 of MU383101.1, forward strand.
CACCCAACAGTAATGACTGAGTAGGGGTGAACCCAAAGGCCACAATCAGTTGCGAGAAATAATTTGTTATGCCGCCTATTAAAGTATCCATTAGCGGTTAATAGACGTAAGAAAAAAGGTGCCTACCGTTTGGAATGCTTGCGAGCAAGGAAAAGAGCACGAAAGCCCAAATCATTGGATCAGTGAGAGCCTCCTTGCATTGATACCATTTGAAATGCTTATTCCCGACGCCTTGTTGATTCTCACGTATTCGCTCGACGGCCATGAGGCGCTCATGCTCTGTCAGGAATCGCGCATTAAGTTGGCTATCCGGCATCCAATATAGAAAGACGACACCTAGGAGAGCCGTTAACAAGCCGAAAACAAGGAAGATCAATTGCCACCCCTTGATTAAAAGAGGATGTTTCTCCGTCCCTACAGCAATGCCATATGCAATAACACCACCCAATATTTGACCCCATCCGTTGAAGCTGAACCACCAGGATACTCGAGTACCTTGTTCAGGCGTGGTATACCATTGTGAGGTGAAAAGAACGAAACCTGGGCTGACCGCAGCTTCAGCGGCACCGAGGAAGAATCGTACAGCGAGGGCACCTCCGAGGTCCTAAGCCAAATCGTTAGTCTTACCTACCATTGTACAATTAACAAGACATGCGCACTACCTTTACAGCAGCCGTGAGAGCGAGGATTGAACCCCACAGTATCACATTAAAAGCAGAGTATTTCGCCAAAGGCAATCGTTGAAGAAGCCAATTAGTTGGCCATTCCCATACAAGATAACCGAAGTAGAAGATCGACGCAACCCAGTTATACTCAGATACTAAGGGTCATATCTCGTTAGAATAATTTTATCTCGGTGCCTCCAGCGATGGTGAAAGACATACCTCCTATATTAAGATCCGTCTACGATCAAGAGCCATCAGAATCTAGCAATCCGAGTTTTAGCGAGAGCGACTCACTTTGAATCCCACTATCGATGCGTAAGACAGGGTCGTCTTATCCAAGTAGTTCAACCCATACACAATGCACAAAAGAGGCATTATAGCAAAGTCAATCTTCTTCAACAGCTTCGACTGCTCTTCGGCACTGAGCAAAATCGTCTCCCCCGCACTGTCAGAAATTAGCAGTCTGCTATTGGCACGTAGTAAATCCAGAGTAGGGTCCCAGAAACACACGAGATAAGAGAGTCAAAAGGTCAGAATGCATACTGAGCGGCCACGAGTTTCAAGGCCTCATCTGGGTCGTTATCGACTATATGCTTCAGCGTGCGTTGAACCTCGGAAGCATAAGGTTTATGGCTCATCTCTGTCGCCTTTTCGGTAGAGCCGTCTACTGATGGCCCCGGATCTTGATCTGCCGACATTTTCATCATGTATTCCGCAATAGGAAGTCGGTCGGCCTGTCCAAGAAACACGGGAGCGACGACCGTGGGCCTAGCGGGCTGTCCGGTATATATACGTTATCTGACCATCATGATCCAGGCCCCCTGTAAATCACTGCTACCTTACTCCGCATGCGTGTACAGTATGTAGCACTGAGACAACCGGATATCTTAGAGCGGTTGGACAATCACCGTATACTGCCGTTTGGCGAAGGTGTGCATCAACCTTCACGACGCGGAAAACGAGGAGAGAGGCAAGGGTAGAGTGTCAATGTTGTTTAGTCTCAATACTGTTGATTCATGAAGGACTGCGCGGAGGTTGTTGTATATCACACAGATTCCCTTGAGGTATGATGCAGATTGCTTGTCAATGTGTCGGTGACCTGCCTGCAGGTTATGGTGGTCGGTCATCCAATCCCTACTGTGGCCGACCAGTGAGCAAGCAGTTGATTCTGTTGATCATCATGGCATGGTACTTTTACATAGTACTTTATAACTTGAACCAAGGGAATGGTACGCCTCTCACCCTCGCGTCAGCAGGTGGGTCGAGATAAGATAGGCCGACATGGAAGGAAGGTCCCCGCCGGTCTAGGTAAGCCCGGCGGGGAGGTGGGGCAAGTGACCCTCCGAGATATCAGATAAGATAGGAAAAAGGTAGTTCCTCCCAGCCAATCAAGCCGCATGCATGCTCGCCAACCCGATAGCCCACTGCCAACGCCGAAATTGGTGCGCACCAAAATTATTTTCGCAGGAGGGCGGGTCCACTCATTGTATCGTGGGGTGTCCAATTCCTTCAATCAACCACATTGCGCACTACCAGTCACCAACCGCTCACCTTGCCTCTACGACCAGTCCATCACACTCCAAACCGCCAAAACCAAGTGCGAAAATGGATAAGCAACCCGTCAAGCTCGTCAAGGTCACCCGCGTCCTCGGCCGTACCGGTACGAACAGCCAATGCTTTCTAACGATGTGAAGGGCCTGGGATGGGAGGCTAACAGCTGACAGGCTCTCGCGGTGGTGTCACCCAGGTCCGCGTCGAGTTCCTCGAGGATCAGACCCGCTCGATCATCCGAAACGTCAAGGGACCCGGTATGTCACTTGTCTACGCGATACACGCCCTCCGGCGCAGTCTGCGTTGAAAGAAGGGTACTAACCTTCCCTCCTTCCTATAGTTCGTGAGGACGACATCCTGTGCCTACTCGAGTCCGAGAGAGAGGCGAGACGTCTGCGATAAGCGAGGTTGGAAATCAACGATCGGTGGAAATTTTGCAATGGATTTCGGCGTATTTTACGGACTTCCTCGACCAGCCGTGATCCGTGCTGTCTGAGTCGATACCGCACGATTGAATGCTTGGGGATTAGCTGCTGGGCCGATACCAGACCGTTCGAGGGACACGACAAATGATGCAGATCATGGGAATAGACTGGCCATCAGATAGGCGTTGAATTATGACTCCTTGATCGGTTCATACATGGTTGGCGCAAATTGGCATATTGATTCCGAACAAAATTCTGAACCATCCCGAACCTCGACAGATCTGGCTTCGTGCTGGAATTCTTTTTGTGACATGATCGACCTCTGTTGTATGACGGTGGCCCAAGACCCCAGCCATTACCGTGGGAGAGGTAGGCTATTCAGACTGCGTCTATCAGCATTTCCAATTTCGAAGTTCCTCTACCAAAGCTATAGGATCTTGTTCGCCAAAGTCCAGACAAGCACAAATAATAAGCCCTTAAGAACAGTCACTTGATTAGCATAACAATGAATCCCCTCTTCGCATTCGATTACCAAAGACAGCCTAGGCCAAGGTCTCGACTGCTTTTATGTCTCCTACGAGAGGAGTCTTGCCCCTGGCTTATGTGTTGTTGTCCACGTGCAACCCCATATACAATTTGCACCATTGTCTATGTCAGGCCGAACACAGTGGGATACTTAGGAACAGGATGGATAAGCCAACATTCTGGCCAGAAGATAATCACCGGATAAACTTCCACATTCTACACATACTCTCCAATGCCTATTGCTTCGCCATACGAACAGGGACAGGGATCATCACCACGTTGGCAGGACCTATTCGGGGACCAAAATTACATCTTTTCGACAGCAGTGAGTGCCGCAAACAGGTTCTACCGCCCTAGCCACAAGAAAGATGCAGTCAGCCCCCATCCATTGGCAGCTTTCTCCGATGGCAGCTATGCATACGTATTTCACTCCATTAATGGTATCACAGGTCGTTCGTGTATGATCTTGTATATGAAAACGAGTGGAGGCTTTGCCTGCTCCTTTCACTTAAGCTCTACGATGAAGTTTTCATTATTCAAAGATCGACTCGACAGTCTTTTCGTATGTATAGCTGCGATGTTGGCGCGTACAATGCCATCGTCGCTAGTAGACATGGAAAGACGAGGTTGCCCGGTATTTCCCAACTGTGTAGCACTATCAATATGTGATGCTATAGTAGGTAGCGGGATGAAATTATAAGATGTGGTCTGGGTTCCTGGTGCCTAGTACTGTGTATTTATAAGGAAATACAGTTGGATGTCTTAGGATTGTGTTGTTATCATCATGGTTTCGCATTATTTAGCCTTTAGGTATTAAGTTACAGGTCCTGCTGAACTCCGGCGAGCGTCCGGCTCTTGTCACAAGTCGCCACCAGTTATTAACCTCTTACAATGCTATCTCAGCTGGATAACTCTGCTAGAAGCATCTCGCGGTGTTTTCTTCAATTCCACAATGCCCAAATTGCCTTAGCTGACGAAGGAATTAAAGTCGAAGAAGCCTATCGGCGGATACAGCTGATGGAATAGGGGTATGCTTAAACCTACATTTATAGCTTAAAACCCAACAATTCAACCATTAAATCGTACCATGCAGAATCGCGCTAGTATGTGAACGCAGTTAATCGACATCTGCTATACATTCCGCTATGTTGTGTCAGTTATCTTACATGAGCATCAACATCACTTTACCATGGTATTGGTTATTATCTTGCATAGGGTACACCAGGCTGGGATAACAGCGAGCTATCATTTGGAACAAGTAAATTCTGACGGAATTTTATATAAAGACCAACCACTCCTGATAATCGAGAATGAGGACTGGGGGTTAGGCGGACATACCCAGTATCGACGGTAAGAGACATAGGCGCATGTGTAGAATAAGTTGTGGCACTACATACTACTTTCTACACGGAACCAAAGAAAAAGAAAAAGAAATATATAGGCCGGTCTAGGCAACAGAACCTAGGGCTTTCCATTCAATAATAAGTGTTTGAAATACATGTCTTAGGCCATATGAAAATGAGGTGTGGGGGGGAGGGTTCTGACAATGGATGTCTGCGTCTTCAGGTCAACATGCCAAATACCTACAATTACATATTTGGGTCTATGAACATTACTGTCTACTTGGTAGGCGATCATGGTAGGGGAGAAGACAACTCAGTCACTAAGAGAGCGGGACTACACGTACTGTAAGTGGTCATCAACCAACGTTAGATATAATGCGACCAAGCTACGAGATACCAAGACAACTGTGACACAAGACCCTTGTGATGCGCTTACTATATATACATACCTACTTTACAGCACTATCTGTATGTCCCGACCAGGTACATGTCTCGGATATCTGGCATCCGCATGTAGTTGGGAAACAAGGCCGAGACGACCGCGTGGCGTAGAAACATGTCACACTTTGTGACGACGGCACTTCAGGACATCTGTCTCGGCAATAAACGTAGCGTATTCAACGTTCAGGTCTCTTATCGTCAGCCTCATTGATTGTTAGTTGACTGAGTCTCAACTTGGTAGGTAGATCGGAACTACAGCCGCTGATCGTGAGAGCCACGCGTCTAGCGTGGCCAATATTGGCTCGGTAGAGTCCCGGATCAGCCAACACAGATCGCCACCGAACGATGATCGATCAGTAGTAGATCATACGACTCATCATAACCCACCGTACACGCCACTTGCATACTGTGGACTAGATAGTATCTACAAAAACACCCGATCGAAATCAATAGTGAGGAAGGGCAATCTCCTTGTCTAGAACAGCGTGTGGCACCAGTCCATGAGACTCTGGATCCGAGACCACTGTCTCAAATCAGAGCTTCGAGTTATCGATGATTAATTAGTTGACTCAATGAACCCGCGGCCAAGCAACTGGCGAACGACATGTTACTTCACAGCATCAAACAAGTGGGAGAATACAAGGTTGGTGGACCAAAACTTGGCCTCCATACTGTTAGCATTGCCTTTGCACGGCTACAAGGATGTATCATACAGGACTTTGCCAAACATTAGGAAGAATTCCAGACTTTTCCAGAGGTCAATAAAACATCCACCAGAAAGGAGAGCCAATTGTGTACTTGAGTTGCTGGCTCTATCCCAGTTACACAACAATATGCGAAGTTTGTACAAGAATTGGAAAATCGTTCTAATTGGCGGCAGGAGCACAATAGAACGAAATTCTTGATCGGAGAGACGAATAGACGCGGATGGTAATGGGATTTGATTTTGCCCAAGATTGCGCAGAGCAACCTAGTATTCAAGAATTCTTTCTGGGTATCCCATTCCCAATTCGCGTTCGAGACCGCACACGTCGTCCATTGTGTATCCCATGTAATTATCTCCGTCCTGAACACCGAAACAAGATACAAGAATCAGAAAATTTCTGCGGGCATAATGAAGCGAAGACTCCACGAGGTGATGCAGAAACACAATATGCAGTGCTAAAATTCCTCCCACTCTATTGTGAACTCCACTTCCAAACTAACTCCGGCTGTCTTCCCGTCATGATCTTTTGCTTTCCGATTGGGTATTTGCCACTCCCCCACGATTAGGTATTACTGGTCTATAAGAGGATCGTAGGTCATCGACGCGAAGAGTATCCAGGAGATGTGCGTTTAGAGAGCGAATGCAACCAGACCCATGAGACCAGCGAAAGCAGCACCGGAGAGGGTAGCAACTTTTCCAGCACCGGCGGTGGGGATGGGCGAGGTGCTAGGAGTAGTGGTTGGGTAGACACCACCAGTACCAGCGGGGACCTCAGGGGTGGGAGTCGGGTAGACAGCGCTGCTGTTGGCAGGCGGGTAGGCGGGAACGCTGACGGTAGGGTAGGCCGGGACACTGACACTGACGCTGCTGCTGCTGCTGCTTAGGAATTAGCAAGATAAGTTCCATCTCGGAGTAGCTGTATCCTCTTACCAGGTGGAGCAGACAACGGAAGAGGTGGTGAAGACAGGCACGCTGACAGTGCAGGGGCAGTCAGTGATGGTTAGGGTGGTGGCCTATGTATGATGTTAGCCCGCAACTTCCAGATAAACTATAGCGACCAGGCGAATTGTGTCCATCTGTCCTGTCGCGTGTGTTCATCCTCAACACTCTCCACCAGGAAACTCAATTCGCCTAGATGTGTCGCATACCTCAGTCACAGTGTAGGTGTTGGTGCCGTAGGTGATCTGGGTAGGGCCCGGGCAGTAGGTCTCGTAAGAGGTAACGACCTGGGTAGTGTAGGTCACATTGGGGGCAGCCGAGTAGGCAGGGTAGCTGGCGGAGACGCCAGCGACGAGGGCAGCAGCAGCGATAGCGAACTTCATTTTGACTGATTGTCAGGCTGATTAAAACTCGGGTGGGAGTAAGTAGTCGAGGATTATAGGCGTCGGGTATGTATATTCTTAACGAATGAAATTGACTGTAAAGTCAGGGTTGTGTGAATGAGTGACTGAGCGTGGGTGGGTGGGAGGGAGAAGAAAGGAAATCTGTGGAGGAATCCATCGTGCAAAGGACTTATATAGCAGATGCGCACATGAAAGAGCCAGCATGGGTTGGGTACCTGTACAGTACGTACCTGTGCGCTGTAGCCACTTCAAGGTGCCGCGGGCCTGCTTTGGGCGCTTTGATGAGTGTGGGTGGGCCCTCCACCTGCGATATGGTAGAGGAGAAAGGACAATATCTCGATTTGGGCCAGACCGAAACAGTGGAAAGCACTTGCCATAGGTACACTACCTATGCTCTAGCATTTCATTGTTGCTGTTTCTTGCTCCAGCCAACGCCGACTACCCAATCGGGCATCTAATGTTCCAGGTTATCTTTTATAGCATTAATTTGCTCTAGATACGAGAAATGGTGGTTCCCACACCCTTCTGCGACTCGCTGCAGCAGTAGACACTCTAAATAATATTTTGTCTCAATCGTGAGCTACATTATACCATCAACGAAGAGCTATTCCTCCAAGCACATGCCTACCTACATTGAGCTGTTTGACGAGAAACACGAGCTCAGTTAAGTGAGCTGCCAAGGGAGAGTCAAGCGGACGACGTTGGACCGGGGTTGCCAAACGCATCGCTGTGCGCGCACATGTCTAATGCAGGTACAACAAGATCTGAGCAGGGGTTTGTCCAATAAGCAGTCTCTGGAACCCACGTAGTGGCTGCAAGGGAAATTAGCTCACCACTGGTCTTTTTCTCCTGTTGATGGAGATGCCCAATCGGGGAGAAATAAAAGGACTAGGTACTACTCACTTTCATGTATTACTTTCGAATAAGGAGTTGAGGCGGTATCGACTTTCGGTCGCAAGACCCAGTTACACAACATGCCCCTAAGGAGGGGAACAAGGCGGACGGAGCTTGTCTTTCAGCCTATACAGTATACCCATACTAAGGCACATAGGCATTTACTTCTACATCAAGTAACTGGGCCATTCTAGACTACGTGCAGTTCTTGTTCCTACACTACTATTCGTGCTCATAATTTTGGCTTACCTGTAATATGCAAACACCTGGGAAGACCTGTTGGCACAACTGAGCAACGATTTACTATGTAGAGTGTAGTGCAGCTTGACAGATGATGTGTTGGCCAAATACGGTAGTAAGAAGTGCGCTTCTGCAGGTACCGAGACTTTGATCCAGGGGCAACCTGATTGATGAAAAGAATGGGGCTGAAATCAACCGTCCCTGAGTTGTCATTACCCCATAGCCTGCGTACCTAGGTATTTTTAAGCGCTAACATTTTGATGCTATACCTCTGGTCATCGCTGGCAGCAATCTATAAAACACTCCGGTGCCCGCGTGCTGATTGAATATTTGATTACTAAGTATGCAATTGATCTTACAACAAGCTTCACACTCCATTCGGGATCTTGAGCCGCCAGGCGACGCCCGAGCTACCCAGGATACCGTATCGAATGTGATGAGAATAATCGCGTGCACAGAAGAATAAGACATAGCCATGATACTCTGCGACTGGGACAGTTTCCTATCCATATGGTAACCCATCCATGCAATAAAGGCTCCGCAACTTGTCGCAGATGCACACCCTGCCGATCAGCAACTTCATCCTGCTTCTTTTTGCTATACATAGTGCTCCAGCGCAGAATTGCAAACGCCAAACAGCTAGGGCCAGCGGTCTTGACTGACGATAGAACGTGGCTCATGACCAAGTTTTATTGGTTACTCATCCTCTTTGGGTATCTATGATCCAATTGTCTGTTGTAGTAGGCTGATCTAAACTCGTAGGGTTTGAGTCAAGAGCGACATGGCTCCGAGATTTGATACTTCATTGCTTCGGTGTCTAATGTGCGTGGTGACTTCAACGACGATAAATTCATGTCTTGACCATCACAAGTAGCGTGCATCAATATGCCTATAGTCTGGTGTATTCTGAATCATCGTGTGTTGGCATCAATACGATAACTGGCTTTGGTTTGGAGCAGATTATGGCACGACCCTGCGGGAGGCCGCCCCAACTGCTAGGCACAACAACACTCAGAGCCTAATGTTCATTCTTCAGGAATGATCGCTTCTGTTTACACGGTATTGCTACATGTGCAACGACAATGGCCTGGTGAGGATTATGGCTATCTCTTGCAGGATGCTCGATCTCGGAAAGCGAATCATTGCAGCCTTCGAAAACCGAAGGAGACCCACGGCCCATTACTAGGCTACTTGAGAAAATCGAAAGCCTCACTGAGAGAATTGCTATAAATTAACTATCAAAGCGGCGTCTCTGTTTGACAGATGTTGAATAGAGACCGGGATCTTTTTGGGGTGGCAGGGTGATGACTCCAGACTGCAGAATGTTGCTAAACGGCCTTACGCCCACGAGGTACGTACCAAGATTCTGATACTGGAACTATTCGTTCTACGATCGATGAAAGCTCATCAGCACGCGTCAGCTCATAATCAGGTCCTGAGTAACCTCGGTTATACTCACGGCGAAAATGGTCTTCTTATGCATTCCTGTCTACATCGTTGAACGTTCTCTGGCAGCATTTAATGCATCTCCAGAGCTACCCTAGCATGCAAAAAAGCAAACGCGATCTCCTAAAAGGCCGAGTGCTAGATTAAGACGGTAAGACACCAACCCACGATACGGCATTGTTTATAAGTGCCATGATCCGTTTTCAGCAGCTTTTAGAGAGGTATCACGACCGCTCAAAACCACCTTTGTGGATTCACTTCGTCGGGGACGAGGTGTGTTTCACATAGTGCAAAATCTAGGCCGAGAGGGTCCGCTCACGCAATGCAATTGTGGAAAGACCGATTCACTACGAGAAAGGTGGTCTTGTGCGTATGCATGATACTTGCATCATTTTCCTAGTAAGCCGATTAGCCACAACACTCGCTTCAAACACCGAAGAGCTTCTCCCATTCTTGTGCACCGGAGTTATAGAGAAGGATAGCACTCTTCATATCAGAGATGCTTAAGCTGATCGATGAGAAGTTGGTGCGCTTTCATGTCTTTGCAGCTATTCCGCTCTTCAAAATATTTCTCTTGAAGACCAAGGACCACACTCCCAAACAAACTCTTACCTGAGCCTGCTTTACCGGGCGGGCTCGAACGTTCAAGAAACTTTACAAGGTTTGGACACTACATTTGAGTAGCTCAAATACTCAATCGCCACTATTCTAATTAGAAAGCTATGGTTCAGGTGATACTGGTTGTCCTGCTGTCGTATCCCCTTGGTACGCCTACCTCGTTGTCAACTCGGTATTACGTAGTATGGACTTGGTATTGACGAGCTAGTAAGTTTGGGGTTCCTAATCAGACATCCGCAACGTTGAGAGAATGAATATATTGATGCCGTCAAGTTTCAGCTAAAAATATACGTCACTTGGATGCTGATTATAAAGTCATTCTGAAAACACACATCGAGTTGTGCCAATTATTGGTACGTCGTTGATAAGATAGAAATCGGCGCTGGGATTTATACAACTGCTTTGTCCAACAATCTTTTACGCGGGTATCTACCAAGAAAAATGACTGAATGAAGTGTATCGAGCGGGTACGTGCCTATGTAGATCGTTTGCTAGGTACCTACATAGACCTCCTGGATACCCAGGCACCTGAGGTATCACAGCCATATCAGCTCTCGATCAGGGAGCTCCACGGGCTCAATATATCATATAAGGCACACTTCTTAGGCCCATACCTCCAGTCGTAACCACTTAGGTAGATGCATCCTTCAAACGTATGAGCATTGCCTACATCATATCTTCAAGAATCCAAGCAGGTTCATCTGCTTGCCAATCACTCAATCTTATCTTTTCAACACCGCCGCGCTAAAGCAAACGGCAACACTGGCCTGCAAGCTCGTCTTGCGACATAGTATAGCTCGTGAGCTTCCAACCTATATCTCCTCACATACACAACATGATAGCCTTCAATTTATCATACTAGGCTTTCATCTCTCGTTCTAAGCTACCCAGGGTGCAAATACAATCATAACATTACAGCAAGTAGGACTTCTTGAGGTACGTACCCCATTTTCTAAACCTTGCAAGGCACCTTCCTCGTTTTCTACAACTCATTGGGTACCTTCCTATGAGTTGCCTTTCTGCACCAACAACAACACCTTTAGTAGACCCGGCAGCCGCACCTTTACTTCCACCCTACATGTACCTATACCACCGTTCGATAATTTCCTTATCTGTCCCTACCTACATATGTATGTACTTAGATGCCACTGCGTGTTTACAAGTTCCTAGGTACTTAACTTACCTGCCTAGCAACCCCTCTCTCCTTGATTTCGTTTTAACATCATTACCTCGAGTCCCAAGGCACTTTCCCCCAGCACTTGCTTCGGATGTTCACTCTCCTAACAACTCCCATTTCGCCTCTAGGACTGTCTCTAAGTATTTTCTTTCCACCTGACTTCAGCTCTGAGGTGCAAGTTCCGAGGGTTTGATCCGGCTTTGACCACACAAGACCCGTTCGTACCGTAAGTTATCCCCTGTCTCCCTTACGCAACCATCGGTTTTGTCTACAAACCAAATCTCGTCCCACTCCTGCTCTGAATTCCTACCTACACCCAGGCTCCGAAGCTCCGCCTCTCCTTCCCTCCCGCCTCTATAACTTGTCCCTCAGCAAATACGCTTACGACTGCACATCGATACATTTAATCTGCTGCTCACAAGAATCCCACGCACTGCCCAGGGTGCATCAGTGTCACTCATGCACCGGTAGAGAGCCTTGCTCTGCTTCATTTACCTCTTCTTCTTGTTGCCCTCGTCCCTTACCATTCCAGAAGTTGACCTGCTCAAGAGACCTGGCCATCACCAACCTCAAGCAAGCATTCCCGGTAAGCTCAAAAGCGAAAGCTTTGTTCGGTTGGGACCTCGCGCTCTTTCGTTCGGCCACTATCCTTACATCCTAAATCGTTTCATACTATTTTAGTGTCTACTAGATCTACTCGCACCCTTCTTTCAACTGCCACTCACTCACCTCACTCGGTCCGACGACCCTATTCCCATCTGATTCTCAACTTATTTCCTCAACACACTACACTCTCCTTCTAGCTTTGGTACACCATCCTCTTAGCCTTGCTAGCCAGTCGTACTAACTAGCTATTAAGCATACCTTCGCTCAACATGTCTGGATGGGCACCCGCTCCCCCTAGCGCTCCCTCCAGCGACGCTGGCGAGGCGCAGTGGAATAATGAATCTGCTAATGACAAGTGGAATGATGGTCCTACCAATGGCAGTTGGAATGATACTGCCGGTGCCAATGGTGGAGGAGCAACCGCATCTTTCGATGAGGGTGATGCGAATGGTTTTGATGCCAGAGGTGGAGGGGGCGGTGGTGCCTGCTTCAACTGTGGTCAGGAAGGGTAAGTTAACTACGGAGATTCGAAGCGATAATGCCATACTCATTTCGTTTTCTAGTCACAACAAGGCAGACTGCCCAAACCCTCGCGTTCAGAAATGTCGACATTGCAATGAGGAGGGACATGTGGTTCGAGACTGCCCAACTGCACCACCTCGTGAGTTTACTGGGGAGTGTCATCACTGCCATCAGGAAGGGCATATGGCCAAGGATTGCCCTACAAAGCCTGCTGAGGTCTGCAGAAACTGTCAGCAGGAAGGTGAGTACTACTATATATATTTATTGTATTCTTGCTAAGAGACAAATGCGACCAGGACATATGGCTATCGAATGCAAGAATCCACGAAAGGTCGATCGTTCCCATGTCGAGGAGGTGAACCCCGAAATGGCCTGGAACAAGATCTCAGAGGCCGTGCAGGAGCGTGATATAGACGATGTCAAAGAAGCTATCCAGCAATACGTCAAGGCATGCCCGGAGACTACTTATGTTGAGTTGGAGACCGCCTTCCGTACACAAGACATCGGAGTATATCTGATCGCTATGGAGAGTCAATCCATGATCTCCACTCTGACCAACATGGATCTTCAAGGCAACCTGGACAAGAAGTACAAGGTCAATTATCGATTCGACAAGAAACCCACTCGTCCTCGTGAGCGAGAGTTCTGGCCCAGCAGCACTGAGGAGAATATGGAGCGCTTGGCCGATGCCGGTGATCCCGTTGGCAGAGGCCTCTCTAAATGCAGCAACTGCAGTGAGCTTGGTCATATCGCCAAAAATTGTCCGCAGGAAAAAATGGAAAAGGAGCGCGTTGTTATCATGTGTTTCAATTGCAACGAGCCCGGACATCGCATCCGTGACTGTAAGTACACAGGTGTTGGCAGGTTTAGTGTATTAACTAACATTTACTAGGTCCTCAAGATCGTGTGGACAAGTTCGCCTGCAAGAACTGCGGGTACGTTCTCTTAGAGTTAACTATTTGCTTCTAGCTGTGGATGGACAAAATACTAACCTGATGGTCGTGCTGTAGCAAGGGCGGACACAAGGTTGCTGATTGTCAGTGATCCCATATCTCGAAAGCTCCCGTATCCGAAATAACTACTAATAATTCAATAGGTCCCGAACCTCGTGTTGCAGGATCCGATGTCGAGTGCCGCAAATGCGGCGAGAGTAAGTCCATACGATGATTAATGAATATTTACGGTCTAACCAGTTCACCATAGCGGGCCATTTCTCTCGAGACTGTCCTCAGGGAGGTGGAGGTGGAGATGGTCCACGGGGATGCTTCAACTGTGGCCAAGAAGGACACTCGGCTCGCGATTGCACGGAGCCGAAGAAGATCATGTGCCGCAATTGCAACCAGGAAGGTCATATCTCTCGGGAGTGCACCGAGCCTAAGGATATGTCCAAGGTTCAATGTCGCAACTGTGACGAGTATGGCCATGGCAGCCGAGAATGCCCCAAGCCCCGCGATTGTAAGCACTCAACAGGATTGGGGAGTACTATCGCAAAATGACGTTGCTAACATAGTATAACAGATAGCCGCATTCAATGCCAAAACTGTGGTGAGATGGGCCACATCAAGTTTCAGTGCAAGAAAGAGACGGTGGCTCCCGACACCTTTGGCGGTGGCAACGACGGGTTTGCAGGCGGAGGTGGCTTTGGCGAGGGAGCTGGAAAACCAGCTTCGAGTGACTGGATGAAGGAGGCCGCCATCACCGCGGGTTCTAGTGATAACAAGGGATGGGGTACGTCTGGTGCTGGAGAGACTGCAGGTGCTTGGTAGATTCTCGGTGGCCCAAACCTGTGTTTGTTGATAGGTTGCGAATGGGTTTGCACGACGGGACAGTTAGCACGTTTTCTCGCGGTCTGGTTTTGCGATCTGATTTTAAGAGATATCTCTGCTGACTACAAGGAACCGGTAGTACCGCCTTGTCGTCTTGATATTCTCAATCTGCTACAGGAGATGCATGTCACTATACTCTCTTAGGTTTAGAGTCAAGCAAGATAGCAGCACCCTCAATGTACAAAAGTTCTGATCTTCTAATAGCCATTGTGCGATGATACTTGGCGTAACATTTATAGACAGGGAGTATCGCTCGGTCAGGGCCATTTCAACAACCAAGGAGCGCGTGTTCGCTGTAATTAAAATTAAAGCTATTTTGAGAAAGCGGGCGTAGATCGTCTGCTTTGAGGTGTTGTGTCGACTTGGGCTTCACAAGCACGGATGTTGGTGATCGCTAAATTAGGCTGCTACAGTGCCTAACGCGTGGCGTTTCAGCCACAACTTAGGCTCCAAAGCCAGCCACTTATCATATACCTAGGCACTGCACACTGCCCCGCACACTTGTGGCAGGCGAGTGGTACCTGCATGGAGCTTGCCCCGCGTCATTACGTCTGAAGCCGAACGAAGGGTCGTGACATTCAGGCAGACAGATATCTAGTTGACGCCCCTTTTTCTACAATACTCGTTCTGGTGGCCTCTCTCCGAGGCCTAGAAAGCTCGACTCTTTGTCCAAATACCGATTTCTTTTTCCTTCTCTTTCTCTTGCTACCCGCGATTCATACGTCAAGATGCCAATCACGATCGAGAAGACCTTGGCCGCGTCCCCAGTGACAGCTCGAGGACAGCCGACACAGCTATCTACCGACCCTACAGGCACAAAAATTGCTTACGCAGTGAGTAACTCTGTGCTGCCGCCTTGCGCCTGACGCTTAGTCTAACGACCAAAAGTCTGGCAAATCGATATACCTGCGTTCCATCGATGACCCATCAGACTGTCTACAATACACCGAACACACTGCGCAGACAACAGTTGCCCGGATCGCACCGCTTCCCAATATCGTACCCGAATACAGGATCGCGAGCGGAGACGTGACGGGCTTGGTTCGAGTATGGGCCTCGACGAAAGATGGAGTCAAAAGAAAGGGTGAGTTGGGCTTCGCCAAGTGGTTTACCGTTTATCAACCCAGTTAACAATACTTCGTCGAAGACGAGTGGCCGGCATTTTCGGGGCGAGTAAACGATATAGCATTTGCCAGCGATGGTGATCGGGTCATAGCTGTTGGTGATGGTCGCGAAAAGTTCGGGCACGCCTTCAACATTACCGGCGGGAAAGTGGGAGAGATAACAGGCCACTCCAAAGTCATCAATGCTGTCGCTGTACGACCCACGGAAAGGACAGTGCGCGCCATTTCCGCCGTGACAGTGAGTGATGATGCGTCCGTGTGTTTCCTGGGGAACGTCCCGAGCCCTCTCCAGTTCCAGTCGAAGGCGGACGGCCTGCATAAAGGCTTTGTCCTTGGCACCGCGATTTCGCCGGATGGCAGCAAATTGGTCACTGTGGGCGCCGACAAACGGATTCAACTATACCTGTTCAACGAGGAGAAAAGCCCGAAGGGCTTTGATCATGCAAGAACGGTTGGCGAGGGCGAGCACACCGGAAGTATATTTGCTGCTAGCTGGTCAAGTGACTCCAAAAGATTTGTCACTGCCAGCGCGGATCAGACAGTCAAGATGTGGGATGTGGAATCTGGCACCGTCTTGCGGACCTGGAGATTTGGCGATGGTGGCGTTAGTGTTGATGATCAACAAGTTGGCGTTGTCTGGCCTCAGGGACGGAGCGACGGTTTGATTATCAGCCTAAGTCTCGGCGGCGACCTTAACTACCTGAAAGAAGAAAGTGACAAGCTAGTCAAGGCTGTCCAGGGACACAACAAGAGCATCACGGCCATGGGCGGCAATGGCGAAACGTTATGGACCGGAAGCTTTGACGGCAAAGTTTGTACCTGGGATATAGCTTCAGGGGTTGGCACAGTTATCGATGGTCAGAGCCATACCAACCAGATTACGGATTTTGCATCAGCATCGGGACAGGCATATAGTGTCGGTTGGGACGACATGCTGCGCATAATAGACGTGTCCACGAAGACATTTGCTGGCGAGGCTCTAAAGCTTTCTGCGCAACCTAAAGGTGTCGCTACTGCAGGTGGCCGTGTTTATGTCGCTACCATGGCTGGTGTTGAAATCTACGAGAAAGGCCAACTTGTAGGAAAGCTCAACATCACGGACTCGCAACCGACCGCCATTGCGGCGCACGGCTCAATCGTCGCTCTCGGCACGAGCAGCAATGCGGTTAGGTTGTACAAGATCAACGGAGGCAACGGGCTCGCACAGGTAAGTGAGGCAAAAGACTCGGTTGCGCAGATCTCAGCTGTGGCCTTCTCGAAAGACGGATCTTTGCTCGCCGCCGGTAACCAGAACGGCAAAATTTACGTTTACAAGACGGACGGTCTACAGCTCGTCACTGACCGGTGGTCTGCGCACAACGGTCGTGTTACGAGCATTGCCTGGAATGACGCAGGCACCCAAGCCGTCAGCGGTGCCCTGGATACCCACATCTATGTTTGGAGCCTCGCTAAGCCTGGCGCTAGAGTCAATGTGTTGAACGCACATAAGGACGGGGTGAATGGTGTGACTTGGGTTGGTGAGAACAAGATCGCGAGTACTGGCGGCGACGCAGCAATCAAGATTTGGAACGTCTCAGGAGTACAGTAGATGAGTAGCGGATCAACGACGCAGATTTATGCTGCCCAAGAAAAGTGAATGAGTCATGGCCAATGATTACACGGCATATGAAGACTAGCATACCTGGGTATGAGCAGCCTTCGCGTATAAAGGGTGAAAATGGCTTCGTTCATGTCTATAGAGAACCGTGGAAAGGAGTGTTGGCGGAAGAGGGCGAGTTAGTATTGTTTGTACTCGCTATTGAACAAGTATTGACATAAAATATCGAAACACCAACCTTGCTATGCAGACAAGGGGTGTTCAGAAAAAGAAACAAGAACCATGTTGTCGTAAGGTATAAGAAAAATCCAAGCAGTTCGCTACCCAACAACCCAGGTGGTAACGGAGGTTACCTATAGTTGTATGGGATGTGAGTGGCCCCTCTAGACCATTTTCTGTTTGCTCATCTCATCAAATGATGTCCTCGGCACCTGAAGATATGCTGTCGTTACCTACCTAGGTACCTCAAGTAAACAGGTAAACAAACCGTAGATAGACTACGTGCATAACTTCGAACACAAGATTGTTGATGCCTTGCGTGGTGGACATGTGTGCGCCAACCTATCTATCTACATATAAGTATCTATCTGCCTGTCTTGTTTCCCTGGCTGGGCCGGGTTCTCTGGGCCGGTCTGGGAAATCGACCTCGCACGTGCGGCATGCGGCACGATCCACTCACTCACTCACTGGTCACGTTCGTCAGGAGCAGTGAAGACGAGAGATACCGCTTCGCGTTGCGACGAGATAGACTCGGAAATAAGCGATTCGGATAACTAACTACAAGCGTGGAACGGTAAAGGGTAGTATGTACCTAGTGTCGAGGTGGGCGATATCATACGATGGGTGCTTCAACTCTGCCACATGCAGACCGTATGTATGCAACAGTCTGTGGGGCAGCCGTACATATGTAGGTACTGTAGGTAGTCACGGGCGCGACAATCGAGTATCTGGACGACGAGAAAAACCTGCTTAAGAGCTGTGCTTCCCTGTTTTTCTTTAGTTGATACGTCCATTCGTTCATGGGGTCTGGTACATATTTTCATCTTGGACCATACACTAACTAGTCCGTCTATCCCGACTCGGTTTTTGCCGTTGCACACTACGACAGCCAAAGAATTATCTCTCACAAGTTGTCGTCTTCGAGAAATGGCTTCGAGGACATCAAAACATTATTATATAGTCTAGTGGTCATTGTGTATATACCAGGCTGCCACATTCATTCCATCAAGCGCGCCTGTATCCGACTGTATGTATTCAACCATCAGTACCCAAAAACGACACCGACTATGAAGAGCGGCCGCTTTTCATCAACGAAATAAACCCAATAGATTTATTGTCCAGTCCCACCGTCATTACCAATCCCTCCAAGGCCCAAACTTAAAACGCCATCTCTTGGTCCCTGTCTATACTAACTCCTTTGCTGTCCAACTGGTATGGATATCTAGTTCGAGAAAAACCAAAAAAGGGAATTACATATTATGTGTCAATGACGGTGTGTCGCGCCGAGACGAGTACCACACGGCAATGTAGCGAGGGAATTACCAGGCGAACACCATCAAAGCAGGATTAAGAACGACAGGGAGGAGGAAGTGGCAAGCCACCAACCAGGCGAGAGGGAAGATGGATGCGAAGTAGGTGATACGCCACTCAACCGGAAAGCCGTAGATACCAGCAACGATGAGGCCGACGGTGCCGAAGCAGAAGACGAAAGTTCCCTTGAAGCGTTTTAACAACTTGGGTATCTCATCGAGAAAGTTAACCTCTTCGATTTCCTTCGCCGTCGCGCCCCAGGTCATGTCGATGCTGAAGAAGTGGCACAGGATTGCCTGGGATACGTGTAGCGACAAACCGCCCAAGAAGATACTCATGACTGGGATCCATTTAACGTTGTCCCAGACTAAAAACGAAAACATTAGTCTCTACGGCTTATTTACAACATAACAGAGGAGGAAAACTTACAAGCGCCAATGAGGGACTTCTGATTGAGACGGTACCGCAGGATAGCGAGCGCAACATTACCAAAGCCGGTGAACACGACGATGACAGAAACGAAAATAGCGAAAGAGTCGAGGTAG
Source organism: Xylaria acuta (assembly GCA_022495125.1). Taxonomy (NCBI): domain Eukaryota; kingdom Fungi; phylum Ascomycota; class Sordariomycetes; order Xylariales; family Xylariaceae; genus Xylaria; species Xylaria acuta. The sequence continues at coordinate 249,662 of MU383101.1, forward strand.
TACTTGTCGTACAGACCATAGAAAAAGCCGGTCAGGAAGTAGTTGAACAGGGTGATGATCCACGAGGCACCGATGGCATAATACGTCCCGATATAACTGCAGATGGTCATCTTCTTAGGGAGATGGATGCTAGAAGCCAGGAATTTCCGGAAGAGCGGTGTGATCGGACCTCGTGTCGGCCAATATCGCAGAGGGTGGAACATCAACTCGTTGCAGCCATAGGCATATTTCTCCCAACGCGCTAGCTCGTCGTATACGGTCAAAGACACCCCTTCTTGGAATCCTTCACCCGTGTACGAGGCGAAGCGGCAGCTGTAACCGGCGCATTGGAGTCGGAGAGACATGTCGAAATCCTCCGAGACATGGGATTCGGACCAGAACTTCTCGTAGCCGTCCTCGTCTTGGTACGAGGCGGCGTCCTGCACGGCGGACCAGCGCAGGATGGCATTGTGGCCGACGAAAGGGACGGAATCACCGATTGACACAGTGTAGGTAATTGCGGAGTAGATCAGGTTCGTGAACCATTCGACACTTGTACTATGTTAGTTTCATGCTTTGATAAAGCAGTACTCAGGGAATATAGACTTACCCTCCTTCGAAGAACGACTCGCTGACTCGCATGACACCGGAAGAGAACTGTAAGATTGCAACCTGAGGGGACTGTTCCATCTCACTAACGGCATCTAGCAGACAATCCTCAGGCACACGGGTATCCGAGTCGATAATTAGAATGTAGTCACCGATGCGAATGTTACCTTCGGCCCAGGTACGGCCTTCATCCTCCTGCAAGATCTCGGCAAGGCACTGTTCATAGGCGGCATACTCGTCTTCCTGTGTCCATTTGGCAGGCCTTTGAATCTGAGCCAACATATCCTCAACGCGATTGCTGACCATCATGGCATAGTTCATGTTCGATGCCTTCTTGAACTTTCCACGGCGTAGGAATGGTCGCTCCCCGTCCTCAGGGGTAGGGTTGTGTTTCGGACGAGCCACCCAGCCAATGTTGTTTTCATCGTAGAATTCGCGACGGGCCTGAGCTTCTTCAGGTGAGATGAGCTGCATACCGTCGTCATTGACAAAGATATTGGCGGAGCCACCTTGAAGCTCGTACGTCGATATACACTGTTTCAGGGACTGGACGGTTGGAATAATGACAGCTTTCAGACCTTCCTTATACACTGGCATCTGGATGGTAACGTGTGGTAACGTATGGTGCTCTCGGTCGAGTCGCTTTGGCGGTGCTCCCGAGTAATACTTGCTGTTCTGGGTAACAGCAGAAATAGGACCGAAGATTTCGAAGAAATTAATAATGATGGTCTGGAAAAAGAAGTAGCCAACCCATAGCTGGAGCGGGCTGACTATCAGAAGTGCTAGACGAACATATGAACCATCAGTCGCAACCTCAAAGGCGAGGGACCTATAACCGATGCCTAAGGTGGCGATGGCCAAAGCCACAGTGAGTGCTACGGTGAGAGCGCTGGTGAGTTTTACCCGCCTGTCCGGAGAGTCGGCGGCAGACTCAAGATCAACTGGCGTGACGTCTACAACTTGGGCCCTTTCGCTTTTCTCGCCTTCTGCCTCATCCTCTTCTTCGTCTCCTGTTCCCCATATCATCCTCATCAGCTGACGTTCCAAAGCTTCCGCCCTAGCGAGGACCTTCTTCGGTTCGTCATCCCAAACGACCATGATCTGGAGGTCCTGAATGAATGCGGCAAAGTGATGCTTCTGGCACCGAGGCAGCTCACGCATACTAGGTAAGACTTGTAGTCGCAAGCCGTCTGGTAACGGGATATATTCGTAAGTCGTTCGCCTTGACGCCAGAATCACGTTGATCACCCTCGTGTTGATAGTCATCGCACACTGTAAGTGGGGTTAGCAGCTATTGATTGGTAAGACATCGTGGAAACAATTACATACCCTGACATTCAGTTCCATTGCCATGTCGTATAGGCTGTACTTCATCTCTTGCAGCTGTGGTGGGCAGCACGCATAATTGTTCCTCCCCTTCTTGAGCACGACACCCTCACCTGGCAGTATACCGGTTGCGTATTGCCTTTCCAACTGCTGCTGATAGAGCCAGCTGCACATGACGTCCGCCTTCACGTCGACAAGACTTTCGCGGGCATTTCGAAAGTCACCAGTGGGGTATAACGAGCCGCGATAAGACGAACCTGGTCGCGATCCCATCGGGGTGCCGGGAATGGAGAAGTTGGGCGTAGCCACGGGAGCGGCTCTCCCAACATCGAGTTGCTTCATGCTGGTCTCACTAACCTCCGACACCTTCTTGCCATGGCCTTTTTCTTCCTCATTTTTGTTCTTGCCCGGAGCGAAGTACGACTTGAGGAAGCTCATGGCGACGATTAGCCGTGAAGCAAAAATTCAAACGAATGGCTACGACTTCGCTCGCTCTATGCTTGCCGGCACTACCCAGGCAGTAAATCGGAGAAACGAAGTGAAGAGAAAACGGAGGTGGTCACAGTTATGAGAGGACAGGACAGGGGGAATAGGTTAATGGGCTTGGGTCCCAACCGGGCGTCTGGGCGGACACAGCACAAGACGAATCGGACAGGACGGTTAGGCCCCCCTGCGGCTAGCTGCACGCTGCAGAGCGCTATCAGTTCTCGGCTGGGGACCTACTCCAGCCGCACGAGCAGTCTGGACACTATGTTGTATTGGCGTCAAGAATGCGTTAGCTGATGAGGGATCTAGATGGATACGTGTGTCGCGTGGGTCAAGCGGCGTCTCGACTGGCCCGGTACCTGAACCAAACAGCCACCAGATGCTGCGCTGACCTCCCAGGCACCTAGCACGAGAGAAAAAAAACACAGAAAGCTGCAGTTAGGAGCGAACCTTCCACTGGGTGCAGTAGAGTGACCCACCCTACTCTAAGACGATGCTTTGATATGGATGAACAGTCAATATCTGCTCATCTTAAGATGGGACAGCTCGCGTGGTGGAAAAGTTCCGATGTGCAATGGATCGTTGGCCAGTTTTGTTAGGATGGTGGGTTATACCCATGTACTGTACTGCGGCCTGGATGAGACCAGGTAGTGGTACTAGTATCCGTAGATATTGATGTGGTTGGTGCCTGGACTGCGCTGGCTACGCGATGTCAATAATGGACTGTTGAATGGACATTACCTCACTCTATCTATATGTACCTTTTGCGAGTACACTGTAGAATATCGACTAAGTAGGTAGGGTTTGACCACCTCGCACCTCAAAGGTAATTCAACGCTGGTGCTGGTATGGGCAAGCCATCATAAAAATTGAATGCTAGAAGATAGCGATCCGTATCTTTTTGGCGTGCAGTAGTTCGCGACGGTGGCATTTTGCCTTGTATAGCAGTACCAATACTATACGTGTAAGCTGAGAATAGCTTTTTATAGCTCACCCACCTCATCACCTCTGCATGATACGATGCAAGCCACAGAACGGAACGCCCTGTGCGTAGATAACGAGCGAGAATACCGATCCCTCACATTGTCCACAAGTAACAGTACAGTAGGCGAGGACCTGGCGACGTGGGATTGAACCGCCACTATTGTAGCAGGTGAGCTGAACTGAAGCCGAAGCGAGAACAGAAGATGGCGGCTCGACACTCCAGAACCTGACCCGCCACGCCGCTAGCCGAGCTGACCGTGTCAAGTGGAGACTATCGGAAAAAGTGATAGTGGTGCCAGGGACTTTCTCCTAGCGCCCGCATCCAGACCGTCTTGGCCTTTGAGCGACCTCTTCGTCTACACTATTAATTGCTAATTGATTATTGCCTCATCAATAACTGTCGGAAACGGAGAAAGTTTCTCGGTGTCGGGGTCGTCCACCGTCCAACGTCCACCGTATTCCGATCGCACCGGCTCCTGCCTTCATCGACTCCTGGTTTGGGAAGGAAGCGAAGCAAGCAGTGTCACACATGCAAGTCTTGCAGTACACTGCGCTGTATACGTACATTGCTAGAGTGGGCTCATGAATACGAGAGATGACGTTCCTTGCATCCAGTCCTTTAGGCCGCTTTCCGATAACCTGCCGGGGCCCCATCTGCAAGGGAAAGGAAACGCAGATATCGTAGTACAGATACGACCACGATATCGCGAGTATTACGACAGCACTCCATAGATACTTAGGGAGACCCGTCGATGTGCACACGATAAGAGGTATTGATTACCCTATTCACAGTGGAGTCACGGAGCCAAGAAACCAGCAATCTAGTGTGGCTTAGCGCGACGTTGGTCCTCCCGAGCGCCCTGGTAGCAGGTAGCTAGCCGTTAGATAGCGGATCGGCTAGGCCTACCTGAACGTGGTTTGCCGGGAATTGGACCAGATAGGTTATCGAGATCGAGGCAAATTCAATCAGCACTAAACAAAAGCAAGTTCGCCTAAAAGTCTTTGTAGCTGACGTTATGGCCAGCTGAACTACTTATGTACATTACTACTCGCCTTCGGCACGGCTCGTATGGTCTCGTTGAAAAGAGGGTGCCTTTTTGTAGGTTATCGCCTGAACTAGGTTCATACAATAAAGCACCTATACAGACAGGCAAGAGACGGATTAGGTAGTCCAAGCGGTGTGTAACGATTGATAGTTAAGGGTATTGATGATGGTTCTCCCCCCCTTTTTAAGCCCAACGTCTACGGCATACTGGGCATCGCGTAAAGCAGGCCTTGTGGTAAATAATACCCCCTTACGAATGACTAGTCTTGCGCATAGCTGTCGTGATGACGCATTCAACCAACTCCAAATCATCGCGTAAATCGATTTAAACGCCTTATCTGCAATGATTAGCAGTCAGCGGGAAATAAAACGAGAAAGGAAACCAGGGCTCAGTCAGCAGTCGAGCGTTACTGGGAGCGCTTCCCGAGGGTGTTGTTCTCTCTGATACGAGTACCTCGCTCTAAATGAAGAATAACGATATACTCGAACCTAAACACGTATCCTCCCTAAAGTGTTAGTCTGGCTGGATTGGCAGATGACTTTTAATATTGTATTACATAACGTCTACCAACCTCACTCAATCCCACGGGCTCCCGTTCAAGAGAGATGTTATAACAGGCAGGCAACATGAGATACTTATATCGATAAACAAGGTAGATAGGTAGACTGGTAAGGAAAGATAAAAAGTTAGCTTCGGGTGTACGCTCGTCGGAATGCTACCCCATGCTTACCATCTCGACGCACCCCTACCCAATGCCGAGTGCACCACTAGCCGTCTCTTATAATGAATTCAACGGCCCTTGGTCAGGAGCACTCAAGCGAGTGTTCCTAGCGACGTCCTGGACGCTCTTGTGACTCATGATACTCGAGTATAGGAAACAATAGGGGTTAAAATTGCCACCCACCAAATAGATTTCCATTATATTGGGTTTCTACGATACCTTCTAAGTTAGGTCACTAGACTCGCCATCAGCTGCTTCCTGCGAGATAGTGTATTCTGTTCCCTCGGAGGATTATAAGCTGCAACGCAGATTGCGATATTGCACACAGCCACAACGCAACAGCACTTAGGTACCTCCAGACAAACATACATCTATTTTGCATTAACTAGGGGTGCCAGACTCGCCTGTTTTAAGCAGGCTCAAGAGAACGCGCTATGTTGCGACCCGTCTAACGGCCACTTGTATTGCACACACATACACACACACACACACACACACACACACACACCGTTTCTGCTGGCATTATCTACATGTAGTAGGTAGTATAATAAGTTTGTTGGTGTGTCGAATAGTTTCTGCAATAATGGTTTGCAGGGAAGGCAGGTAATGAGCAACGGGGCTTATCAGATCAAGTTCACATCATCCGGCGTATACCTCGGGAACGCAAAACGCGAGATCGCGCGCCACCTGTTCTCCTATTCCGGCAACTTCTCAATAAACCAATCCACATGACAGTCCCGTTCCCAATGCGGTGGTGAAACCGACATTACCGACGAGTGATTGTCCGCTCGAAGCAGATCGTGGCTACCCAACTTTGAAGGCGGCTGGCGAGTGCGCTGGACTGTGCTTCTGCTGCGTGTATACGCCTCCCTTGTGAACCCCTCTTGGCACTAAAAGCCACAGGCGGGAAATATATAACAAGTCTGAATTGCACATCAAGCTCGAGCCTGACGAGGCGGCATCAAGTTCATAGTATTAGTGTGGGATAGGGTATCAGTCAGTCCCATCGCTCGGGGCGACTACGATGGCGATTAGCTGTATCCTAAATTGGTGGGAAATCGTGGTTTTATCTAAAACGCGTCGGATAAGATGCAGCGGTGGTTGTTGTAGACCTCCAGCCTCTTTGAACGTAAAACCGGAGATGTTCATGTTGCTGCATCTGGTCTTGACCGAGGTCTTGGGTGAGATTGAATGATGTTATGGGGCTTCTTTATACTCTCTGCTTGGGTAAAACTTTTGACAATCTTCTGAATAGACTATGTGAATCACTGTTTGGAATTCTGAGTGGGTGATTGACGTTATATCCTTCCTGTCTAACCTCCTACATGTCGGGTCTGACGGCGGGTAGGGGTTCGAAATACTGCTTAAATCAATATGGCTGGTAAGAGAGGGTTGAATGAGGGGAAGCCGTGACGGGAACGAAGAGATGTTCTTAAAAGTGGGGGCTTATCGTCATTGTGGGGGCGACTTTTGTCCAGAGTTCAGAGAAAACAATAGGCCAAAGCTGGGAGGCGCGATGCTGGTTACCTCAACAAGCACCAAAGCCAGGCGACTGACTGCCTTTCAAGAGGGGCGATAATCAATGAATGGACTGAAGGATACCGCTAGAAAGCCAATTGGTGTCCCAATTGGTAGGGCGAAAGACGTGCTGCTTCCTGGCTTGCCTTGCAGAGGCCAGCCCAGTGGAGATCGTGAAGGCTTTATCTTGTGCTGCAGCAGCACCTGTCCGGTTGGGTCTTCTGACATCATTCTCCATCTTTCATGGCTCTACCTAGCTCACTGCAGATGCCAGGGCAGATAGAATTTCAAGACTCTTCTTCAAGTTCCTTTTTGCTGGCAATCATCGCCGCCCACAGCCCACAGCCCACAGCCCACTGACTGCTAGATCTGTGTATCTATCTTGCACTATTCGAGCGACCAAGTACCCAGCCATGCACAACTCGCGTTGAGAGCCTTTCTGTGTTTAGCTGTTGTCTAACGATCCCCTCACCTCGTACTGCTTGGCCCATTTGCCTGCCTATCACCATACGGCGAGCTGGCTGAAGCTTCGTTCTAGTTGTCCAGGCACGTGTGCTGTGTACACCACTGCAGAGCCTTCCCAATCGACAGAGAATAACCATTGCTGAACTTGGGATTGCGGGCTGCTTTGAATTCCTTGGTGCTGGTCCTATTGACGACAGAATTGTAAACAGCAGCCACACGACCGATCCTCGACTTTGATCCAATCTCTTCGAGAACATCTCTGACCAAAAATGTCTAATTCCATCGGGGCCGGTGTGACCAAGGCCCATCCCTCCGGATCAAGTACCGTCAGCGACGACTTGAGTATCTTCGAAGACGCCAAAACCTATTATGCCTCCGACGCCCGACACACAGATCGGTACCACAAGCGGCATAGCACTCACTCTCACGTATGATTGTATCCCATCTTGTTCAAACAAAAATGCTAACGAAATTTCTAGAATAGCATGCTTCAGGAGATGGAACGCCTGGGACTCCAAGGTAGATACAGACGCGGCAGTCATGGTAATTTCGTCCCTGATGGACCGACTCCTCCAGCAGATGACTGACCGAAGTTCATTTTCTAGATGAGGCCAGCAGACCCCAGTCGCGCCAGTTTCTGATCGACGTCGACCACACCCTCGAGAGTCTTCGGGCCCAAGAAGACACAGATGGTAATATGCAAATCACCATTGAAGATACTGGACCGAAGGTATGCGACCTGGTTGATCATTCAAGTCCCAGACCCAGGTTCTAAGTTGTTTGATTAGGTATTGTCTGTAGGAACTGCCGCGTCAGGAGGCTACAATCGGTTCGATATTCGAGGAACATATATGCTGTCAAATCTTCTACAAGAGTTATCTCTAGCCAAGGAATACGGGAGGAAACGGATTATCCTGGATATCGGTCGCCTCAATGAGAACCCCGTAAATCGTCTATCCAGACTTATCAAGAGTCAATTCTGGGAGGCCTTGACTCGACGTATCGACGCCTCGAGCATTGAAATTGCCGCTAAAGATGCGAAAGACTGGACGGACGACCCTAGGCCACGCATATACGTCCCAAGGGGAGCACCAGACCAGTATGAATACTATCAGAAGCTCGCACGCGAGAGACCTGAGATTCGGCTGGACGTCCAATTGCTCCCAGAAATCATCACTGCGGATGTAGTACGAGACCTGAATGATACCCCCGGTCCCGGTCTATTGGCCATCGCGATGGAGGAGCACCTTGATCCGAATACGGGAGAAAAGACGCTGAATGGCGTGCCTTTTGTCGTGCCGGGAGGAAGATTCAACGAGCTATACGGCTGGGATAGTTACATGGAGTCCTTGGGACTCCTTGTTAACGACAAAGTTCATCTGGCCAAGGCAATGGTTCAAAACTTTTGTTTCTGCATCCGGCATTATGGCAAAATCCTGAATGCTACTAGATCATACTATCTTACGAGATCACAACCGCCATTCTTGACAGATATGGCATTGCGGGTATACGAGAAGATCCAGCATCAGCCAGACGCTAAGGGATTCCTCAAAGAAGCCATGTTGGCTGCGATCAAAGAATATTACACAGTGTGGATGGCCGAGCCTCGGCTCGATCCAAAAACCGGACTGTCCAGGTATAGACCTGAAGGGCGCGGTGTTCCTCCTGAGACTGAAGCGAGCCATTTTGTCCACATTCTAGAGCCCTACACGAAGAAGTACAATATGGGTTTCAAGGAGTTCGTGGCAGCCTATAACCATGGCGAAGTAAGTGAACCCGACCTGGACGACTATTTCTTGCATGACCGAGCGGTGCGAGAATCTGGACATGATACGTCTTATCGGCTAGAGAAAGTGTGCGCAAACCTCGCTACGATTGATCTAAACTCTTTGCTATACAAGTATGAGATGGACATCGCGCGTACTATTCGCAATGTTTTTGACGATCGCCTGGCTATTCCCGCCGAGTGGTGTAGTGGGTTGATGCAACCTGGTCAAGTCGAGACTTCTACAATATGGGATCGCCGCTGGAAACGACGCCGCGCCGCTATCCATAGGTACTGCTGGAATGAAGAGCAAGGCATGTACTTCGACTACGACACAGTAAAACAGGAGCAATGCACGTACGAATCGTGCACAACTTTCTGGCCGCTATGGGCTGGCGTTCCGGATCCTGAAAAAGCAGCCAAAGTAGTGAATAGTGCTATACCCAAGTTCGAGGCATACGGCGGCCTGCTCTCTGGGACAGAAAAGTCTCGGGGAGAGGTCAGCCTAGAGCGGCCAAACAGACAGTGGGACTACCCATATGGCTGGGCACCACAGCAGATGCTTGCTTGGACAGGCCTTTACCGCTATGGATATGCGGATCTCGCCCAAAAGTTGGCGTACAAATGGCTATTCATGGTCACCAAGGCTTTCTTCGACTTCAATGGCGTGGTCGTAGAGAAATACGATGTCACGCGTCCGGTCGACCCTCACCGCGTGGACGCTGAGTACGGTAACCAGGGGCTAGATTTCAAAGGCGTAGCAAAGGAAGGGTAAGTCGGTTTCTTCAACCGGTAATATTCGCTTTTAATTCTAACATCTCTCGTACAGCTTTGGCTGGGTTAACGCCAGTTATGTCTATGGGCTTCAATTCATCAACACGGACATGAAGAGAGCGCTTGGCACAGTCACACCTTATGAAGTATACGAGAGAGCCCAACAGGCAAGGGAAGAGAATTTCTTCGAGGCGGGTGTGATTTGATATCGGGCGTTCATAGTCTACCAATGGAGGAATTCTCACGGTTTACTTATCTTGGGTTTCGGGGAGAGTGTACTAAACCATTACGATGTTATGAATTGGTCTGGTATGCAGGGGTTAGATGGGCTAGACGGGGCAATTGGATGTGTGCATATTGTAATTCATCGATCAATTAGGGGCCCTTTTTTTCTCCCTATGCTGGCATGATTGTAGCTTAGCTAAAGGAATGCCAGCAGCATCCAGCCCATGAACATGATTTGCTGGCCAATCCAGATGGTACTGACTGTGGGCGGATAAATTCGCCCTACTAGTAGTTATCCTCCTATTGCCCCCAACTAGGTGGACGTTTTCATCGTTCTACACGCCGAATGCCCAAGTCTTTGATCTCAAGGCCCTCAATTGTCCACTCCAATGCATGCACTGCCATGACCAATTCTCTAAATCCGCAATGGAGGTAAGGTAGCCTGGGGATTCCCTTCTTGTCTTTGTGTATCCCCAATGACCAGCATCTGTCCGGGAGAATGGATTCCCTCTCAAATATGCCCGGCTTCCGCGGCTCCCAGCCTGTGTTAGTTTCTTCTGAGTCGCTCGCGACGTCTGCCCAGAAATCTTCGCGTATAACGTCAGCCGAAACCTCACTCATCCATTCGATTATCGGTGCCGGAGCGGGTAGGCAGTTGATCGTTCTGACCGCCCATCCGACGCTTAATCGTGTATAGGGGCTTGTTGGGCGAGGGCTGAGGGATTTAGCATGCATATACTTGGCTAATATCCCGAGGCGAACTTTTACGAGTTGGTTACTACTTTCCTAGGTAATATTGAAGAGCTCAAGGACAGGAGATAGAGTGTCTGTGAGAGAGAGAGAGGAAGGAGAGTTACAGCTGTGTCGAAGGTGGGTGAGTGAATGCAAAGAATACTCACTAGCATCGCATTTTAACGAGCAGATGGTCTTTGTAGTCAGCTCGTTTACTACGTTGTATACATGTGCGAATATACTGTCAAGACAACGCTCTCTGCGTAGGTTGATCTCATCTACATTTCAACGAGTTAGGGAATTGCAGAAGTTAAAGTTTCCATAGAGTTAGGTAGTTCACTCACCGCCAATTCCTGGTAGTATAGGAAGCCCCAACGTGGGAATGCCACTATGGCTCTCAATGATGGCCACACGGGTGCAGCGTTCGAATACCTTATCGGAGCGAAATACTCCCGCGACGCAGATCCATAACAACAACTCAGTGTTGTAGGAAACTGGAACATCGTCCTCCAGATGATGGATCCAAATTCCGGCAAAGTATCCCATGATTTCGTAGCACTCAATGTAGTCTACTATGCGCGCGATCTCGACTAGCATGTTGAGCTCAACAGTTTGCGGGACAGCAAGATGTAGGGTGTAGATAGGGACTCCATCATGTTTGCCATGGATGATGCTCAGAACAATAATCATCGCTTTCAATTCGAACCCCTCCAATACCCAATGCCGTAACCCATCGTCGTGGATTTGAGTGGCTTCAAGCCACGGCCCGTCCATCATTGTCCGAAATCGTGGGCACGCCAGTGATAGGTGTTTCGAAGATGCTTTGAAGCGCCAGTCATTGCGCCAGTAAGTGGATTCGGATTTCTCTTCGGATTCCTCGTCGGTGTCTGACTCTGACGCCGTGACTTCCCCGTCGCTGTTTGACTCTGCTGTAGTAGCCTCCGAGTCACTTGCGGGCTCACGAAGTCCGGGTTCTTCATGAGAGTCGAAAATGCTTGATGGGTTGCGTAAAATGACAAGAAAATCTCCATCTGGGTCTAGGATTGCGTCCGGTTTCGCCATGCTTGCACACGAATAGGCAATTGTGCTTGCGGATGTTGCGAACTGCAGCTGCTGTTTTGTGGGTGTGCATCCGAGTATCGTGTAGGATTAAAAACTTGAACGTAGCCTAGTATGTGAGGACCGTGTTTTGATGCATGTTGTTGTTGCTTTACTGCAGGTGCCTAGCAACAGGCCTGCGGATACTATGACAACCATCTCTTCAATCTTATTGATGTCTACTTACCCCGCGAGTGAGTGCTCGACCCGATGTGATTCCTAATAAGCAATTGAGGTTCAATACGCCATGCAGTTTAAAGCACCATGCTGGGAAGGTAAATGGTAAGTCATGGCGTCTGTTCGAGGTGATGGTATTCGATTAAGACAGAACCTGGCCTCGTCACTTGAACTAGAGCATTTATGGGTTGATTGCACGTACCGGATGTTAGATGCCAATAGGTGTTCACTGTGGGCTTTAAAGGTGAGATAGAATCCTAAGACATGAAAGCAGTTTCAATAATATTGTTGAGAGGTTGTAGAAGAAGCCCCTGAGGTCGAAGCCATTATAGCCACCAGAAGGGTATGACTTTCATCAACAGTGTGACAATCCATACTGTCTTGGTCAAATCAATCGCCTGACCCATAAGTGTGGTTGCCTTTTAATATAGCTGAGCCTCGCACGTTTTCATCATTCTGAATGCCGAATACCCAAGTCTTTGTCGAGGTCAAGACCCTTGATTTCTGATTCCAACTTAAGCACCGTAGCGATCAGTTCGTCGAACCCGCAACTATGCTCAATTACCACGATTTCCTTCGCCTCCTCTATCTCCTCAACCGGTTCACCGAAGCCCCAGTCGTCACTCGAAGATGCTCTCCTTTTTGCTTTTAGCTTTGCCTTCTTCTGCTGAATCTTATTTAATTTTTTCGTCGCACCCCAGAATTCGAAAGGATTCTGAGAGGGTTCGTCGATTCCATTCGCTTTGAGATACCATTCCGGAACTGATACGCCCTTAATAGCCTTGACAACGCTGCTGATGCTTAATCCTTCGTATGGCCTTGTGGGGCGAAGGCTAGGAAGTGAATTGGCGCGCATCTGCCGGATCAATGTCCCTAGTAGTATAGCATCGCATTCGGCCGAACATGTCTTATGCTCGCTCAGATGATCAATATGGTCATACACAGAAGAGAGTATCTTGTCGAGATGCAGCTGTCGCCACTGATCCATTATGTCTGAAGTACAAATGTTAGAATTCTCGTTTTAATAGGAATGGGAGGGGTGAGACTTTACCATAGGCTTGTGATAGTATAGGTAATTCCAAAGATGGAGGACAGTTCAACTTCTCAACAATCGCCATGCGTGTCCAATTTTGAAAGATTGCGGGATTTTGAAATACCCCAGTGATGGAGATCCAGCTATCCCAGTCCTCTTTTGACGAGCCCGGGGTGAAGCTGCGAAGGTGATTCACCCAAATGCTTGCGTAGAGCTCCATTACCTCGTGACAATCGAGGTAATCCACTACGCGAGCAATCTGAGCTAGCATGCCCAGATCGACGGTCCGTGGGACTCTACGATTCAGGCCATGAATGATGCTTAAGATGATAGAAATGGCGTTCACGTCGAAATCATTAAAATTCCAATGAAGCAGCCCGTCGTCGTGGATCTCGTTGGCCTCTCGCCACGGCCCTGTTATCATTTTCTTCACGAAGGTAGAAGCTAGGGCTAGGTGTTTCGACGAGGCTTTAAACCGCCATTGCTCTTCTCGGAGTTGGAATGTGTTAGGTTGATATTCTTCGTGAGTGGAGGTCCCATCGTTGGCGACCTCTTCGGGTGTAGCTTCGGTTTGACGAAGGTCATTCTCATCAGTTTTGGGTTCATGGGGACCTGGGTCGTTCGGAGGGTCCTTGGGAAGCGTGCCAGTGACGATGACTAGGATATCACCGTCTGGATCCAGTACTACGTCGCGCATTGCCATGGTTGCTTATGAGCAGAAGAGTTGAGAGTGAAGATTGCCATGTGGAAAGGAAGTGTGCATGATAAAAGCCGGGCATACCGGGTTGGGCTTCATCGCAGCCTGATGCGCGCGTGCCACGTTGGCCACGCATGTTGTCGTTGTTACATCAACCACCACTTAGACCTGCAGCTCTGCAAACTCATCAGGCTCATCTATCCATTGATCGCTCGCCACCTTCGGCAGGCCGCCAGAAAAGATATCTAGAATGAGATAGGTCTAGAATTGGCGCTAGTCATCAAAACCTATTTCTCCTACCTGTATGGATTATACAGCCTTGTGCCGGTCGTCTTATAGATTCGTTACTACTTCCCCAGTAGGTGGTAAGCACTAATGAGATCGGGTATATGTGTCGTTGTACGGCGCATTTTCGATCATAGCTTGCCACGTAGAATTCGTAGATTGTATGAATGCCACGGCGTATCCCATACGGTGATTATTTTGCTTTGGAGAGAAGGCGGTCATTGCGTCGTGGCGTCGCTTCTAAAGCAGCATTCCATTGAGGACGACGAAGCTGGGCCGTCTGAACCTATGCAACCACTGCAACGCCGCCACTTGTCAGGCCGAAGCGGATGGCTAACGGGCTGCCGCGGCATATTTTGCTCAAAACCGACACGTCCGGGTATATATCGTTCACGGTTCCCGGACAGGGTCAATTTCGTGGAAATGGTGGTCCATATGTGGCACGACGATGTAGACACTGCTGGCAGACGCTGAAAGCAGCTCACCTAGGTAGTTATTTCCAGGGACTTGAACTTCGAAACGGTCATGTCTGTTTCCAAGCCAATCAATCGTCTGACTCACGAATGCAACCACTTTTTAATTCAATTGAACATCGCTCCGACCACGGCTAGACAGTAGCCCGTACTTGCCTGGCTATGACTCGTTTAGGTTCAGTTATCATGTGAAACCCAAATGAGTTGGAACCTGTGATAGGCGACAATACATAGTACTGTACTCCGTAGATGGACATGTAACCCAATAACCGCTAGGGTCCTTTAAGCCGAGGCTTGTACAGATGTGGTTTAGAGTGTTTCAAGCTACGGAAATATGGGGTTCAGTTAGCGATCTCCAACTTAAACCTTCACATGCCAACAGCGAACGAAGTGGGGGGAGTGCGTGTAGGTACATGTAGCTACGGTTATCTAGCACTCAGGTGCTATTATGTTTGACGGGCGATTTATCCCCGGAGAAGGAAGAAATAAACGAAGCGAGGTTGAATATGCATTCACAATTGCGCTCCCCTAGTCTACTCTGGTCGATTGGCATCACACATTCTGGCTCTATGTCTTTCGAGCATTATTTTGGCATCTAAGTAGGATGCACTGGTCGTGAGCAGTTACCTAGGTAGGTGCCTCAATCACAACATCTGTACCCAGCCTGTGACAGCCAAGTGCGTCATCGTCACCTCGCCCAAGCTCCCCATGACCCGTCTCTCGTATGCCCTCAATTGGGACTTGCGGGGAAGATCTCCGCAATTAATGCTCCCGGGCAGCCTTGTTAGTGTATCTAGAGACGTCCTCCCACGCTTTTCCTTTCTAGCTCGGCAAATTGGCGAATCACGGCTTTCTTTCAAGCCAAAGACGGCCATCCGAGTCCACCAAGTCCACCGCGCGCCCAGGCCTGCCAGGAACTCCCTTTGAGCCGAGGATGGAGAATGATCGAGTCTAGACGTCAGTCAGAAGCCGCGCCGAGTGCTTTCCCGAGGACGTATTCTGCTCGCTCGCCGCGCCAGCCACGTGCAGTTATTGATCTTTGGCCTGGCCTATGACAGGGAGAGGCGAGACGGAATATACCTTGATCGCCTACCGATCCCACGGGCAGCAGCATGTACTGCCGGCGGTTGGGAGCATCGATGCAGCCGCTTGGCCGATTTACGCCGAGCTATGACTTCGTCCCTGACCGTAGGCGCATATGAGTGTATATGACTAGCCGGGTTATGTTCCGAGAGCGATATAGGTGAAGATGGAAATAGTACTAAAGCAAGTCTGGGAACCTGGTGTCTCAGGTAATCCACCGATTCAATAAGACTGGGGCTGTGACCTTTTAATACATGCCGTCTGCCGTCTCTTTGTTTTGAGGCTTTTCTCCCCATTCCAGAATACCTTAATTACGTGATACCTACCACATTCCAACAAACTGGCTTGACCAACGGGAAGAGAGAGAGAGGGTGACACGCTGTTCCTAGAGTTCAACTACCTTGCTTGGCTCATAGCTACATTGGGTGCTTATAACTCAAATCCCGTTGCTCACCATGGCGTCGAATAACATGATCAACCCGGCCGTCGACCCGAACATCGAAGACGAGCTTTTCGCCCAAGAGGTCGAGGCCGTGAAGAGGTGGTGGAGCGAGCCGAGATGGAGATACACCAAACGGCCGTTCACAGCCGAACAGATCGTCTCGAAGCGAGGACATCTCCAAGTTCAGTATCCGAGCAACGCACAGTCCAAGAAGTTGTGGGATATACTTGAGAATAGGTTCAAGGTAAATGAGCCTATGTAAACTATCCTCAATACCCTGGCATACTAATCGTGACGTAGAATCGTGATGCTAGCTACACTTATGGCTGCTTAGAACCGACGGCGGTCACACAGATGGCTAAGTATCTGGATACCGTCTACGTCTCAGGCTGGCAATCATCATCTACCGCCTCGTCGTCCGACGAGCCCGGTCCTGATCTTGCTGACTACCCCTACGTAAGCGAAGGAAAAACTGCACCTTCCAGAACTAAGGCTAACCGGGAGCAAGACTACCGTCCCAAACAAGGTGAAGCATCTCTTCATGGCACAATTATTCCATGACCGCAAGCAACGCCAAGAGCGCCTTAGCACACCTAAAGCCCTGCGCTCAAAGGTCGCTAACATCGACTACCTTCGCCCAATTGTTGCTGACGCTGATACGGGACATGGCGGTCTAACAGCCGTGATGAAGCTCACAAAGCTCTTCATCGAGCACGGCGCAGCCGGTATTCACATCGAGGACCAAGCCCCGGGCACGAAGAAGTGCGGACATATGGCTGGCAAGGTCCTAGTACCAATTAGCGAACACATCAACCGACTTGTCGCGATCCGTGCGCAAGCCGACATCATGGGTACTGATCTCCTAGCCATTGCGCGTACCGACGCCGAGGCAGCAACACTTATCACAACGACGATTGACCCACGAGACCATGCCTTCATCATCGGATCCACAAACCCTAACATCCAACCGCTGAACGGTCTCATGATCGCCGCAGAACAGGCCGGTAAAACCGGCGAGCAACTACAAGCTATTGAGGACGCGTGGCTGAAGGAGGCAAACCTTAAGCGTTTCGACGAAGCCGTAGCAGACGCCATCGCCGCTTCCCGATCTATAACCGGCGACAAGAAGGGATTGCTGAGGCAGTACACCGCGCTGGCAAAAGGCAAAAGCAACTCCGAGGCTCGCGCCGTCGCTCGCGGAATCCTTGGCACCGACGTCTACTTCAATTGGGACGCTCCGCGCACGCGTGAAGGATATTACAGATTGAAAGGAGGCTGCGACTGCGCAATCAATCGCGCAATCGCGTACGCTCCGTACTGTGACGCCAT
The DNA here is from genome assembly GCA_022495125.1 of Xylaria acuta. NCBI lineage: Eukaryota > Fungi > Ascomycota > Sordariomycetes > Xylariales > Xylariaceae > Xylaria > Xylaria acuta. The sequence continues at coordinate 266,909 of MU383101.1, forward strand.
CTGGATGGAGAGTAAACTGCCCGACTACAACCAGGCGAAGGAGTTTGCGGACGGAGTCCATGCTGTCTGGCCTGAACAGAAGTGAGTTTTATTTTTTCATACAACTCTCCCTTTTACCTACTCAATCACGTTGTTTTGCTGCTTCACATGTCCTTCTTCAATGAAATAAGCAGAAATGCTAATTTACCTTCCAACTTAAGACTAGCATACAACCTTTCACCTTCCTTCAACTGGAAGACGGCGATGCCCCGTGCGGAACAAGAGACCTACATCCGACGACTGGCGACCCTCGGATACTGCTGGCAATTCATCACCCTGGCGGGTCTGCACACGACCGCGTTGGCGGCCGATCGCTTCGCCGCCGCCTACGCCAAAGTCGGCATGCGCGCATACGGCGAGCTCGTACAGGAGCCCGAGATGGACGCCGGCGTCGACGTCGTCAAGCACCAGAAATGGAGCGGCGCCACCTACGTCGACGAACTGCAGAAGATGGTCACCGGCGGCATCAGCTCTACCGCTGCCATGGGCAAAGGCGTTACAGAGGATCAGTTCCATTGATCTATTCAATTGGTTAATCGTTTATAAGGGCTCGGGTCGGTACTGTGAGATTAGGTTAGGCTAAGGGTTATATAGTGTGGCAGGCGGTGAGTCCGTCGAGTGGGCGGGACAGAAAGTCAGTCTCTGGGTATCTAGAACTTGTATTGTGTAGTGACGAGGCGATGATGTTCGAGACGTCAGTTTTTGTCTTGCATAGTACTGCGTATAAGTTATGATAGATTAGGTATACTGAACGTTTTTTTTTCGTTTGCCCCTTATTTTACTGTCGGCCGACTGACACGTTCATGACTAGCACACGTGATGCTCACGACCATTAGACTTTGTCTATCTACTATGTATGACTCGGAGCGAGCTAGATCTGGAAACTTGCGCAAGTTCAGTTATGCGAGTCCAATTCTTCGTCCTGCCTATCGGATGTCTACCGATGCGAGAGACTATCCAGACATGCCAATGCGTCATTTCTAATTCCCATTTGCCCGTGCCTAGTTAAATCCCGCATGCATACCGTATCATTCAGACCCAAGATGATAGCCAATTCCCTCATGTCCATAAATGCGACTCATCAAAACGCCATGCATATCATATTAACCCAAGAATGAATGAGACATGGTTTATTCGTAATGCGATTCCCCACCCCGTCCCATACTTTATCACTGACCAGTCTCAAAATATCTGCCAATCCGTAAGCCAGGGCATGTTACCCTGCGAGTAATCGACGCCATGCTTGTAATTGCCCGTGAGCTCTTCCTCGTCGACGCCACAGTGCGTCTGGCCGTCTCGGCCGTTGAAACAGCCTAGACCGTACGTCTTGCCGAGCTCCTCGAGCTTCTCGCGCATCTGCGCATTCGTGAGCTTGGTCGTGCCGACGAAGTCGTACAGCATCTTGGACTGGTGCATGAAGGCCAGGACGCTGGCGATGGTGTTGGGCTGGCGCGGCAGGAACGGGTGTCGCCGGCGGACGAAGACGATGGTCGCGACGATGCAAATATAAAAGAGGATGAAAACCGTCAGCGCGAGCGTGACGATGAAGGAGCGCACCGTCTCGGACCCGCTGCCCAGCTCTTTGTTGAGCACGTTGCCGCTATCGTCCTCGACGAGATCGAGGAAGTCTTTACCTTCGACCTGCGCTAGGCTCGTGGCGAAAATGGTGAGACCTTCTACGAGAATCGTTCCCCAGCCGACGAGGAAGACGATCCAGTGCCGGTTGAAAAGCGCGCGGAGGGCCACGACGGCGAAGGGCATGGCTGTATAATCTAGCGTCAGAGTCTTGGCCGGCGCGTGGCGCTCCGCGAGTATGTAATACGGCTCTAACATGCGGATCGATGTCTCTAGACTTCCCCAGCCCAGCTTAATGCAAACGGCCAGCGCTGTGATAGCCCAAGGCGCTTTGTCCGTGATCACACTGGCCGGCGTAAACAGGAAGACCGGTATCAGAATAAGGAATAACACTACCCCGATTATGAAGGGGATGCAACCTTCTTTCCGGAGCATCAGAGGATGGGGGTTCTCTGATAGACGAGTTTCCTTGTACTTATCACTCTCCCGTGTGCTAGTCGACATCGAGTCTTCAGAAAAAAGAGATGAGTTGCGCAGTTCATAGCGCCGATGCTTCAGTTTGTGGTGTATGTCTTTTGGCTTTGCGGTATCCATGTCTTTGAAGTCCGTCATGATATGACTCACGACTGCCATCGATGCTAGTCCTGCAATTCCCTTCACGTCGGCTTGAAGCCCTGAGCGTCGCGTCGTAAGTTGGTAAAAGAGGATACAGCCTATAATTGCAATCCCGAAATATGTGCCAGTTAGTATGCGTGAGAGAATGGCGTTCACTGTGATTACCTTCGGCTCATTTGGATTTGAAACTCGTGTGATTCTATCGGGGGTGAGGACGAGGGCAGCAGCACCAAGCGTCGGAACGAGGGATACGGCGAGCAAAGTTGCTACCGATGAGATGAAGACGGCGTAATGCTTCCGATGTAGGGCTAATAGTGGCCGCGTGAAGTTGAACAGCGTGAGATAATCGACATTGATCGACTCAGCTGCTAACGCCCCCCCGCTCTTCGACATCTGATAGAAAGCCTCCAAACGCTTGACCTCAAAGTCGGTATTCTGCCATAGAACTCCGTACGTGACGGTGATGATGGTAGGGACGCTGCGACACTCAGAGTCAGTTATCGCCGTTTGAAGTGCGATTTGTGAGGGTTTCAGAAGCTTCTAGACGCTGTCTTGGCCCAAAAAGGAAACCTCGTCCTCTGAAAGTTGCTAAAAGGGGGAAAAATTGGTTCCGAGAATTACTCACAATTTGAAGACGAAGTATAACCCTGGGTTGAGATCTTGGGCGGACGTGAAGTGAAATAATCCTCCAGGGCGTCTCGACATCTGATATACCAGTTCTTGTACAATGCCGAGAAGAATAGAGAGGAGGATCATAAACAGTAGATACGGCCACCTCATAGAAAAAGGCTTCCAATTAGCCTGAGGATAGAACACTTGCTTTTTAGGAAATGTCGTGGGGACCTCTTGATCCCGCCTAACAGTATTGGGGCCAATCATGGAACCAAGGTCAACGTCCGCGTGCTCTTCCATGATCACCTCAATTACTTCTCCTCGTTTATTCGCCTCCTCTTGGCCGAGACTGTTCCAGCTCGGCCTTACGTTCGAAGTAGGCATTCTCCTCATCGACAGCGACCTTGTGAAACTACGCGTGAGAGAAGGGCTAGAAGAGATGAGGTACTCTCCCCTGATTGTTGTATTTGGCACCTCACCTTGCCCCAAGCCACCGGTAAGCTTGCCATTAGCTTCCTGCTCCTGCAACGACTTCAAGAACGCTTGGTCTTGAATACCCATTGGGACCGAGAAGGAGGTCATGTCGAAGGCTGGTTCGTAAGGTTCGTCTTTCGGGACTGCGCTATACGGCTCGGAATGGGCAGGCGGTACCGCCGCACCGAGTAGCGACATGTCGATGCTCTCATCCTCATGTATTGTATCTTGCACCCTTCCACGAAAGCTTCTGAAGCGGCCAAAGTTCGATGGCGTCGAAGAAACGGGTTGGTATCGCCCACCACTATTTCCTAGGAGTGGAACCGACCACTGTCCTCTCCCATATTCGTGTTCAGAAACGGGATTCCTCGGCGGCGGGATCGGGGGCGACTCGTAGAAGGACTGAAGGGACACAAGCGATTCACGTCCGCGAAGAGGGCCGTCTGAATTTTCCGATAGGTTCGAAACTTTGTGGTTCAAAGCTTGGCTGGGGTGCGTCCTATACGGATCGGTCGAGAAATATGTGTTCGAAGCCATAGCTGCTATCGCATTTTGCCGCGTAAACAACAACAGCGGGAAGAGGAAGCTGCGCTGTCAACGGTCCAAGAGACGGAATGTCGCGAACCGTGCTTGGGCAGAAGGGAAATCGTCCTGTTGGGGGCAATGTCGAGCAGAACGCTTCGCGTGCGCTTTCACACACCTCTATAGACCGCGACGAACCTCCGTCGTCGTTTGCCAGGCGGCCAGCTCGCTACTGTCCAAATTTGTCGTGAGCAAGCTTGAAGCTTATGAGAATGCGCCTATGATTGCCTGACGCAGGACTGACGCGTGCGGTATGTCGTGCGACAGAATGTCTGGTTCGAGAAGCTCGCCGCGCCGCTGGTTACCGCCACTAGGATCTACCTAGCTATGAAAGTATAGTCGATTAACTGTTTAGGTTCACTCAGCCGGTGATTCAAAAGCACGCGATGCATCCGAAAGACAATGTAAGGCGAGCTGAGGCGATGGCGGAGCTAACGAGCATCCCATGTCTTGCTTGACACGATGTATCACAACCTTTGGGCAGCAGACGCTGTCGGAGGCCGCACCGAGCCGTGTGGATCACGATACAGACCCGGCAACAAAGCTACAGGACTAAATAGCCAAGTCCACATCAAGCCGCCAGATCACGTCTGCGACTAGCGACCTCTGCACGCTTTCCTCAGCTCGTCACCGAGCGAGAATACCTAGTGTGAATGAAGGTGGAGCTCGGCTCCCAATTTAGTAGCAGCTGAACCCAAGCTGGGTCCATGGTGGATTGGTTTCCCTGTTTTGGTGTACAGGGGTTTATGAGGGGACGGCAGTTACGTTGCGACGGACCCAAGGTAGGTAGATAGCGAGCGTTACTGAATGCTCGGATTTCAGGTGGTTCAACGTTCCAATACTTGGTAGGCGTCCAATCACAAATGCTGTTTAAGCGGATTGGTGAAAAACATGGAAGCTGCCTGGTATACTCCTAAGTACCTATACCCACCATAGGAGGTACCTAGGTATAGTAGAGATGAGCCAGCTATGACGTGGGTAGTAAGTACCTTACTATAGGTAGGTTTCCTACACGTCTTTCTAGACATGGTTCGAAATCCCTTATTTCTCGTCAGCTGGATATTTGTATCATTAGTTGATGCTACTGTAGACACGTACAAAGAAAACCTCCCAGTTAGGTTTATGCTTATTGGCCCCAGGCCAGATGCAGCCAGCCATCGTAGATCTAGATACGAGCTAGCATGGCCGATGAGCCCGCCTGCGCAAGTAAGTGGTAGAATGGAGAGGCACGAACGGTAACTAGATCGCGGCAAAATGCAAGATACCCCGTCGCAAGAACCACTTAGCGTAGCTTGCCAGAGTCAGACAGGTCCTTTATCGTCGCACGAGGCATGCACAGCGAGAAATGAAGCAGTAGTTCTCTGCAAGACGGGATCGTCGCGCGCTGGCAGGCTGCTTCATCTCGGCCGCTTTCCTACGGCACACGACAGCACACGCCGGCGACCATATACGAGATATATCGGCATCGATCTTACAGGGCCGAGGTGCAACGGCTTGTGCATTCGATTGGCAACACTCTTGGCGTCTCCATCGGCGACTTCTTCGGGACCATCTGCATTACTGTCGTATAATTTCATCCAATACTGCAACTTTGGGTGCTGCAATACGACGGCGACATTGGTGGAAGCCGTCACTCTACCTGGCACGCCAGCCAGAGATCGCTCCATGAGAGGAACGGCGATCTGTCGCACATGCGCACACGGGAAATTCTTGCTGTACCCTTCGGCAGAATCGAGCCGCCCTATTGGGATACACATCAGTGTCTCATGATTTTTCCGGATTCCCCTAACGGTGTCACGCCGTGCTCTACCCTATGGGTTGACCAATGTCGAATAGCACCGCCATAGTATTCGCTACGAAATATCCCGCTCATCTCATGCGCTAGTCCTTGGGTACGACCGCTACAGGCACCATCAGCAGAGCTCAAAAGGTCTCTTCTCCTTCTCCGCAACAATGATGATAACCTTGTTCTTAAGGGATTGTCATTGAGACCAGTCATTGTTTTCGAGGCACGTTTCTCTAGTATCATTCCAGCGATGTCGGGCACCGACGAGAAGTTAGAGTCTATGATACTGTCCGAAGAGGAAAAGCGATACTATCGTGCTCTCCTCGCATGGAAGCCTAGCGATGCCGAGGCCCACACGAAACAGAAAGTAACCCCTGAGCGGCCGTTAGCAGGCCAATTTCGAGTCTTAATTCTGGGATCCAAGGGTTGCGGCAAGACTGCCATACTGACGAGAGTAAGTGCCTATCTGGCAATCATGTCCAGAACATGATCCCTAACACGTCCATGAAGTTCTGCAAAGGCAGTTTCACCGGAGAGGGCCAGCCACCCAACCCAGAATGCGAGCGAGGATGCCAGCGCAGGATTGAGATCAAGGATCAGACATACGTGGTCGATGCTCTCGAGTTAGCGCCGGATCAGTTGTCCGAAGGGCATTACCTCCGGCACGCAGTAGCGATTACCGAGGCTGTCGTACTGATATATGATGTACGATCCCGCGATTCCTTCACCCTGATCCAAGAGCTGTACCAACGGATACAGAAGGCACTCTTGCAAGATCAGCGTCAACATTATGCCCTGATTCTAGTCGGCAACAAAGCAGACGGCGGCGGCGACGGCAAGGAAGAGAAATATCGAGTGGTGACAGAGGGCGAAGGATACGAGCTGGCGCGCAATATCGGATACGGCAAAACACGTTGCGCATTTCGGGAGACGTCGGCGCGGACGGGCGAGAACGTGGATGGGCTTTTTGTGCTGATAGGCACCGAGCTGCTTAAATTACGACAGCTCGCCCAGCAACGCCAGGAGCAGGCCGAAGCTGAAGATATCGCCATAATGAGAGCCATGTCGGAGGCGAGCGGCTACGACGTAAATAAATCACCCAAAAGGGAGGCCAAATGGCGGGTTTGGACTCGCTTTCGACGCGCATCCGAAGAGGCAACTAGGAAGATTGCTGTTGCTTGAGACTTTCCTACTCACAAAGTACACGAGTCGCTTATATTGGCCTTGCTTCCGTCGATGGAATAAAAGGCCCGACGCGAAGAATTCGTTTGGGACAAACGCCCACTAAGTTGCATCGAACGCGAGGTATTGGAAAGCACAGGATATCATGAAGTTGACAGGAAGGGACCCAATATACTGGTTAATTAAGAACTAACAATGTACGCCACTAGGGGGTACCTGAAGGTTGTATCCATGTACCGGCATATCTCTAAACTACCTATATTGAATCATGACCACAAAACGTAAGTGGCGCAACCGCCATAATGGTAGCCGAATATCCGATCACTGGGTGTGAATAAAACCTAGGTGCATAAAAACCACCTCAACCTCGTATTTAACCCCACAAGATACTGGACAGAGGGACGCCCCAATACCAAGATGCGACCACCATCCCTCCAACACTCATGGTAAATGCCATCAGAAAGTTGACATCGTTGTTGTCGAGCAGGTCCCAGCCAGTTTCAACAACGCGAGTAGGCTTATTATCCCCAAAACTAGACTTGCGGTGCTTGTTTTTCGGGTTATAGGGGTCCTCGGCGGGAGTGCTATCATCAACTGCGAAGGTGTCTTCAACAGCGTCCGCTCCTTCTCCGCCGCTAAGTCCGACCTTTGCATCTGCGGCCCTAGAGCGCGCATCCGCAGAGGCGAGGACGCGTACGCCTCCCTCGCCTTCGACAATCTTGCCGGTCCTGACGTCTCGCACACTTCTTTGTAGCCAACCTCCTAGAAAGCTGTCCAAGAGACTTCCGAGTGTTCCCCAGACCGTCATTCCCCATGCAAAAATCACTTTCTCGCTCATAGACCAGGGCCGGCCACCGCCAACCTTGTCGCTCGTGTGGTCACCGCACATCGGTAGGAACATTAGCGATGTCGTCACAATGATCATAGAGCCCAGGAAACCAGCGACAAGTCCCCATACGGTGACCCCTCCATTGGTGCCTCGAGGGACCTTTCGCAAAGCGAGCGACGTGATGAGCCTGGGTTCAGTGCGAGACAGGATGCCGAGCTCGGAGGAGAACGTGTCGGCAGACACCGCAGCATAGTTGGCGATAATGCCGACGACCAGGAGGTCGCCTCCCCAACTGTAGCAGTAGGTGCCCTCGGGGTTCTGCCCACTCAGAATATCCTCGCGCCTTTGACTTAGTTGGTAGGCGTGCAGAAGCGTCAGGATGGAGGCCATGAGTGAGTTGGCGAGGACTTGCACATGGGTTCGCGGGCCCTCGCCCCCAGAACTGCCCTGGGCATTCAAGGTCAGGCTGGCCTTCACCTCCTTCTTAACGGCGGTGGCGCGTGTGCCGGCAAGGAAGAAGACTATCAACAGCACGAACGGCAGGTTCCATGGATGTATAGCATGGGCAATGGCAGTCAAGCCGGCCACGAAAATGCCAAAGGGTGTCAATGATTGGCGCAGATGAGCCCGATAGACGAGCGCGAGCGTCGCCGGGACCGCGATGATGGCTTTCATACCGCGTGGGTATTATTATGTAGGAAGTCCAGAGGGCTTGAGGGCTTCAACGATATTTCTAGAAGCTTGTGTACCGTACCGGTAGTAATAAAGATATCATGAAATATGAGATGAGCATGAGCTTCGATGATAAAGTGACGCTTACTACAGTAAATGGCGATATTGATCTTATGTCGGCGATACTACCTACTTACGCATGATGAGTGAGCATACATAGTAGCTTATCGATAGTTCCCCAGCCTACGTATCAACCCCCGCTATGCTCAATTATAAATATACAGTATGTTGTTTAGGCGCATTTATTCATGTCCGCTCTCTTTTGCGTTTAGCGTATCTGACCCGCCCGCCCGGGCCAGGCCGGGTGCATGCCCCAGGAAGAAGACAAGGGTCAAAAGAGGTTGTATTGGTTATGGAGCTATAGTGTATTGCACTGGGTATGAGATTAGGTTAAATAGTACCTAGATGATCCACACTGTGTGTGGTGCCTTCCCTAACTCCAGACGTTTGGCTCACAGTCAATCGCATCGACGTACTGTACCCCATAGGTGCCAGTAGTGAGCCTAACCAAAATACTCCCTCTTCACGTTCCAATAGCAATTTCCTGGCGTCTTTTCATCGACTGAAGTACTGCAGGCAAGGTCCCCACCGTTTAGTAGTAGCTTTACTAGACGATGTACCCCTTTTTTTTCTCCAGGTTCCAAGACTACGGGCATATCATGATTTGAATGTTGAAGGTTAACCCTGGTTTATTTCGTTGTGCCAAGATTCGAAAACAACCTTATCGGTCGACACTCCATCCATCTATATATATGTGTTGTCTATTCTATTTACACAATACGAAGGTTGCTGCGCATTATTCTTGAGTTTCTTATGAGCGTATTTATTATATAGGTAATTTACCATCATAACATAACTGCGACCAATGCATTGTTGCCAAAGAGTGCGTCCTAGTATATATATTGAACGAGCTACATCTCTAATAATATAGAATGCGAGATTCGTTGAGCAACCAACACAGGAAATGTCAACCGCCTGGGACAATATGCTACCAACCATCAATCCTCTTGGCACTAAAACTGGGCTATATGCGCGTTCTGCAGGCCATCGGTGTTAAGCCTTGCACGCAGCTGCCGTGCATTTCTATTATATGCATCATGCTACGCCTCCCGATTGGCTTTGGACCGCGGCCACCTTGCAAAACTTGGTCACTGGGTGGCGAGCCTCGCGGCTGGTCGAAACTCTACCTCTTAGGCCAGGTACAGCACAATAGATCAATCCTAAGGATTTGTTATCGATTTCTATTATATTACCAACTGGTGTCGAAGTTCCATGCTGTTGTCTCTCTACAATCGTATGCATGACATGCAAAAGTGGTATAGACGGACCAGTATTTAATTAATTAGTTTAAATGTAGTTGCTCAAAATACAATTCCTTTTCGATGATGGTCATTGGATTATTCTCGCTCAAGCCCGTTCCTTACGGAGAGAACGACAGAAGTGAATAACGGCTATCTGCCTTCATAAAACCGGCTTCCGCCTAGCTGTATTCCTTAAATATCAGGTACCAAAACGGAGCTGCAATACGAGGCCGGGTGTCTGAGGAAATTGGAGCCGGGTCTTGGTTAGGCTTCGTCCGGTCCTGTGGCCGTCGGCCTTCCCCGTTCTGCCTAGCACATAATAGCCAACATACAGTATTGACCGTCCTCTGGAAGCAGTTGGTGTTCATGGTGTATGTTTTTCCCTCTCGAGAAATATGGAATTGGGATTCGTTATGGCTGAAGTGTTATATCCTTAGGACACCAATTGACCTGTTAATTATTTCTACTGGTGAGGCTGGGATAAAGTTTCGGGAGGGGCGGGTCAGGCCCCTTTCACGAGAAAGTTAAATTCTGGTGATTTGACAGGGTCTCTCCAGATTTGGGCTTGACGATTCGGGGTCCCCTAGAATAATTGACTTTGGTTTTCTCTTGAGCCCCTGTTAGCCATAGCCAGGCCGCGTGTATCCCTTCTGTTGCTAACCCTGTCGTCATGTAGATCGGGAGCCGTCAAATCAAGTTTGAAGGCGGTCTAGGCTGTAGAAGATTCTTAGTAAACATCACACTCATTCTCCTTGTATTTTATATCAATACAATAGGCCATTTCTTCCCTTCTTTTCTTTGGCCCATAGAATTACCCCTATCTAAGCCACTTTTCTTCACTTACCATGAATCGAGCATTTCTGGGCCTGCTTTTTACCCTCCTAGCTTCTGCCGTTTCTGTGCTCGCAGAGACGGTTACCTATGATTGGAATGTTACTTGGGTATGGGCTGCGCCGGACGGGTTTGGTAGACCCGTCATAGGCATCAATAATGCCTGGCCATGTCCAGTTATTGAGGCCTTGGTTGGCGATACCGTTGTAATCAACTTACAAAATAAGTTAGGCAACGAGACCACGGGTTTGCACTTCCATGGAATCAACCAGATCGAATCGAACTATATGGATGGTGCTGTAGGCACTAGCCAGTGTCCTCTGCCACCGAATTATTCGGTGACCTACAGCTTCACGGTGCGTTAGAAGCATAGTCCGAGCTATTTCCATGCGTAGCAGGAACAGAAAACATACTTACTGGGATTTGAGTAGGCCAATGAAGCTGGGACGTACTGGTGTAAATAATTATTTGGGGCGTTTTGGAGCGTTTTGTGTATGCTAATCATCGCAAGGAAGACCACTCGCATAATATGGGCCAATATCCCGATGGGTTCCGTGGACCTTTGATTATTCATAACCCACAAGATCCGTACCTGGACGAGTATGACGCGGATGTTATACTCGCAGTCTCCGATTGGTAAGCCTGTTCGCTATTGCTAAATACCCTTCAGTTTCTACTGGGGACATCACATCACGTTCAAGGAAGACTGACATCTTGAGCAGGTATCATTCCCAAGCTCCGACGCTTGTCTCGCAGTTCCTCCAACCCAATAATACGAAATTCCAACCACCACGACCGAATGGCGTCTTAGTAAACGAGGGAAGTGACGGTCTTATTCCTGTTGAGCCCAACAAGACATACCGCATGCGCATTATCAACTTCTCCGCCCTGACTGCTGCTTTCGTGGCGTTCAATGCCCTGCAGATGCAGATTATCATGATCGATGCGACTTATGTGCAAAAATCGACTGCGAATCAGCTACGTGTTTTGGCCGCCCAACGGTACGATGTGCTGGTTACCGTCGGTAGCATTGATAAACAGAACTACCCTTATCTGATCGCACTGGATACCAACCCCGACTACACGTCACAGAACGCCAGCGTTGCCTTCAATCACAACTTCACAGGCCAATTGGTAAATGATCCTGATGGAAATATAAATGGTAAATCCGCGGTAGAACAGTTCTACCCACAGGATGATACGCTATTGTTTCCTTTTGACAACCAGACTGCGTTCGCCCCGGTCGCGAAGCAGTGGGTTCTAAACTTCGACTACTGTAAAGATTCTAATGGATATCCACGTGCATGCCTCAACGGAAAGACATTCATCAGTCAAAAGGTCCCCACGCTATACTCTGTCCTATCTCTGGGCAATAACAGTACAGAGGTTTCAGCATATGGCCAGGTGAGTGCTTTCACGATAGGCTATGGCGAGGTGCTGGAGATTATTATCAACAACCATGACGACGCCATCCATCCATTCCATCTGCACGGCCATCAATTCCAGATCATTGAACGCCCCAAAAGTAATGCGGGGAATTGGACGGGTACCAGGGTTGTTCCCGACACGCCTATACGGCGTGACACTGTCGCCGTGTTCGCCAAGTCATATGCCGTTCTGCGAATCCGAGCTACCAATCCAGGTGTCTTCCTACTTCACTGCCACATCGAATGGCACGTTGAGATGGGCCTGAGTGCGACCTTGATCGAGGCCCCTGAGCGTCTCGTCAACTACACCATCCCACAAGACTTCATCGATGTCTGTGAAGCTCAGAATCTCGCCGTCGAGGGCAATGCCGGGGGTAATAACGTCTGGTATAACACAGAAGGTTTTGTTACCATAAATCCTACATCATATATTGGGTGAGTTTGTCTACTTTGGGAGGGGAATGGAGTCTAGGCATTTGGCTCACTAACGGCTAATATTTTTTTCATTAGTGCTCTTTACGTTGGCCCTGTGACATCGTCCATCACAACATCAACACCAACATCAAGCTCCTCCACGTCCGAAGTTACTGCCTTGTCCAAGAAGTACCGCAGAAAGAGGAAAACCGGGAACTGGCTAGAATGAATTCATCCAGAGGCATCCCCTTTAATTGGCATAATGAAAGTATAAACAGATAGCGCATTTGGAAATAGTAATTGCACTTCAAAATGAGCATTTGAAATTGAATACCTGCCGTCTGTGGATGTCTGGCGTGGTTATGAGAGTTTCTGTATCCTGAAGGACAATAATGGGAAAGGCGGCGGTTCGAATCTTTCAGAGAGAGGTGTATAGCATGGATCGGAGCTTCAAATGGTAAACTATTATAGAGGTTAATGATGTATTGCATTCATCTACATATTCATCAATATAAGTGTCCGCCAACCTTACCAATCTTACTCTTACATGCCCATGCCTGCAGGCCCCTCGTGGTAGGGTCTTGTGAGGGGGTCAAGTCAAGCATATGGGTAGGTAAAGACTATCCATCCAAGGAGCCTAAACCACCTTGGTAAGCTAGCCCTGAGATATATACATGTATGTTGTCATGGAAGTGGTATCATAACAACGCGATAGTTCGCCGAAGAGTGCATACTATACATTGGGATGAGTAATGTACAATCTCAGTCATGCGATTCTGACGCCGCATAGGACATGGATTTCTTTCTCACTGTTCACTGTGCAATATTACCCACAGGAAGAAACAGGGCGGACCTTAACAGGACCACTCGGGAATTCTGATCTTTGTTGTCTTAGCGTGAACGCATCTCGCCGTAATTACACAATCTTCCGACTTGCAGGCATGGATGATTGGATACGAGCTCTCATTCATCTGACAATGCTCAATATTCCGACCAAGGACCAGCTCACGTAACGTACCACGGAGTCCTGGCGGTGAAGAGGATATCGCATTGGCACAGCATGCTATAGTGTCAGTTATGTTTTTCTGACCTCGGTTCTGTCGCTATGAATAGGAATGGGGCCGGAAGGTAAGGTGCAGGTAGCTTATGTGGTACTACTGGAATAGCCGGCGGCCGAACCAAACATCTACCTCTTACATCCACCTGTTCTCACGTGACGCAAGGAGTCTACGCTTCGTCTCAACTCAATTCTGCCTGTGGCTCTAAGCGGCCGAGGAACTGATAAAACGAGCTTATTGTAAATTGGCTCTGGATACTGTTGATCATGGACATATCTCCGGGGTCTGTTATATACATACATGCGGGCAAAGTATTATCGAATAGAGTATAAGTGATATGTTCAAACTGAGAGATGACGAGGCCTCTGATGTAAAGTGTACATTCACACCTTCGAGATTCCAAGGTGCCCATGGCACTCCCGTTGTATGCTGACTCGGTCTCAGTGAGGTTAATTATGATATCATCATGAACCGTTATGTAGGTAGGACATGTCAGGCATGCAGGTCCGCCGCCGGACTATACCGGACGGAATGTGGTCTCACATAGTCTTGGTGCCAGATCGTACCTTGTAGAAAAGGGGTTTCGATATATCTAGGGGAAAAGAGATATGCCTGGAAGGTCTTAGACATATTGGCCGGCAGTGGTTCGAAGGGAAACATGTCCTTCCAATGTGGAGACAGTGCGCATCAAGTAATCGACGGGTGGCTCGGGTGCGGAAATCGTCTTGTATCACGATAAGCCCGATATATTATGAGTATGCTATAAGTCTTAATTGATCTACCCAACTATCAGAAGGCATGCCAGACATCTAAAAGTAGATCGGACTCCGCTATGCTGATAACATACCTAGGCTATATAACTCGGAAAAAGAACCGAAAAAACACGTGAAACAGTGAATACCAAGTTCGATACCATTCATGTCAACGAGGCTATGCAACACTTCCACATGCTCGGCTAACACTGCAGTCATTCAGGCAGCGGGAAATGCAGACAAAGGAACCTATCACGGCTGATTCCGATTAGGACTCCGGGTAAGATTGTCTACATATATGTTTTCGGCAACGATATTGGACCGGAACTCCGAGACTTACGATGCGAAGCTGAATGAGCCGGGTCTTGCGGAGCGTTACCCAGGACCAACCCTAAGCTACCTAAGGAGCGGATGGCATAGCAATCGGAGGCTGGGGAGGGGCTGTGAGAGCTATTGTCGCCGGAAGCAAACGATGCCAGATGACACAAAGACCCAAGGTCCTAAAAACACGACCCTGAGGGGCATCCGTAGTAGACTCCAGGGAGTCGAAGGGTTGGGTGGGCAACGTGCAGGATATCGGAGTATTGAATCGTATATTCTAAACAAGAAGGGGCACTGTGGAATGATTTGCGGACAGGGATATCGTCAGGATAGAGGTTACTTTAAGTCTTTGACGATGCACTGGGCTTCTAGGTGTGGTCTAGAAGCTCCGAAGTCTCGAGAATCGAGGATTGTTGTGGCAGCAAGTTCTCGCGAGAGAACTCGATGGACTGTTAGGCCAGGGTCTGCCCCCCAACCGAGAGAACTCAATTCAGTACCTAGGTGGGTATAAGCTGCCGCTGTAATGCTTACCCGGTTACCTACGGCTGGCTATGTTTCGAGGGAGACCACATGCCTCTGATTAGCATTGTTAGATATGTCAGGCCAATCGACCTTGATGGAATGAAATACGGTAAGCAATACCTAATAAGACATCAGGGCAAAGGTAGGTATCCGAGCCTACTGTGTACATGTAGGCAGTAGGTAGCCCTTCAGAGTACCTACCTACTTACATAGGCACTGTAGGCAGATAGTGCGGGGTGATTAGACTGGCACATGGCTCCACCTCCATTCCTGCTACCTACCTGAGGTACGGAGTACCTACCTACCTTAAGCTATTGGCGAGCAGCTGCTATCACCTGTCGTCCTAATCGATGGTCTCATAGACGACATGCTGTGTCGAGTGCAAGTCAGGTCTGCGGAGAGAGATCATGAATCCATGCTCATCCACTATCCAGACCCTAGGTAAGTAGGTACCGGGCATTCCCCACGATACAGGACAGTACAAGCTCCGAGGGACGGCGGACGTGTCAATCTACAAAGTGGCGACGATACCAAGCACATCTTCGTCGCCGTATGTGACCAATTATGAGTCGCCCACCGTTCTCACCAGCATAGCATCACCGCCGCCGATCTGCCGCCCGTCAGCCGCATACACGTTGCACACGGAATTTGGACTGGTCTTAGACAGACCAGCTTTGGCGCCACTGGCAGACATCAGCTCCGACCCTTCCAAGCCACCATGCCTCTGCCTCTGCCTATGCCTATCCTATGCCTATGTCCGGTCTTTTCACCAAGACCGCATCAGACACACACGGGTTCCTGTCTCTTGAAACACGTTGGATGCAAGATTCTCTAACGACCCTGTTTCCCTTGTCTAGATGGCGCGGGGGTTCATTGGTGCGTTGTTTTTGGCTTGACATGTTGCACGAGGCTGCTGGCTCTGGCTTGGCCTGCTTGTCTTGGGGCTTGCTGGGCTGCAGTTGCTAGACCCACGCCGCGGATCCCGTACCAGGTTTTTGCACGTTCATCCCGGCTACTACTGCTGCAAGCGCCGGCATGATGCAGCGCCTTCTCGTGGGGCAGCCGGTGATAGCAGCTTGGTAATTCGAGCCTCAGGTTCTGTTCTATCGCTGAGACTGCTGGTCCTTCGTGATGCTTATACTGCTCACCAGACGCCCGCCTTGGAGATGGGCCACTCAGTCCCAGTTCAGCCTCATGGCGGTCGCGCACAGCTTTGGGGAATGTTTATGTGGGTGGTTTTTTGCGATCGAGTAAGGACCTACGTCTATCTCTATCCGCATTCCAAGCTTGGTTTGCTTCACCTGCGTCGTCCCGGGCAATTTACGCCTCGGCGATCTAAGGGGCCGAAAGTCAGCCAGGGATGGTGCCAATCGGCATATTCATTGCTCTTCCAATTGGTAAGACAATAAAATCCCATCGTGTGCCATACACATAGCCCTGATTCTACTGCTTGTTGCTGAGTTGAGCATAGACGCCCATTACCCTGAACCTGTGCCATGAACCCAGTTACGGTGGCCTGGAGCGGACATCCCCAACGGTCCACCACTCGTGACCCACCATGTGTGCGCGCCCAGGTCGGAATACGAACTTATCTTGTATACTGTTTGAAGATTATCATGCCTGTGGGTTTGACGCCCTGCGGGCCAGTCGCGCCGTGTATAGGCCAGTCCTTGAGTTGACTAGCAATGTGATATCGTGGTAGGCGTTTCGCGAGCTAATTATGGGCCCCTTTCCACCAAAGTGGTGGTACACCCCTTCCTATGCTTAGTCGCGTAAGCGTCTTGAACATCTATCACATGTCTTTGAGATCATACACTGCGGCCGCCCTGTCGGACCTGACATGGTATACCTAGCTAGGCTGAATGACAGCCTTACACCCCCTGGGACGAAGTCTATTGTCTCCCATGAGACTTCGGTGACCGATAAACCATGAGCTACGAACGAGGACCGGACCAATACCAGCCCAGGGATGTGCAAGGGGTGTGAACCAGCAGTTATTGCACGCCCCAGACGCTTATTCGTGATCTACAAATGAATATTCGTTATTATTGAATCAGACGTTTGACTGGTGTTATATTTGGCTCACTCGAGATGGAGCGGACGGTTGACACTAATATATATAAGTGAACACAAGTCGCTTTGACACCATCTTAATAGCACTCACTAGGTCAACTAGTGCAGGTTCGCCAACCTTCCATGATGGCAAACCAAAAATCTTTTCTCCTTTTCGGAGATCAGTCATTGGACACACATGGCTTCTTAGCCGATTTCTTAAGACGAAGGAACCCGAGCGTTCTAGCGAAGGAATTCCTTAGGTTGGCCGGCGACGCGGTAAAAGATGAGATAGAGAATCTGCCTCGGGTCGAACGGCAGAAGATTCCAACATTCCGAACGCTTCAGCAGTTGAACGAGCGGTATCATGGGCAGAAAATCAAAATCCCAAGCATCGACAGCGTCTTATTGTGCATAGCACAGTTAGCCCACTATATTGAGTAGGTTCAGATCATCATAAACCCTCGACAATGATGGTAGTCTCTAACACCATAAAAGCCATGTCGAGAAACACCACGAAGACGTCACGACCCCTGAGAATACGAGGCTTTCCGGCCTCTGCACTGGCCTTTTCGCAGCGGCCGCCATTGCCACGAGCCCATCGCTCTCCGCACTACTCCCCATAGCCGTCCAGGTTGTCTTAATGGCATTTCGCGTTGGATCCCATGTCGGCTCTTTATCTGAGAGGTTAAGCCCGTCGACTGGGAGGTCAGAGAGCTGGACGTACGTTCTTTCCTCTGTGAAAGACAGCGATGCCAAGAAAATCCTTGTTGATTTTCACCAGTCCGAAGTAAGATACGTTCGTCCCAACGGGTGATTTACCATGATCTAACAGTCTTATTAGGGAATCCCTCAGGCGTCACAAGCATACGTCAGCGCAGTGTCCGCGAGCAACATCGCCATCTCTGGGCCTCCAGCCACCCTCAGGTCATTATTTAGCAAAGAGTTGTTTGATTCAATACCCACAGCTATTCCCGTTTACGGTCCCTACCACGCCCCACATCTACATGGAGCACTTGACATTGACCAGTTGTTGGGTCTCAACGACGAGCGTGTTACTGCCGTCTTAACCAACGCTAAACCACAGAGTGGCGTTATGTCTTGCGTAACTGGCCGCAATTTCTCCGAGACCGATACTAAATCCCTTTTGAAAGCCGTGGTCCACGAAATCCTAAACGAGCCTTTGTACTTTCACAAGGCGCTCAATGGTAGTATCAATGAAGCACGCCATTTCACCGGATCTCGTATCCTGGTCATCCCGTGTGGCCCAACACAGGCTGCAAGCACACTAGCAAATCTCCTTAGATCTGAGACAAAGTCGGAGGTGGTCCTTCGATCGCCTCCCCAAGTCTCACGAGAAAGCAATGCCACCCACATCGGAAACCATGGGTCTACCGGGAAGTGCAAATTGGCGATTGTTGGCATGGCCGGCCGCTTCCCCGATTCAGAGAGTATCGCAGCATTCTGGGAGCTCCTTGAGAAGGGTATTGACGCCCACCGCGTGGTTCCAGCTGATAGATTCCCGGTCGATACTCACTATGATCCAACTGGGAAGGCTATCAACACGAGCCATACACCATACGGCAACTGGATCAAGAACCCTGGGCATTTCGATCCGCGGTTCTTCAACATGTCGCCCCGTGAGGCATACCAGACAGATCCGATGCAACGAATGGCGCTCATGACAGCGTACGAAGCTCTTGAGATGTCTGGGTATGTGCCCAACAGGACACCATCGACAAGGCTCGACCGTATTGGTACTTTCTACGGCCAGACCTCAGATGATTGGCGTGAAATAAATGCCGCCCAAGAAGTCGACACATACTTCATCACAGGTGGTGTGCGAGCCTTTGGGCCGGGGCGAATCAACTATTATTTTGGATTCAGTGGACCCAGTCTCAATATTGATACTGCTTGCTCTTCGAGTGCCGCAGCAATGCAAGTTGCCTGCACATCCTTGTGGGCCAAGGATTGTGACACGGCCATTGTCGGTGGTCTCTCTTGCATGACCAACTCCGATATTTTCTCAGGGCTTAGTCGGGGGCAGTTCTTGTCAAAGAACAATAACTGCAACACCTTTGATAATGACGCTGACGGTTATTGCCGGGCTGATGGTTGCGGATCCGTCATCGTCAAGCGTCTTGACGATGCGCTTGCAGACAAGGACAACATCTTGGCTGTGGTGCTGGGCACTCAAACCAATCACTCCGCCGACGCCATCTCAATCACACACCCGCATGGCCCGACTCAATCCGTACTATCTGCATCCATTTTAGATGAAGCAGGTGTGGATCCGCACGACGTCGACTACGTAGAGATGCACGGCACTGGCACCCAGGCTGGCGATGGAACAGAGATGGTCTCTGTCTCTAGTGTTTTCGCCCCTGCCGAACGCCACCGTCCAGTTGACAGACCCCTATATCTTGGTGCGGTGAAATCTAATGTCGGCCATGGTGAGGCTGCTTCTGGTGTTACGGCTCTTATCAAGGTCTTATTGATGTTTCAGAAGAATGTTATACCACCTCACATTGGCATCAAGAAGGAAATCAACAAGACTTTCCCCAAGGATCTGGGCCAGCGAGGCGTGAATATCGCTTTCCATAAAACACCTTTTTTTCGAAGGGATGGGAAGCCTCGACGAGTCTTTGTTAACAATTTTAGCGCTGCTGGTGGTAACACTGGTCTTCTCCTTGAGGACGGCCCTCGGTACAAGAATGCTGCCGTGGATCCGCGTAGTCAGCATGTCATTGCTGTGACTGCCAAGTCGAAGTCTGCTATGATACGCAATGCTGAGACACTGGTCAAGTGGATGGAAGAGAACCCTTCGACGTCGGTGTCCCACGTAGCATACACCACTACGGCTCGCAGGATTCAGCACTATTGGCGCATGAACGTGACTGCTGGCAGTTTGATAGAGGCTCAAGAGGCTATCAAGGAGCGCCTCAAGTCCAACTTCGTCCCCGTTTCTCCAGAGCAACCAAAGGTCGCATTCATGTTCACTGGCCAAGGCTCGCATTACGCCGGTCTCGGCAAAGAACTATACGGCCATTATTCCATCTTCCGCCGGGCTATCGATGAATACAGCCAGCTCGCTCTCATTCACGGCTTCCCCTCGTTTCAGCCCCTCATTGACGGCAGTGAGTCTGAGGTTCAGAAGCTCTCTCCTGTGGTTGTACAGCTTGGCCTGCTTTCCTTTGAGATGGCCCTCGCCAAGCTGTGGCGTTCCTGGGGAATTCAACCAAGCGTAGTTCTTGGCCACAGTCTTGGCGAATACGCCGCCTTGCATGTTGCTGGTGTCCTTTCGGCAAGTGACACCATATATCTTGTCGGTGCCCGTGCCCGACTCCTGGTTGAGAAGTGTACGGCTGGCACTCACGCTATGCTTGCTGTCCAGGGCTCCGTTGATACAGTCACCGAGGCTCTTGGTGCTTGCACGAAATCCATAAACACCGCTTGTATCAACGGGCCCCGTGAAACTGTGCTCAGCGGTAGCTTGACAGAGATCGCCGACGTTGCCGAACAACTGAGTAGTGCCGGATTCAAGTGCACCCAACTCAAAGTTCCTTTCGCATTCCACTCGGCCCAAATTGAGCCAATTCTAGACAGTTTCGAGAATCTCGCTCGCTCAGTCCAATTCCACAAGCCTAGTGTACCAGTCATCTCTCCACTATTTGGAAAGCTTGTCGAGAATGAACCGATCAATCCTTCTTATCTCCGTAAGCATGCGCGAGATGCCGTTAATATCCTTGGCGGGCTGGTCGCTGCCCAGGAGTCTGGTGCAATTGACGAGAAGACAGTTTGGCTGGAGGTTGGACCTCATCCTGTGTGTGCTAACATGGTTAAGGCTGCCTTTGGTGCGTCGACTATAGCTGTTCCGTCTCTGCGGCGGAGTGAGTCTCCTTACAAGACGATTAGCTCCACCTTATGTACTCTTCACTCTGCAGGTTTGAATTTGGACTGGAATGAATATCATCGCGATTTTGGCAGTACGGTCCGCCTCTTGGACTTGCCAACGTATTCCTTTGACCTCAAGAATTACTGGTTGCAGTACACGGGCGACTGGTGTCTCACAAAGAATCGTGGGTCTGCTGCCTCACCATCAGCCAAGGCTATTGAGGCCCCAGCTAAACCGAAGCTATCCACCACCACAGTACAGAAGATTACCAAGGAAGATGTCAAGGGCGATATTGCCATCCTCGAGACAGAGACAGAGATGACCGAGGAGAACATGCGCAAGATCTGCTCTGGTCATCTTGTCAATGGTACAGCACTGACGCCTTCCACTCTCTATGGCGATATGGCTATAACTATATGCGAGTATGGTTATCAACTCTTACGTCCCGATATCAAGGATATCGGTGTCAATGTAGGGACCATGGAAGTACCCAAGACATTGATCTTCGACATCAACGCTAAGAGCCAGATCTTGCGCATGTTAGTTAAGGTCAACGCCACTGAAGGCACGGCCAGCGTTACATGGACTACTGGGGAAGGGCCTCGGAAGACGGAGCATGCTAATTGCAAAGTCTACTTTGGCGATAAGCAGGAGTGGCTGAGCGAGTTTGAGCGTGTGAGCTATCTTATCAAGTCACGCATTGACGCCCTGAAAGCAGCAGAGGAGCGTGGAGAAGCTTCCAAGATTGGCCGTGGTCTTGCTTACAAATTATTTACTGCTCTCGTCGACTATGACCATAGGTATAAAGGCATGGAGTCGGTCATTCTCGACAGCACGACTTGCGAAGCAACTGCCAAGATCGTGTTCCAAACCTCGCCTGAAGACGGCGTGTTCCACACCGCGCCCTACTGGATCGATTCGGTTTGCCACATTTCGGGTTTTATTGTGAATGCTACTGACGCCGTTGATTCTCGCGAGCATGTCTACATTTCGCACGGATGGGGTAGCCTGAGATTTGCCGAGCGTCTCGATGGCGCTAAGACTTATCAGTCCTACATCCGCATGCAGAATGTCAAAGGTACCAAGATGATGGCTGGTGACGCTTACGTCTTCGACGGCGACAGGCTTATTGGCATCGCCGGTGATGTTCGCTTCCAAGCTATCCCTCGCAAGGTCCTGAATATTGTTCTGCCGCCACAGGGCGCTGCCTCTTCCAGGGCCGCCGCCCCTGCTCGTGCAGCACCCGCGGCTAGGCCTGCGAAAGCGCCAACTAAAGAGAAGAAGCAGGTCACTGCGAAAAATCTTCCAGCGGTCAACAAGAAACTCGCCAAGCGTTCGATTGTCGTTCAGGTAATGGACATAGTCGCCAAAGAAACTGGCGTCACTCACGATGAGCTAGCGGACAATATTGCTTTCGCCGATCTGGGTGTCGACTCTCTTATGGGTCTCACTATCAGCGGCCGCCTCCGGGAGGAACTCGAGCTCAATGTTGACTCCCACGCCTTCAACGACCATTCTACTGTTGGCGCTTTTAAGAAGTTCCTTGGCCAGTTTGAATCCGCTACCGTCACCGTTGAAGAGGTCAGCACAGTTGGTGGAAGCGAGGACAGTGATGAAGAGGGAATGGGGTCCGATGATTCCGATGTTACTACGCCTCCCGATAATAGCGAGAAGGGCTCGATCAATAGTGACTGTGCTGCTGTCGAATCAGGGAACACCAGTGAACTGCAGCAGATGATCCGTGAAACCATCTGCACGGAGATGGGTGTGGATATTGAAGAGATCGTCGCTGCCCCAGACCTGGCTGCTCTTGGCATGGACTCTCTCATGAGCCTGTCCATCCTTGGTATCCTACGAGAGAAGACCGGCCTCAATATTCCAGGCGATCTCTTGGGTCACAACCCATCACTAAAAGATGTTGAGAAAGCACTTGGCGTGGAAGACAAGCCAAAGAAGGCTGTGCCAACCGCCAAGCCCATCGAAATCAAATCAACTAAGACCATTGTCAAGAAAGTATCCGCAGTCGTAACCGTTGATGCTTACCCCCACCGTAAGGCCACATCCGTGCTCCTGCAGGGTAATCACCGCACAGCCACTCGTCAGCTTTTCATGATACCTGATGGAAGTGGAAGCGCCACTTCCTACACTGAGATTACTGAGCTTGGCCCCGACGTTGCTGTCTGGGGTATGTTTTCCCCTTTCATGAGGACCCCGGAGGAGTACAAGTGCGGTGTTTATGGGATGGCCACCAAGTTTCTTGAGGAGATGAAACGTCGTCAACCCAAGGGGCCGTATGCGGTTTCGGGATGGTCAGCTGGTGGTGTGATCGCGTACGAAATAGTCAATCAGCTAACTAGGGCCAATGAAGAGGTATCCCATCTCATCATTATCGATGCTCCTTGCCCCATCACTATCGAGCCCCTGCCAGCTGGTCTACATGCTTGGTTTGCTGAGATCGGTCTTCTCGGCGAGGGTGATTCTGCTGAAGCCAAAAAGATCCCTTCGTGGCTATTGCCCCATTTTGCTGCCTCGGTCACTGCCCTGTCGAACTACACTGCCGAGCCTATCGCAAAGGAGAAGTGCCCCAATGTCATGGCTATCTGGTGCGAGGACGGAGTATGCAAGGAACCCACCGATCCTCGCCCTGACCCATACCCCACAGGCCACGCTCTCTTCTTACTCGACAACCGAACCGACTTTGGGCCGAACCACTGGGACGAGTATCTGGACATCAACAAGATGAAGTTCCGTCACATGCCAGGAAACCACTTCTCCATGATGCACGGCGATTTTGCGAAGCAGCTTGGCGGATTTATGAAAGAGGGCATTAACATGTAGTTAAGATCGGTGGGACTTCTTCGGTCAAATATTAAGCACAATCATAGAGGTATGTTGGAATGGTCAATGCGCTTGATCTACAGTCGTTATATGATATCTGACCCATATACTGAGTTCTATTCTATTTCATCTTGGGGTCCCCTAACTTGGCATACAGGCGTTGGCGATAATATAGCTACAGCTATGAAGACATACAATAGAGATTACAGCTTTGCTAGCAAATTGTTTACGTGTGTACGAAGCGCCAGTGGCACACAATAGTGAGAACATGTTACAATTCGAACCGCAAGCACATAGAAGAAACTACAGACAGTTAAGTCGCCCGACATGACAATGTTCTAGTAAGTACCGTGGCAGGTACGACAGACAGTGTGTATGAAGAACCCTCACGGTGGACGCCTAGTCACCTACTCCATCCATTCCACAACATCAATCGCCCACCTAATTCAGTATCGGTATAGTGCTGCAGTTCTGTTCCGTGACAGATCGCCCAAGATACACCGACTCTCATGAACTTCAAGATCCTCGGGGCGGCTCACGACATGTTAGAGATCATTAAAATGCTACAAATGCTATGGCAGCATCTGAAAGTAAGTTGGAATTCATGCTACGTTGCATTTTTGAGGCCTAAGAAGTCTGTTTGTATT
This sequence comes from Xylaria acuta, assembly GCA_022495125.1. Lineage (NCBI taxonomy): Eukaryota > Fungi > Ascomycota > Sordariomycetes > Xylariales > Xylariaceae > Xylaria > Xylaria acuta. The sequence continues at coordinate 291,393 of MU383101.1, forward strand.
ACCAACTGCCAAGGACAAGTCCAATTTTCGTATGTTCTTCTGAACATCTTCATTGCCTGCCTGCCAAGTATTACTGGGCTTACTATCTCTGCAAATTAGATCAAGTTATCAAGCAAGATGCAGCCAATGATGTCTCGCATCGGGCTACTATCATCCTTAGTAAACCCTTCACCATTTATCGGGTTTGTTAATAAATAGACAACAGTAGATCTTAAACAAAATTAGAATCAATTCGCAAATATGGTTTTTTCTTCTTCTAGAGAGATGTGGTCTAAGAGAATTAATGGATGCGATGGAAACCCATATGAGCAGCAGGTGCACGAGCACGACAGAGGGTGGCCGGGATATTGCATCACAGATCTTACCTCTAAAATGCCGTCTCACAAACCGCTACTACGTCGTCGGGTTAACAGGGGAGCAGTCGGATGGCTCGGGTACGCCCAAAGCAGTCCACGGAATGTCGTAGCTTGGCGATGTAGCAAACACCCGAGAGCGCACAGCTTCTACTTTGCTGTTATTTGCCCACCAACAATACAACAAAGTATGCTGATCACGCCTCAACTTGCGCTTTAGGCGGAGTACGCAACGCACATATCAAATGACCAGGTTACGCAACCGTCACTGCCGTGATCCAGGGTGCCTGTGTCATGTCCCAGGGGGCTTGGCAGATGACATCTCTGAGAGAGAGCTATAGCAGTCGTCACTCGCTGGAGGTGGCTGCCGGTGGACACAGATATATTGAAAGCTGAAACAATCAATACCTGCCATACTATGCGTGCAATTGCGAGTGCACCTCTTCGGGATCAGCCGGATCACAGCCAAAGTTTGGGACTCTCTCGTGTTCTCGCGCCGCACAGGTGCGAATTCGAATTAAAACGCCGTGCACCGGAGTCTAAGGCAGCCCAGGCGCGTACGAAAAGTAAATATTTGTAGCACGCGTTTTCCGCCCAAAAAAAAAAAAAAAAAAAAAAAAAAGGGATGAATAGATCATGGCGGCTCTAGAATCCCCCACGAAAACCACGTAAGAGCAGCTAGCTGGGGTGGCGCGAACTCCCCTCACGCAGTGCAACACACCAGCAGGGGGGGATACCCTGAACGGGACACGCCCCACGAACGCATAAAAGCGGACAGGGACCACGTTGTCGGATCAATCTAACTCAGGGCGTGCAACGTTCTCCGAGATGGTCCCGCTGTGTGCGCTAGTGGGGGTCGCCAAGTTGAGTTTCCAGTCTGCCAGTAGGAACAGGCGATAGCATACGCGGCGCGTGTCACCGCGTCGAAGCTCACCACTGCTGTTGCGTCGCAAGACCACCTGGTGTTGATAGTAGTTCCCGAAATAAGCTCGCCTACTTCAGATTGTGTTCGCGGGACTTTATTCCTCCTATTCCAAAAAAGAAAAGGAAAAAGAACGAAGTAGTATATCTTTGTGGTAGCGGGGCTTTTGGTGTGAACTTTATATAGTCGAGTTGAGCTCAGGGCCTCGATTCTCTATATGGCCTCAGGTTCGTCTCACTTAAATAACATCCTATAGATAATCTTCCCGGACTTTCAACCTTCTAATATCGTGATGTTGTCGTCCAAATGTAGCCTGTTAGTCTTACATCGGATATTTCTAGCTTTCCTAAGCCGGATGTCCACAACAGAACATCTCGTGTTCAATGGCAAGGGACAATGATTTAGACCGCACGAACGATTTTTGTCCAACAATCTCGTAGCTGAAGATCGAGAGAAAGGGGGACTTTCGGCGAAGCTATTCGTTTTGGACTCGGGATATGACCGGTGATCATCGCTTCTCGCTCTCTGAACGTCATCCCTACAGTGAAACCTCAGAGAGTAGAGACGACTGCACGATGCCGGGAGTGGTCGGGATCTCTGTGGTGGATAGCATTTGATCTTGCATCAACCACCATGCACGATTTCTAATAATGCTGAGAGTGGCAATTTATTTTGCTGAGGGCCAGTGCCAAAGGTGGCCTAGGTGAACGGTGTACCCCTGGCATCGGGATTCGATACCTCGGACGGCAAGAAGCGGTAGACGGTGATCTTCCGGCTCTGACCCACGAAGAGGATATTTGAGCTGATCCATTGCGACATGCCCCGTGCCACCATTTGGCTACACCTCCAAGCTACATCGGCGTCAGCAATCAAGTTCAGACAAGACACATGTAAGTGTCGTATACTCAGATATGCGGATAGGGTAGTACAGCCTAATCAGTGTCGTACACTCAGAAGACACCCCCATTTTCAGATGTTTGTAATGCGGACCTTGTCAGAGGTGGTGGCCTAATTGCCTCGAACCGCTATCAGCAGACTTGCCGCCAGCATTCCATAACCGGATACGCTCTATCCCAAACATCAACTACTACGCCTAGACCTCCTAGAGCATAGATTTGGTATACATGATTCTTTGCTCGCAAGCCGAACTCCGTTGGCTCAACACACCTAAGGTCACAGGGCGATCTTTAATCTGGGGAACACCCGGTATACCGGGCTACTTTACGATATAGCTAAGATAAAGGACTGGCACGTTCTTCGGATTCTTCATTATCAGCCAAAGCCACTGGCTGATCCTCTTGTGTTAGTGGTGTTGAGGGCCGAGGGTGATGTGCGGCAGTATCGAGATCATCGGGCAATAACAGTTGTGCCCTTTGGACCAATTGACTTCCTCCAGCGCAGGCCATCTGACCGTGCCTCGAACTACGATGGCGTGTTTGGCCATCTCCTTCTGGAATTGACAAGACATTGCTGATATCAACAGTCGAGGCCTGACCGTCGAACTGGTCGCCCTGTGAGTTACGCTAGATGGTCTAGAGTTCGAAAGTGCGTGGGAGTCACGATATTCCTAGGTTACGCTACGTGTTAATCTTGAAAGTTTGAAAGAGGATACAACAGTTGCAACAAACTATATCTACCTGTTGCGCTTAACAAATTGTATTGTATGCAGCAGATGAAGATACCGGGATTATCGTGGGAGAGGGAGACGGAAGATGTTGACTCGAGACTGGTGTAAAAAAGCAACTCTAATCTAGCCGTATGCAGACAATTGATAAGCGCTCAGTTCGAGTGGACTTGTACTGTAGGCGATGCGTGACCGATTACTAAAAACGAGTGAGTCGTGAGTAGTGAGTCTGGCAGGCCAACTGGCTTGCATGAAGCTTGACACGAGTCCAAAATGTCTTAGAATGCGGCACAAGTCCCCAGTCATGCCAAGCTGCTTTTTCCTTGACCGTCTCCACGGACGCGACGCGTATGCACACACATGCATACAGCGTACATATATATACATACATATATTATATGAACCACGCTACAATACTTTCGTTGAGCTGGGCACTGGCTTACTTGGATCGCATTGCTGGGTTTGGCACTTCCCAAGTACTACATAACCTACTGTAGGATAGATGGAAGTACCCAGGTACCTAGGCAAGGAATGTATCAGATAGAACGGGTCCCACGAGGCAGCGGACGTCCGGAGGCATGGGAGTATGAGTACGAGCAGAATTGAAGTTAAAAAACGGACCAGGAATAGCATTTTGGACGTCATCCGTCTCATCCCTTCCCACGCGGCCCACCCACTGACTGACTGACTGACTGATTGACTGATATACTGATATCATATTCCGGTTTCGCATACCTATTGGGTCATCGGTTAACCAGGATGTAACGAATGTGCCGAGCCACTGCGCCGGGTTTGGATTAGTGAGGGAAGACGACGACGGCAGTCGCCAGCCTTTCGCTGCAGAGGGCACTCTGACTCGGCTGCTTGGGGGAATATGATTGGACGCCCGATGGGAGGGACCTATCTACTATGTACACAGGCATGCGTGTTTCCCGTCTGCTAAGGCCTGAAGAGGGCTAGCTAGAGTAAACGTACAGAGAGTTATCGATGAGCACGGGCGCGCTACCATAGGTAGGGGCGGGGCGGAGGGAACTTCCTGGCTTCGACTGTTAACGAAGCAACTTGTTTTAACAGGTCAAGACGGTAGTGAAGCCGTCGCCTGAGATGCCGAATGCCGTAGTATGGTAACGGTCGATGGGTTGTAGAGAAACGTCGCTACAGATTATATATAGGCAAGCGTCGAATCCGTCATTCGGTTGTTATTCCGAACATAAACAGCACTTATTGGTCGTAGTACTGACTATCATATACAAACACACGTATATGTATTTACATCGTCTATATACGGAGGTAAGTAGGACCTATCGGGTAAGCCCTTCTCTGGGCATGGGTCTGCATTGCATCTCTCGAGAACCCCTTCCAGGTACGTACATGTAGGTGAGGGTATTCCATGCCAGGTGTAGGGTTGTAGAGGTTCATTGGTGTAGTGCGCCAAGACTGGAGGTCTGTACTTACTTGGTACCTAGGTATTGAAACGGCCTAGGCCTGAACTGAACAACGGGGGCCCTTCTGGCCTATCATAGACCATCAAGGTACCTACATAGGTACTACCATAAAGCAACTTCTGCCACTAAACCAGACTACGGCGACAAGAATGCGGTAAACGCGCAAAAACACTCTTAGTATGCATGGGTTGGTTTGAAAGCCAACCCCGAATTATATAATGTGCATACGTATATAAAAAACAATTAAAATTTTAGGCGGGCCAGGCGCATCTAATAGAGTTACAGCTGAGCGCAGTGTACCTACCTTAGTGACTACCTATTGCGGGTGTAATTTGGGTAGGTATGTCGAGTATAGGTATCTGCACTTCGTCCAACACCCCTGCAACTTGCCCGAAGTATCGAGTACTTGCTCGATTTCGTGGTTCAAAAAGAAGTTTAATCTTGCCTACAGTGCTGGGCCCTTCCCACATGTATCGGGACTTGTTCTCTTCAGTCGGGAGTTGTTCGTACCTGGGCTGTTCTGGACAACCCTACTCAACACCAAGCAAACAGCATGAGCTTGATACAGTGGGCAGCTCAGCAAGTGACATACTGGTAGGTCTCCGGCGACGCACCCCGCACCCACTGGGGGCGGACATGGTAGGTACCTACCTCACTGGAAGTGGCCTGCATCTCGGTGCCGAGCCAGGTGAGGCTCGGCTTCTTTAGGAGTCGGTCTGGTCCGTCTAAGCCAACTCAGGCGTCTACTTACGCTCCCAACCTTCTGCCTCTCTACCTCTACCTCTCTGCCCCTCTGCCTCTCTGTCCCTCTGCCCCCTTGCCCTCCTGCATCTGCGATGCCAGCAGGGTATTCTACATAGTACAGGCTTGCATCATGATGCATTGCGCGCGCAAGCGCATACTCTGTTCTGGCCCGTCCTGTTCTACTCTACTCTGTAGGCAGCTACCTGGCCGGCCTACGTACAACTACATACAATGGCTGCCGCCTCTTCGAACGCAAGTACTATGTACGTGGTGACGAGTTGCCCCGGTCCATGACGCTGCATACCTAAGATCTCCGCGTCCTGTTCGAGCATCCGTTCAAGAAGTAGATGGCGCATGCTTGTGAATGCGCCCACCAACTGGCTGGCCTGTCGTGAGCGTCCCTGCCTTTTCCCTTCCCTAAGCAACCCTGAACCAGTCGCGCTCTCTCCCTATCCGCCTCTCTATCCGCCTCTCTCTCCCCCTCTCTTTCTCTCTCCGCCCCGCGTTCGTCTTCGCTGCCCGGTGATGTTGTACCTCGTAAACCTCCAAGCTCCTCCCCTGGACCAGCCTCAGAGACGTGCGTTGGCCAGTCGCATGCTCGTCAACACGGCTCGCTTACTCTGGCCACTTCTTGACACTTTGCCGATCGAGTTCATGCTCGTCAGGCTACATGGCACGTCAAGGAGACGCCCTATCGGTTACTGCTGTGTTTCGAGGCGCCCACACCATCCATTTGCATCTCCATAGTTGCCTAGGCACACGCACTCAGTCGCCAGCTTCCACGATGCTACATACGCATCCTTGCTCACCTGGGCACCTGGGATCCCGAGCGAGAGGGTGGATAACAACATCCCAGGCCGTATGACAGCGTTGCGCTTGGTAGCGTGATTCGTAGCGACCAAAGACCTCAGCCGTTCTTCCCACCCAGGCCACACCCCCCAGCAGGTGCATGCGACTAACCAAGTTGCGGGAGCTTATTTCCTTGCGTTCAAAGTCCCGGTTCTTCTGCAACTGCAAACGTTGATCGAGTTTCTTAGTAAAGTTCGTAATAGCTCAGTCTTGAAGTTTATCGACCTCTGGCTTCGCTATCTTTGGTACATAGACTTCCCGGACTGCCCCCCTTTTCAACCGTTGAGCCACAACTTTTGCCATTTCTTTACTCTCGTGAAAAGTATCAGAGATATCTATCTGCCCCTGGCTAAAGAGCATAGACGCCCACTAGGCTATAAACCCCGTGCCTCCACCCAATCCCATATTCTTGTTCTTATGTCCCCGAGATCTCGGCCAGTCAATATCACAGGCCTTAGTCCTGCGAATTTTGCAACCCCGGGATTGTAGCGGCCGCATCAGGCTGCAATGACGTATGAATCGGGGTGCTGGCTACCAAAGCAGAACCCCCGATTTACCACAGTGCAACACCATGACACCTGCGACTAAGACCCGCGCACCTCGCCTACGGGCATCGTGTGACGGTTGTTTTCTGGCAAAAGTCAAGTGCTCTAAAACGCGTCCTATGTGCGCCCGATGCCTCTCATCCGGAGTATTATGCCACTATTCGCCCTCTAGTAGGGCGGGCAAGCCAAAGCCGGACAACAACCACAGCCCGCGCGCTTCCCCCGCGCACCACCATCAACCGATCCGTCAACCGATGCCTATGCTTCCTGGCGGCAATGCGATGTCGTACCTACCGCAAACAACAGCAGACCAGTTGTTTCCCCTTGAAGGGACTTGGGGCATACCGTCTACCGGCGATGATGGAACCATGGGCAGGAATCCCGCTTTAGCAAGCAATATGCCTCTGTTCGGCCTTGATGAGAGCACATTGGCTCGACTGGATCCAATATCGGCAGCTCACCCCGAGTTCAGCTCATCCCAACCCCTTTGGGAACATGGCACGAACATTCCAATCACAACGTTTCCCGACGGCTCTGCCGCGGGTACTCAGATGTCATTCGCTCAATCTTTGCCATTTGACCAATCTTTACCATTCGACCAGTCGATGCCGACATGGATAGACCAAAATGCCGGCATAGACCAAAAACCAGATATGGTCTTGTACCCTCAGGCGAACACCTCACCAAGCCTTACTTTCAATTATCTTCCCAGCCCGAATACGACACCGATCGTACAGCCTACACTATACCATCACCCAAATGGCGGCACTTGTCAATGCTTTGCTGCCTGTCTCCACTCACTCTTAGAGCTACACAACGCCTCGGCTCAAACCCCAACGCCATTCGAGGTTGTCCTAAATATCAACGACAAGGCAGTGAACGGATGCGTTACCATGACAGCATGCAAGACGTGCTTCCATCAATCGGGAGCAGATACCTCTGCAATGCTCATTGCCACTATCTTCAGCAAAATTGCGTCGTCATACAAAGACGCAGCCCATTCAAACTGTGGATTCGACGTTATGAGGATGCCGGAAACCACTCCAAATGGCAGCATGAGTGGCGGGACATACCCACCCAACGAAGAAGAGAATCAGAGCAGAATCAATCATCTCGATGGTGCACTACAAAAGTTTCATGGAGTTTTCTCCGAGTTTTGCAGGCATTGCGACTCGGCGACCATGATGTCTTTTATTACTAATATCACTCAGAATATCAAATCATGTCAGGAGCTCATTTTCTTGGCTCGTGCTAAAAATGACACAAATCTTTTTGGTACAACGACGTGGGATAACGTTAAGGAAGAGGCTTAGATGAGCTGTGACGAGAGACGAGAGGTACGGGGAGTATGACTCTCCGGGGTGTTTCCATGGTCTATGATATGACGACTACACCGCTCTGGTCAATCGCCTACCTTAAGAGGAGAGCCTTTTATCTGGGCCAGGATGAGCGGAGGAAGAAAAAAAAGGGCTTTCTTAAAAGATATCCATCACAAACTTTCTTCGGAGGGGCGGTCGAATTTACTTTACCTTGGTATGGAGTTCGTGGAGTCAGTGCTTGTTTATACGATGATTTATAAGGGGTCCTGATTATTATAGGCGTTGCGAGGCGTTGCGAGGCGTCCACTGTCTGGGCGAAAAGGTTAGACGCATAGACAGGTATTACTACTATCTAATGTAATGTCGCCTCTAACTACTTAATACTCACGTTCAGTCACTATGTATTAAATTTAATCCTCCCATAATGACTTAACCATGCTTCTAACTCGACGCTGCTATTTGGCCGAAGGACAACGATGACGATCTGGATCAAAGGCCGAGGTCTACCGTGCCCATGATGAATTAAGCGGGTGCCTTGCTGTGTAATTATTCTTCATCGCTCTACACAACTCAATAACGCACAGAATGTACATCATGCACCCTCAAACAACAACAACATTTTGTTACTGGGACAACTTCGAACCACGTCAAAGGGGGGGGGGCTTTAACACGCCACAAGTAGGCCAGAACGGTAGGGCTTACTCTGGCAACTATTTCACAATGCATTGTGGGCTAGGCAATTCATTGTCGCAATTAAAGAAGCACGCACCAATGCTGCCGAAATTAAGACCCTAATAATAGAGACCTTTTACATCCAACTTGGATATTGGAGAACAACTTAGACGGCACTAGCCGTATTTCCTGAAACGGAAATACCTATTGCAGTCTGGGGAAACAAACCCTCCCCCGCCTAGTGGCCAGGGTGGGCCGCCTAGGCGGTACGTTGGTCCAGAACGTGGGGGGGATTTTAGTGGATGTAGTATAGGGCTCAGGGCAGAAACTCACGCGCAATATACGGTCCTATCTAGGCTTAGTGTGTTTCGGTACCCGGCAAAGCGTCCTTAGTGTAGCTACTGTAGTATGTACAGGGGGGGGGCTAATCTCCAGTGGCGGGAGTATCCTATTTATGGCCGAACCAGGAATTGTAATCGATTGGTTTGAATCAGATGGCGACAACGATATACTTTATATGAGAACATTACCTTGGTTCGGATCCTGACTAAGCATGTATTGGAAATCAATCTCTATACCTTCATGGTGTCGCCACCAATCCAGCATCCAGCTTTCATGCTTAGCCATCTGGGTGACATCCCGACCTGCATTGAGGATGCTGGTCATCATCATCATCATCATCATCATCATGCTGCTATTGCTGTTCTCCACCCTCAGGTCACGTATCTTGGAGATGCACTTCTTACTGTCTCCTACAGAACTAACTAAATTATCACCGATTCTGACCAATGCTCAAATTAAGTGATGACCGATTATACAGCCGCATCGTATGATATTACAACGGCCATGCATCGTGCCATTTCAGCAGAGTCCACCCGGCTTTCTGCTTGCCCCGAGAGGCCGAGCTCACGATATCAGGACTCAGAAACGGCCGTGGCCTGTTGGCTGTTTACCCCTTCCTCCCCAAGCGTGCTCATTGAGGGAAACACTATGTTATTCTAGGCACCCATATAAAATACCTAGCAAATACGCGCCGGCAATACGTACTATGTTGTTTCGACTTAGCGCCTGAAGACGCGGAGCTGACTCGGCGTTATTGTTGAGTAGGGTTTTGTTGACTCGTCTTATCCGTAATCTGATGCAGCGATAGTCATATGCTGTGCTCAGTATTCGCAACGAACCAGACGACGCCACTCTGCAATGAACGGATAATTCGGCAGAGAGTGGATAGCTCATGCATCCCCTTTCGTAACAAGACGCGTCTATTATGGTCACGGCAAAATTTCCTCAGGTCGGTAGGATGATCATTTACCAGTAGAAAGGACGTTTGCAAGCTACGTCTTTCCCGGTTCTGTGCTGGTTATATGCCACTGGAACTGTTGGTGTCTTTGAGGGCTAAGACAGCCTCAGACTTGTCGAACTTGTTCTGGCCTTATCCCTCCCTGTCTGATATTAAGATTGCTCCAATCGTGCTGAGACGTATATGCATAGTCCTGCTTATGGTTAGCTTCTCCCTAACCTCACAATGGCGCTTGGGGTAATGCTATCGGCTCCGTCATCCCGTTTGTGTACCGCGACTACGCCTCTGCCTATACCTATTCCAGCCAATATGCTACGTCGCTGTTATTAGCAGCGGGGCGATAATGGAGAGTATCGGAGAATTTGGAATTTCCAAACTAAGTGCGGAGTGCCCAGCCCTATGGCTCTGCCGTGCGACGGCGTCGACGCGCGTGCCATCATTGGGTACCCCCATTCCCGCTGGACGGAACGCTCCATTGCAACCCGGGTTCACTTAAAAGCAGTCAGCGCGCTATCACCTTTCGAGAGCCCCCTTTGCGCGCGGTACAACGTCGCGAACACAACGTTGCAACGAAGGCGGAGCGGGTAGGGGTTGTCTACATATACGTGGTGGTCCCAAAATCCCGTGCGTTCTTACTACTTGGGATGATGGATTTATCGACGACAGAAGAAAAGAAATTGGGCCATGGACAACGGTCCCATCTCCTCGGTCCCGTAGCCCGATGGCAGTTTTGGAGGCTTCGCTTTGCTCGGTCTGCTTCATGTGCAAGCCATGGAGAGAGAGGTATGGGTGTGGTCCCTGCACGCCAAGCCCGTCTGGTGAGGGCTTACGTTTAGGATCTATGCTGCGAAATGCCTGCCACTCACTCCGCATGATAGGCGGGCGTGGTTCGCTGCGGGCATTATCTCAGCTGATGGATCTCAAGCTCGTGGGCGGCGCGGCTGAATACGAAACCAGGAGGGAAGTAGATAACGATCTGCCATTTGCGCTTCTCGCCAGCTGTTGCCCGCGCAGTGTGGCCCGCTGCATGCTGGCGCGGGAGCGGCCATGTGGTGGTGGTGGTGGTGCTTGTGAAACGGACGAAAAAATAAAATAAAAATAAAAAAGGAGCACGAACCTGTAGGGCTGGCTGACATGTTGCTTGGCGGGTTCTACCTGGTGTAGGGGTCGATCTGACCGGCTGTGGAGAAAGTCCATCGAGTCCCAACCTGCTCCAATACCAAATGCGGCTGTGTCTGTTGGCGGCGAATCACAGCTTCGTTCTAAAAGTGGCCGAGCTATCCGTTGATCTGCCTGGCTGTTTTCGGGACTTTCGATGGATCGCAGGGGGGAGTGGGGGGAATGCCACGTTGACCGGCATTGCGTCGCTGAGGGTGGTTTTGTTCCTATTGCTTTGGATCGGTAGGTAGCTCTTGGCGATCGCAGCGTGGCCAGAACATGCGCGACCTCTGGTGGGCTACTACGTACTGGGTGCAGGGTGGCGAGCTATGTATGTGGCCAACTGAGCTGCTGTACAGCCAGCTGGGCGGCTGATGGTGAGAATCGGCCCGCTTCGTAACCTCGATGCGGCTACCCGGGCAGGTAGGATAGATTAAGAGGCTATTGCGGGCAGTTTTTCGTAACTCCAAAGAACGAACCCCATATGAGAGAGCTTGCTGGTTGCTAGCCCATAGTGTTCTAGAAGAAAACCAAGCTCTGTGGAATGGAAAGCAGTGTAGCGGAAGGACTGATGGTAACACCGTAACGGCGTCATGTACTACGCTGGATGCAGGTGACACCTGTCAGAAAGGTTCTGTAGCACTCTCCAAAAAGGGGCGGTTTATGTGCGCAAAACATGTGCAAAATGCGTAAAATGCATAGATAAGGATCGGGTTCGTAGACACTCCCTCACAGAGCCACAAGTATGCAGATGTTTGGGAGGAGCACTGAAAAAGAGTGGCGTTGATTGGTACACATGTTGTAGACTCAATATGTATACTAGTGTCTATCTGGTCTATATCTGGCGAGCTTTACGTACTGGATTAGACTAATGCACTTTCGTTCCAAATCCACCTCCGGCCGTGTACTCAGTAAAAGACTTGGAGATAGTCCTCGTTCGACAGGTTATACTCCGCCACCTGAGCATCGTATGACTTGACCTATAGAGAAGTAAGCTGATGCGCTCATACCGCGATGCGGGAAACGCAAACGAGGAGACTGACCATTGATCCACTCGCCCTCCTCGCTAATCAGGCAGTAGACCGCCTTTCCGACGTCCGCAGGCTCACCAACGCGGTCGAGAGGGCACATCTTGCGAAGACCTTCCTTGATGATTTCCACTGACATGCCCTTATATCCGCCGGGGACATAGTGCCAACTGTTCTCGTCAAACATGTCAGTCTGGATGCCGCCTGGGGCGATGGCGTTGCAGGTGATGCGCTTGCGGCCGCAGTCTACGGCAAAGGCGCGGGTAAACCCTTCGACGGCGGCCTTGGATCCCGCGTATAGCGCGTGGTTCGGGATACCCGCCATCTGGGCGGCGATGGACGAGGTTAAGATGATGCGGCCCCCCTCGCTGCAGTGCTTGAGCGCCTGCTGCGCCACGAAGAACTGACCGCGGCAGTTAAGGTTGAATACCTGATCGAATAGCTCCGGGGTTACCTCGGTCTCCTCGCACCATACCTCCATGCCCGAGTTGGAAACGACGTAATCGATATGGTCAAAATGGGCCTGGGCCTTCTCGAAGAGACCGACCACCTCGGCCGGCTTAGAGATGTCGGCTTGCAAGGCCACCGACTTGGAGCCGAGTTTCGCAAGCTCCGCGACCACGGCCTCGGCCGACTTAGAGCTGCGGCCGTAGTTCACCACGATCGAGGCGCCGCGCTTGCCTAATTCTAGAGCGATACCTCGTCCGATACCCCGGCCGGCGCCTGTGACCAGGGCTACCTTGCCGGCCAAGGGCTTGACCTGATTACTCATGGGCGGTAATGAGGTAGAGTTCGCTGGTGCCTGCTCTGAGGTGGCTGAGGGAGACATCTCGACTGACTGACTGCGGTCGGGGAAGGGGCATCAATCGGGACCAAACGGGAGTTCTCGACTATAAGCAACGCCCTATACTACTGGGATTGCAGGGGATGGAAGGAGCAATCCAGGGAGAACATGTCCGAAGTAACGTCCAAGCACCTTTTCCCTCTTATAGTAGACAGACGATCCGCCTGGAGGAAATCCGGCACGGAGGACTCTGCTTGGGGAAGTTCGGGCGGGGCGCGACAGTTGTTGAGACAGCATCCGGAGAGGCGTAACCGCGAGGTCGCCCCTTAGCGGGAAACTCACCGCTTCGGCCTGGTGACAATAACGCATCTTCTCCAGCTCTGACCCTATTGCAAGTCTCCCAACGGCCTTGGTATCTGGTAGAACAATTTGCTCGCACTCGAGACGAACAAACTCCCAGGACATGTTACATAGTCACAGGCAGCCTAGTGACTGGGTTAGCAGATATCTAGAGTCTTCGTGGCTATGGACTGTAGGCCTCGGGAACAACCCACCAGCTGAGGATACTTTGTGCTGGGCGATAAGACACGCACGGTTCTGACCCCATCGGACTTCCGTGCGAGACTTCCCCAACTGTGGGGACCTTGAAGGTTCCAATTGCTGGTACATGCTGGTATCGCAAGAATATGTTAAGGGATAACGGAACTCAATGCAATGACCTAATGTTTGAATATTGTCTTGCTGTATACATGACTTTACCAAGGTTGCCATTGTGTTGAAGGTTTTGTCTACCTACATAGACCCGACTAGGCAGTTTGAAAGGTTGCGACGGGGGCTGCTAGGTTCCGGGGTTATGCATGTATAAAGTGTGTACTGTATGCATCCCTTTGCATCCGACTACGCAATTGTATATACGAGTAGGCATCTACTTGGTAGAGTGCCTCACCTATGTAGGTACTGGGGTCATGCGATCTCACAGGTCGTGGACGGCGGGGATCCATCTTCGCCAGCTGGCAACCATGACCTCATACCGCACTCTCTTTTCATCTAGGTACGCTACTGCACTCCCACGACTTCCCCAACTCTCCTTGCCCACATACAGTGTTGAAGCGCCATCCCTGGTATATCGATCGCCCATGCTTGCACGCCCATCCAGCTGGGCCGACCGGTGAGTGGATGGCACATAGCATCGAGTTGCAAGATCTACGCTGCTTGTCCAGTCTTGGCCGAAACGAGGGAAGGATCCCAAGCATCGCTAAAGTACTGGCATCGTTGACCTGCAGACAACAGCGGTGATGTGCAACCCCTTGGTCAATCGAATGCGACGCTCTCGGCGCGGGGCACAATTGCAGATAGCCTCCATCATCCTGTTACACTGCTCTTCGGAGTTGGAGGGCCGTCCAAGGCCGCCAATATCGATAGAGGGGAGCATGGGCAGGTATGGATGACGTTGTTTGCTTGAATGAGTGCCATCGCCGCCGAGATTGAAGCCGTTTATTGTGTCGTCAAATGTGAAACTGGAGGCTTTACGCCTAGAACTTTCTTGCATTTCTATATATAGCGACTCGTAAGTCCCGGCACCTACATCATCACGGTCCTTTTGGAGGGCGGCCTTGCGACACCCATGACCTTTAATCTGTGGGAACTTTTGCTTCTACTGACTACCGACAAACATCCGCTTCGGCCTTCAGGGTCAAGCCGTACGGGGAGTTCCATCGTTCTATTCCGCGATTGGAAAAGGACGGCTTACCGAGAAGCTGGTGCCGAATACAAGGTACATGGGGCATGCCGTCGATCATCTTCATCCTTCGACAACCAGGTAGCTTGAGGGGTGGATGCTGCAAATTTCGAGGGTGTGAATTCATCGAAACTCCCTAACCCACCATCGCTGCCGGCAAAGACAAGGAATAATGCGAGTAATAACCCCTGCATTTGCCCGGTCATGCAGATGTTTGCATTGCGTCTTGCAAGGGTCCCCATACTCCAACTGCCTAACTCCGAAGTCTGTCACGATAATGCCAGGGTTAGCTGTAACACCGGAAGAGCATTAAGGTGTTCTCGATGTTCTGTTGTACTTCGGAGACTATCTATCTACGCCCTAAGGCGAGTGATCGATGACTCGCCGCTCGCTACGAAATACCTACATAAGCAGGTTGTGTGTTCCGAAATACCAAGAGTGAGCTGCCAAGAAGAATAGATGGGATAACATCCCCCAGTCAATACCCCTCGGTGGATCTCTTGCATGCCAGGTTTGTTCTTGTACCTACCTTGTACACTACAGTAGGCACCGCCCTGACCAGTCGTTTGGGTTCGATCTTGGCACCTCTGCAAACCGGGTCCAGGATAGTACTCGCATACCATGGACAGAAACGCGGATGATCAACCTATAAGACGTGCTACTAAGTGCGCAAATAGCCAAAATTGACAACAAACTTACGCCGAGAAAATTAGAAGAAATGTCCCGGTAAGATTTCCAGTGCCAGGATCTGTATAGCTGCAAACCGGAAGCTTCGTCCAACTGCTTACTTGTATGACTGCGGGTACAGTGCAACAGTATACTTCCATGTTACCATATCCAGTATTATTATGCGTCAAGCAGGGTAATGGATGCTGTTTGCGAGTGTTTTTGAACGTCACGTCTCGCGACTCCCGAGCTTATCTTCTCAAATCTGCAATGTTAACTCGTTCGCCAGGGACAATCGTTGTCAAGTGACACCACAAGTACTATCAACTCGAGCCGGCACAAGCAACCTATGACAACCCTGCCCGTCCTTGCCATCATCACCGACTCTCGCAACAACAAAGTTTATCGTGCGACTCGTCTGACCACCGATCGGCTTAATATATCGTGCTGCGCCGCAACTGGTTACGAGGAAGAGCCCCGACCATGTAGGCCGAAGAAGATAGGCTTCGAGTGTTACAGAAGGGCTGCGAAAGTCCTAGGAACGGGGTAGCTATTACCTATGAGGAGGGGGCGCGAGACCCCGTGGGATCCTGGGGTAAAGTCTAGTCGCAGGCGCCTTGCATGCCTCTCTGCAAGGCTGATTTCAAAACTCGTTGGCCAAGACAAGCCTGAGTCTAGAGGCGCCGGGACGCCGTTTTTTTTCGGTCGGCCAGGCTGAACTCAGGATTCGTCGATCTCTCACGGCGCAAACCAAATTCCAGCTTACATTTATGCGTGCGTGTGGCAATTAATAGAAACCTTAATTGAATCCCCCAAGTTCACGTATTTCTTGACCCTCGTGACAAGAAAATGATTGCCTGATGGAATGACGGGTCCTACTAGTAGACGTACTACCAACAAAGCTACGTCTAGACGCCAACTGAAGCAAGTCGCATTTCTCCGACTTCTGCAGGTAAGACCGAGTTGTCTCTGCTTCCGTTATCTTGCTGACACCCTTGGGTTGCCAAGGTTTTCGTTTCCTAGGTATGTAGTATACGTTCACCGCGGGTGGGCTGAGGACGCTCAGGGAAACCATAGATCTCCTCGTCATAAGATAATATTAGCCAGACTCCAAAACCTAGGTTAACACGTAGCGCCATTTGCTGCGACTTTGAAAGTGACTTTGAAAACCACGGTGGTTTTGCCGTTAATCTCTCCGGGTCTTCGGCCACCTTATGTACTTAGGTTATTTGTATGCTTAATATGCGGGAAGTACCTGCTTTGCTAGACTTCAACAAAACTGCACGCTTCACGGGCTATTTCCTGGTAATTGACTGCGAGGTTTGGACCCGCCCCGTAATTAACACCGTCATGTAAAAGAATGTACGTGAGAATCACGAATCCAAGTCCCTCTAGGTATCCTGCGAATGCCGCGAGGGCCCCACCGCCGAACAGGTACCTTGCCAACGCCTCAATAATGGAGATATCAGAACACCGGTGAAATCGTCACATACCAAAAGGTTCAATCATCGGGTGGAGGAATTACCAATGCAATTAATGATATTCGTCGTTTCTTCGTCTTGTCTTGTCGTCGTAATCCTGGGTACTAACGCCTCGCAATCCGGTTACATGCCTCAAGCATGCAAGTGTATAATACAGGTGCCTCAGCAATATCTTGATCTCCTTTGCCATGGTGTATCGAATCGCTCATAGCTGACTAATAAATATCCCGTCGCTGCGACTCACCCGCCTGCGACCCGCCTTACGCCAGATCCGAAGTCCTTCCCCATGTTTACATCTATGTATAGCTTCTATACCCGATAAATACCTTAGAATGAAACAGCAGGTTTATTACAAGTGGTCGATTAAGGGAGTTGAATACCAGATAGCATGCAACTCTATAAACTTGCGCTTGATGCCATCGACAAAGCGCGTGCTGATGCCCTCATTGAGTATCTCCACGGCGTGCGTCAGCACATGCGCTGGTTCAGCGAGGCTCATAGTTGAGCCCTGTCGCCTTGATAGAACGGGGACGCTATTTTCTTTACACAAGTAACTGAAAACGCGCTCGCCCACGAGGTCTAAATGGTCGATGACTATGGACGATCCCGTCGCTGCGGTCTCGCCTAAGCTCGCGTTCTGGTCCACGGTGGCATTGCTTTGAATCATGCTGAACATCCAGAGGATGAGCATCACGCGGTAGACGGCAACGCTCCACCATACTGGCCGCTGGCTGGTAGGCATGGCTCGCACTATGCGTAATACCTGTCCGCAGTGGTAGACTGCGTCCGAAGGGGTGAAGATTAGCTGCGCGCTGTTGCTCGGTTCGCATCGCGCATACTGTTCGATCTCGGGAAAATGGGTCAAACAGTTGAGCGAGATGAGATGAGACAGCACCAGGCTGGTCTGGGTTACTAGGCAGTTCGGGTCTCTGGCGTAGTGACTATAACATATACCGCGCCACCTTTCGAGTAGAGTCTGGTCCTCTCTTGGGGGAATCGGTGTCTTGGTTTCATTCACGGACGTGCCGGGAAAATGGAGCTTCATCATCCGCGACTGCCACAGGTGCGAGTGTATGGGATGCAGGAGTAGCCTCATCCTATAAGGTGTCAAACTAGCCGGCTGATCGGCGCTTAATCTATCGTGGAGGAAGTCCTGGAACAGGTCATAAAGGGAGGGCGTTAGCGATGACGGGTCGTGGATGGCTGACATAGCGGTCATCAAATAGTCGCCATTCGGCGACGTCCACCATTCCTCGGGTCCGGGCAGCGGCGCGCGAAGCTCGTGGAGGGGCAGCAAGGGTGCCGTGTCATGGAACAGGCTAAGCTCCTGGTCGACCATGACCCAGTTATATACTAGTCTGCAGTTATTTAGCACCGCGGTCACAGGGGCGTAACCAAGGACGGATGGCGCATACCTGTTCATCGTTTCTCGGTCTAGCCAAGAGCGCCACGTCTCCTCAGTAACGGCCGGACTGCTGGGCAATAAAGCCATGGGGGACGCGGGTGGTTTCTTAAACATCCCGGCGTGTTGCAACATCTAGATCAATTCTCGCTTTCAATAACATGATTTCAATTAGGCCGAGGAAGAGGAGAACTTACTGCAAGGTACATTCCTCGCTGGCCCATTGCGATGTCCATTAGCCACTTATCGCCGCTCCAGGCTGCCAACAGAGTGAAGATTAGAGCACACCGATGCACCGTTGAGTCTGCGCACATGGTGACATTCTTCTCAACAATGTCGAATAATGATATCCTGCAAGTCTCAATGAGGCCTGTGGAAAGAGCGCGCGCTTCTTCTATCGGAACGCCGGAAGCGCCCTGGGCGATCATGAATAGGACTAGTAGAGTTGCGGTTTGATTTCTCATGATCATATCGTTGGGGTCAAGGCGGTTACTGGACACGAGCGAGTAGTAGAAGTGGAGGCTGCGTACATAGCTCTTCAGGAAGTAGTCCAGATTTTCGGATGAGGGGAGGACGAGGAACGTAAGCAGCCTAGGATCTTCATTCTGCCGCTTATCGTCGTAACCATGACCGTTACTGTGGGTGTTGAGGGCTCTGTGCAGAAAGGTTTGGGCGATGGCAAGAATCTTGTCGCGAGTCTCCGACCGTATGGGTGTAACCAATGGTAAATCATTACCATTCCGCTCAGCCATCGACAACCCTCCCAAGGAATTATACGCGCCCTCGTGATTCAAATTCCGGTTTAGGTGATTTAGATGAAGGAAAGCAGTTCGTGGACAGTCACCTGAGTATACGACAGGATTGCATCGGGCAAGTGGCCATGCTGGCAGGGCGGCGATCATGGCCTGAAGCGCTGGGGATTGCCCATCTGGTGGAATATCTGGTTCCATCTCACCAACAGCGGCTTCTAACATGTTGGGAGACATGGTACTATTTGTTCTCGTGTGCGTGGATATGGTTGGTGAAACATTCGCGCTCGGAGGGCTCGGTATGTACATCGGATCCGGAACATTGTCATGTAGTGCTTGTACGTTAACAATATCGTCAAACGGCGGCATATTTCCCCATTCCAATGTACTAAGATCTTGTGGTATGAAGTCGGCACCATATTGCAACACATCCTGCATGCCACCCATAAAGCTGGGCTGTGTATAGTGATCCTCGGGACTGTGGAACAGGTCTGCCGACGAGCTCTTCATAGGTAGGCTATCATGTTGTGATACCCGAGGGTCGATAGTCGTAGGTGCCTCTTCTGGCAACGTTGGGACTCTGAACTGGATATCGGGTTGAGTAGCCTGGACACCGATAGACCTGTTCTCAGATACCGCCGTCGTGTTATCCTGTTTCGCCTCTGGCAGCGGAGCCAACATCGACGCATCCAGCGCTTTATGATTAGCGGCAGCCGCCTCAGCCCGGGCAGCTACCTTCGATGAACGTCTAGCATAACGAAGTTCGCACGTGATACTCTTGTCAACGCATCTTGTACAGCGTGGCAACAATTTGTCGCATCCTGTCTTTGCTTGTGCGCAGGATCGGCAGGCGATCTGAGTCTTCCCATTATGGGTACGAACAGTTCCGGGAGTGCGCTGCATATCGTCCTTCTCTACGTGGTATGTGGAGAGGTGTCTAGAGAGAAGATCCCTATGGCGACAACAACCGTTAATAGGACTCTTGCAAGAAGTCGAGGCAAACATATGTGACCAATACCTTCGAGAAAAACCGAGACCGCAATGTTCGCAACGATGCGGCTTCACGTGCGTGTCTGGAAGTGGCGGTCAGTAAGTTCCGCTGGGTATCAATCTTGATTGGAAAATCACTGACGAGTTGGCAGATGCCTTTCTAGATGTTCCTTTCGCGTAAAGCTCCTCCCACAATATGTACAGTACAGCAGCTTGCCTTCCATAGTCTCTCATGCACGCAGAGAGGTCGTTGACGAGGCGTACGTGGGAAGGTTGTGGGTAAATATGTGAATCAGAGTCTAAGTGCAGAGTCATATGGAGGTGGGAGGTGGGTTGACTTTAAGACGGCCTCTAAATATGACGAGCATGCACACGGCGGTGCACGGGATAGGGCAATGCAGCCTCGCTCACGCCAAGCTAGAGCAAGGGCTCGAGTCTTAATTGTCTGGAGAAAGGTATATCTTAGACAAGCCAACCTAGGCGAAAAAGCAGCGTCGGCCAATTCAGGTCCAAGGGATCCGGCTTTGAGGGTCCAGCTGCCGCCGCCAAGCTAGAACAGAATCCCTGTGTCTTCATACGGTCACCCGAAGAAGGTCCATGTGCAGTCGAAGGTGGGCAGTATGCCATGGAGGGGCTATATCATAAGCGAGAAAGTTTCACGACGTTGTCGTGTTAAGTATAGTGTCGACGCTGCAGAGTGGACGAAGTCCAGGAACCTACATGCTCTGTGAGGGGCGCCTAGGGACACGCCGTCCCTCGTACCTTCGTACAAGGTCTACACATTAGGCCCGGAGCTGGTAAGGCTTGCCTAGCTCTGGCTCTGCGTCTGCAGTATCACCATCTGGACGTGGCTAGGAATAGGGTGGCTCCGGGAGTGAAGGGCGAAGGGTGAAGGGTGAAGGTAAGAGCAAGAGCAAGAGCAAGAGCAAGAAAGGATCAAACACACAGGCCCCCGACGGCCGTCCCACCCGCAGACCATCGACGACAGATCAGGATGGTTTGAGGGAACGGCATGGCAGCGTTCGAGGCAGGGCAACAGACATGGACTTGGGGACCATCACGGTCTCCGGCGCGTGATTAATTGGCGACGTAGCGTAGATCTGCGTCAATGTCAGCGTGTCTGTGGCGACGCCAACATGGGAACATGGGAACATGGGCGATAGGTGAGCAGGTAGATGGGTAGGTACCGCCTTGGGCCAACAGACTGCGTGCCGCAAGGGTTGCTTCTTCTACCGAGACGTGCATTGATCTGCAAGGTTATGCCGACCCCATAAGGTACTAACTAGATACTGTACTTAGTACATTAAGTAGACACACGGGTGCGACTAGTGTGGAATCTTCAGCTACAGTACCATACCGTACCTAGGGACAGCTGGAGCCGAGTAGCGCGTCCATGATGCGTGCATGCTTACTTTACTTCTCAGAAGTGCTCTCTAGGTATTCACAGGCAGTATGCTCTTTTTATTTTTATTTTTTATTTTTTTATCAACCTACTGATATTTGACGATGAATAATCGATTGGGAAAAGTACCTCGACTCTCTCGACTCCCTTCAAACGCCAGTCGTTGACACCTGTCACCCTCCACCGTACAGGATACATGCAGCTATCTAGGTACTTACCCAAGGTACCTTCGACAACTTCTTCAAGTCTAGCTAGACTACTAACTAAGCCTTCCACTCCCGGCTACAGTATCTGGAACGAACGCCGCATCGACAAAGGGGAGACCAAACTATCAACCACTTGTGTTATCTATCTATGGCAATGTAAGAAGTGAGCGCTACCCCCACAAAGCATCGCCTCGCCACTCATTATTGGTGTGTGTACTCGATCAACCTAGATAAGCCCAAAGGCTAGGTGACTGCAAGTGCTCGATTGGAAAACTACAGATCAATGGCATCACAGCTGTAAGATGCTAGGACGTGACGTGGCCGTGTTGCTTCTAGTTTCTGGCTTCTAGCTTCTGGCTATGCTATTCTGGGCCGTCTCACGCACCTTCGAGCGCTATTCTAGGCTACGTCTCAACGGTGAATTCGTCGTGTGAGTATTTTTAGACGGGATCAATACCTTTCCCCCGCGTAGGCCCAGAATCTTAGAACTGTTGTAATGCGTTGCATAAACAACGCGATACAGGTCTAAGGGACTCCAGACCAGGAATTCGCTGCTGCTTAGAGTTTCTGGGAGACGATAAGCGGTCCGATTATAGGTACGGTACCTGTCAACGCACCTGAGACCCTGATTTAGGCTTTTTGTGCATAGCCAATGCTGGGGATCGTGTCATCATGGATTGACTCACCTTATAGGAACCGCGCGTCAATCTATGGTTAATCACCTCTACGATGACACTAGGACGAGCATCCCATCGTTTAAATGCCGACTGGGTGAGTCTGGATCTTGAATGCAATGATGTGCCTTGGATGGAGAATATATGTAGGAGATGTCGGTTGAATCAGGCACGGAGACGAGTGGCAGTGCTGCGTGCATTGCATTGCATTGCATACCTATTGTATGTGTGTCTTGCATTTCCCAGCTTCTACGAAACCACCTGGCATTTCGTATAATTTGTACATGCGGCCCGTTACTCGAGAGTGTGTATCTACAGCTGTAAAGCGAGCGCTGAGCATTCCACGTACTGTGAAATGACGATCATGGCATTGGAGCCGAGAGAGAGACCGGTCTCGCACTTTACACTTTAGGTTCACCGGGTCGCCTTTATTTTCTTATGCTTCTACTAGTGTACACAAAACAAATCGAGCATACCCAGTACATCCTAGCCCTCACTGCGTGTCTCATGCCGTTTCTTGTGTTGTGCGTTTTACTGTCACCGCTATTAGCGACAAATCGGGTGTGCGAAATGAATCATCGGGACGATGGGGGAGGGGTGAAGAGATCTGCTCATGTCCAGGGCCGAACAACAAGGTGAATGCGCCCCTAACGCACAATCAACCCGTGATCTCCCGCCGACCGGCAAGTCACAGCAGGGAAATGCGTGACATGGCACCCACGAGGTAGGTGTTCTTCCCAGTGTGACATGTCTGTGTCACGGAACCACCTCTCTGGGGTCGAGCCAACATGTTCCCGCAGTTGGCTACCGATACGGGCTTTCGAGTTGGATGAGCTCGTCTTCATAGAGCTCGAGAGTTAGCGGTGTGATCTGTACGACTAGAACTTTCCTGAATTATCTTTAGTGGCTTGCCGTTCGGGAGCTCGTAGCCTGTTGGTCTTCTCTAGTTTCTAAGCCCGTCTTTCTCCCCATCTCTCTGCCCCTCCTCTCTCTCTCAATGATGCTACGAACAAGGCTTATAGAACTAGCTTGTGACTCGCCAGGTACTAGCTGTCCATGGGCAGGAGCGAGGCGTACGCCACTTGGAATATGGGATTGTTCTGTGCGGCTGTATTGTACTTAGGCGAGATCTTGAACGGCAGATGTGGATCGGCGCTCTCATTCAATGCAAGAGTCCTGAAGGACGATGCGCCGACTGATAACCACGATGGCAACCCCCAGTCTCTGATTTGTTGCGGAGATGAGAAAATATCTAGAACCCCTCCCACTCCCTCGTAGAATTGCGTGTGGCGGTCCATTGAGTCATTCCTCGCTAGGTTGAAGCTACTGAATACGTGTGAGTTTCATATATCTGAGGTTATTATTAAGCTTAAGCACGTACGTCTACCTACAAGAAGATGCCATTCTAAGACTACCAAACGTTGATATTCGGCCGGGCTGACGCAGTGATCTATGGTTTGCAGAACCTGGCAGCCTACGCGCTATGCGGCCAAAGCCGAGAACATCATGCAACCGACAAGCCACATAAGGGTCATCTTTTCGGTCCCGACTCGGTCCCGAGGATGACCCAGGTAAAGGACACCCGCACGCTAGGTTGAAGCCTGCTGAAAGTACAGCGGTACGTAAAAAAACCCGAGGTTTTGGACGACCAAGCGATTGGCTGGGTCAGAAAACAATGGGATCACTTCATTGTGGCTGGAGTTGGGCTGCACTGCTGAAACGAGCTGCTGGGGGATGTTACCTCGTGGGGTTTCCAGTACAGCGAATTTGGAGGGTTACAATCGCTAGTAATGCCACATGGTAACCGGGCTCGTAACGGCGTTAGCGATCTCTCGCAACCTGCACTCCTCTTGGTCCTAGAGCTGAGATGCCGTCATATGTTTCGACCTTGGGCGAGCGGCTATGGACTGTCCTACCGGCGAATACCGGCCAGCCCATTTTGCAGCTCTCGGTGTCTTCTTTGGGAACTCATGAGGAGGCTCTTTTTCTCTTGTTAGGACTACATATAGTAGACCAGTATCACTTTCTTCACGTTCGGTGCGCGGTGCTGAGGCTGACCAGGCCTCCTTATTGGCTAATCTAGGAAACGGGAGCAAATCAACAATGAAGTTCTATGTAAACCCTCTGCCGTGCAATGTATAGGACCTCGATGCCTCTTGGGTAAAAGTCCGATCTTAAATGCCGGTCGTCCCTAGCTTAGCGGAGTCTTATCGACTGCCCGGCTACCGCTACCCCGGGACCCCAAA
The DNA here is from genome assembly GCA_022495125.1 of Xylaria acuta. Lineage (NCBI taxonomy): Eukaryota > Fungi > Ascomycota > Sordariomycetes > Xylariales > Xylariaceae > Xylaria > Xylaria acuta. The sequence continues at coordinate 315,690 of MU383101.1, forward strand.
TCCGTGCCGCATTGTAGCCCTAAGAAGTGTAACATGGGGCCAGATTTACGTCTTGTATAAGTCGATTTGGTCTGGTCTTCTCTCTGGGGAGTTTTTGGAGCTATAGCGTTATTGGGAATCCTTTCAAGAATGTTAAAATCCTGGTTAACCGGTACGTCAGAACCGTTTCGATTTCTCCCTTTTCCTCTTGTGGTTTGATAGAAAAAAAAATTTACCTAAACGTTCAATTAAAGCCTACGGTTGAGGTGCGTTACGTAACACAACCGTTCTACACCGAGCCTCCTTAATAGCTCACATATGGTACTCGTCGCTATGATGTGCCCTCATGTGCTTGCCCGAGGGGTGATCCCTTATTCGTAACAGGTCGAGTTGCAAAGTGTACTATCAGACAGCGTATAAACATAACCCCAATGCCATGTATGCTGTAGATCCTGTTCCCAGATAAGAAATGAGGGTTTAGTCACTGGCTGCTGGAAATCGCATCTGAAAAAGCAGACAACGATTCGTCACTATTTCCAAGTAGGCAAGGCCATACTCGCTATCGGTAGCTCGATTTACTATGGCCAACATCAAGTTAATCTGACGTTCTTCAGGGTCAACATCTTCTAGGGTGGCCCTCTTAGTTCCACCACCGTCACAAGCTTTAGGCCGTTTAAACCAAGATACTTTGCATCACCTTAACGTCTATTGGACTTTCAGTTGTAGTCCTGTCAACTAGCAGCGACAGTCTGTATCTCTGGACCAGTAACAGCTTTCAACGGCTATGCAGGCTCAACTCTGAAACAGTGGCATCTGTCGTACGCGCACAACATTTTTAGTGAAGTAAGGCGCCATCCCGGCCTTTACTAATGCCGCCTTGAGGTACACCTTTTGGAAGGTACTTGGAAAGAGTAATGGCGTCTCAAACGTTTAGTTATACACCTACTTAGCAAAGAAGAGTCGACTGTGCTATAGGATAAAGATGGCAGGGGAGCTAATGTAGCGCTGGTCTCATACAAAAGTGTCCGAGACATCCATTGTGAGGATGGGCTTTCAATGTCTCTCACACCCATCGATTGGCGCACGTCTTACAGGCATCCTACGGCCAGCGGCATACGCGTCCGTTGGCTTGCCACTGAGTCACTGCATCAAGCCTAGGGAGGGAGGCAACTGATTAGTCGTAGGTCATCGTCAGATGGTGTCGTCAACGTGGCAGTAGTGTGCGTGGGTTAACAGGTATTCTTCCCGTGCTTATATTACCGAGGCGAGGGTCCTCCCCAGACGTTTATAAATAGCTCGCTTAGGCACCTCACTCCTACCCTGTTTGTCAGAACTGGGGAATCTTTATACTCTCGACACCGACTTTACCCTCGATGACACACAGCCCGAGCTGAACTCGTCAAAGCCTTGTAGGCTGTCCTACTGCCAACTATCATCGCGAGAATACGATACGCTTGGTCGTAACGATACAGGGGGTTCGACATGGGCCAGGCATTAGTGAAGGGTCCTATGGGTCCGGGGTTGATAAACCGATCCTACATGAGAAGGAATACCTGGGGAACACCTGGAGAGTGCATCGAGTAACGGTAATCCGCCTTACTTGGCATCGCCTCAGGACTAGTGCAGTTCTCACGCCGTAGGGTGACACCAACAGATACAACGGCAGCGAATATGGCGAACATGTTCTATCAAGGGTCGGCATATATTACACGATACGAAACAGCATGGTCATATTATATGAAAGAGTGTGGACTACGAAATGGAAAATGCATGGAGTATATGACGTCAGAAAAATCCTGTCGATGAGGCAAGGAGACAAGCAGAAAGGGCAAGGAGCCGAGTAATACCCAAGCCTACGGTAGGCGTATGATGTACCGGGCTGATCTGACGCAAAGAAGAGGCACAGTGAAACGGGGGGAGCGGGGCCGTTGGATCCCATCATAGGGCTGAGTTTCCGATCTTTCCTGGGGCCCGGAGAATAACGGATATACCAGACCAGCGAATCGGGATGCCACATATGAGGATTCACGTTTGCATCATGGCCATAATACCTGTTAATGGCAATGAGTTGTGTACGACCAAAGCTACTGTGGATGACTAACGAAGAACCAACCGAGGTGGAAGGCCGACAGAGATGACCGAGGACCAACAGATCATCATCATAACGCATGACGGATGGCATCTAAATGAGTATGGGCAAGTTGAAACGGTTCATCCAGCCCTAGCACACTATGTCTTAGAGCGTAGGTGAACCCGGCTCTTATCTACGCTGTTCCTCATTTACTGATTCTAGCCTTCCTGTTTGGATCCCTTCACCCTTAGGATTCTAACTATCCCTATGGATCCCTCTTTTAGACTTGTTACTAGACTGATGCCAGTGTTTATGCCCGACCCAGAGAGCCTCGGCGAAGGGCATTCGGCCCGAAGCCTCACACATGAATTCATTTACACGATGGCTAAAAGAAGCTGCATTAATTCTCAAGGAGTTTATGGAATGGATTTCAATGCTGACATGCTCCAATCCTTCAGCATCGAAGCAGCAGGCACCCCCGCTTTAGATCGTTGAGATCTTTGATCGGACGGGATATTCCATACACACTTGTGACTTTATCGGCACAGTCTCAACATCCGAACCCCGTCAATACCGAGAGAATGATTACGTCTATAGACTGAACTTCTCGGCTCGAAGATCTGGGGCGAATCGTCGTGAGATCCCGAGAACTATACCGATTTAGTAGCCATCGCCGACGCCTCTTAAGAAACATGAAACGTGAAACATGGCATAGGAGAAGTCCTAGACGAATAACACTTGTTTTAGGATTGTAATCTGATAAGAGAAAAGATAGTTGGTGCAATTATCTTGATCAATGTGGCGCCACGGAGCTTCTCCAAGTCCTCGGACGATAAAGGGGGTAATGCCGGATACCATCCAGCAACCCATTCTCCACCATTCTCAGCGCTGTTGATCGAAGTAATGGCTACTTACTACTAAACCTGATGAACGGCGAGGTAAATTCGCGATGTTGACCATTGCAGGGGAGGGAGAGTTCGCGGGGTACGCAAGGTCCGGGTCACGAACAGGGGAAGCAGATTGATTCATGTTACACTCTTCGTGGAACTCTGGTATTTTGCCAATAATACATTCAACCAGCAGTAATAATCCATTCGAAATATCTGACAAGCACCGCAAGGGCCCTTCAAAAGCAAAACGTCATTGTCCATTTGTTCGCCAACACGCCAGTGGACTATTCAGTCCACGCTACAAATAACATGACCCAATAGATTACGACGGTCCTTCAAGTTTTACTGGGGGGTCGATGAGGATGCCTTCGCTTTTCAGGGTCGAGTTTAAGTGCACATCTCTCCGAGAATGGCGCGGACGAGGTCTCTTCTAAAGATCCCTCTTCCTCGAGCGCTTTGCCGGTTTCTGGTTCTGGTTCCGGGTCCAGGCATCCTCAAAGACTGTAGGCATCGTCGCAAAGTGTTCATCAAGTAGATTTAGTCTCCTCACGACCTGGAATGCGCCCGTACCAACTGACATTGTCTCTCCCATGATGATTTTCTCACTGACACCTTCGATGGGATCCGTCTTCATTCCTGATGCTGCGTCGAATAAATGGTCCGCTGTTTTCTCGAATGAAGCAAGCTGTAGCACACTGTCACGCATCTTGGATAGACCAAAACGTGTAATGCCGAGGATTTCGCCCTTGTAGGTCATTACATCGGCGAGAAGTTGCATGTGTCGGGGATCGATGCCCATCTCGCCCATGACATCGCTAATTTCCTTAGCGATTGTCGTCCGAGCTGCCTCGATTCCCAAAACGTCTCTACATTCCAGTACGCTGTTGGACGTGACCTTGGTGCCAACAACCCCTTCTGTGTTCATACATTGCCGCAGTCCGTAGCCTTCAACCAAAACAGTATTTGTGGAATCTTTGTCGCTCTGCTGAATGATAGCTCGAGTAGCCTCGGGGTATCCAGATATAGGAACTGAAGGTAGCACGCGCCTGAGATGGCTTATGCGAACGGACAAGTCAGACATGGCCTCTGTCACGGCTTTGGTTCTCGTCGTCCGCTTGGCTGAAGGGTCAATGTCTAAACCCCTCACCGTGATTTCGATGCTTGCATCTTGTTCGAAGACTTGCATATCGGCTTTCTGAATCTTGAGCTTCTTCTGCTTGGCGATGGCATCGGCAATATCGCCGAGTTTAATTCCGAGATGCATGCTTTCCAATGTTTCGGTATTGATGTGCAGCGTAATGAAAGAGCGGTGGGGTTGCCATTCATCATCAACATAGCGAAGGACATCTTCGACATATGTCTTTTCAATACGCGCTCGCACGATTTTAGCAGCCTCTAAACTCCTTGGGTTTTGCAATGGGCAAGAAATGACCGGCGTGCTAATCGATTTGGAAGCATTGATAATTTCTTTAATACGGGGGACACCCTGGGTGATACTCATGCCCGCAACACCGGCGAAATGGAAGGTTTTCAAAGTCATTTGAGTTCCAGGCTCACCAATGGATTGCGCACCAACAGCACCAACAGCATGCCCTGGCTCGACATGGGCTTTGCTGTACTTTTCTAGGCACAGCCCGATGAAGTGTCTAAGTGTTTTTTCAGACACCTTTGCTGCCCTCTCGGATGCCGTCTTGGATACGTGCCCAAGTTCTTGCGATTCGACTCTACACGCCAACCGTGCAAAATAGCCGAGTTCTAGCTTGTCAAGTCTCGTGTTGAGCGCTGCAAGTCTTGCAAACTCTTGTTTTTCGGTGGTGGTCTTGGCCTTGTGCGGTCTTTGGAAATCCAGCCCCTCGAGCACTGGTTTGAGATTCAAAAGGTCTTCATACATAAACCCAGTACCCTCGGCCTTGATTCGTGGGAGCTTTCCAGGCTGTTGGCGTCCACCCACGGCGTTTAGTCTCGCCAATTGCTTGGCTCTTGCTTGTTCGACGTCAGATATAAGCGTGGCCAGCAGTTCCCGCTCGTTACTTGTGAAAGGCAAAGAGTGGGTATCAGGTCTTGTTAGCATTCCATCAAGCCCGGCAGCAATACGTAGCTTAGAGAATTTCCCCGCTAAACCCCGTACATGATTTTGGACAGTCTCAAGAAAGTTGCGACCACTCTCGTGCTCATCGACACCGTAATCGGTAGTGTCGTTATACGTAAGGGGTTCGCCGTATAGCAAGCCACGCCTCCGATATCGATCGCGTTCTTTCTTAAGCATGGAGTCACAAAGAGCGAGTATTTCGAAAGGTAATAGGGCCCGGTCCGCGTTATTCCAAGTCAAATTCTCGGCATGGGAAAAAGTACGCTCGAAATTGACAGGCACAGCCTTTCCTTCCATGTCAACTGGATCTAGTTTATCTGCTCCAAATTGGAACTGAACAACACCGTCGCCAGAGGTTCGTACCGTATCATCATACTTGGTAGAAAGATCTTCTAGCGACTTCATAAGACGACGAGACATGTAACCAGTTTCGGCGGTCTTGACTGCAGTATCGACCAAACCTTCTCGTCCAGATATGGCGTGAAATAGGAATTCGGTTGGTACGAGACCTGTGTAGAAACTGTTTCGTACGAAACCTTTGGCAAGCGCATGGCGTGTATTTTTGTGGAAATGTGGTAGGGTACGATCTTGGAACCCGTCTGCTACACGAGAACCGGCAATAATCTGCTGTCCGACTGCAGCAATCATCTGAGCAACGTTGATATTGGAACCCTTGGATCCCGAAGACGCCATGATCAAAGGCGCGTTGTTCCGGCTCAAGGAATTTATACAAAGCTCACCAGCATTCTGACGAACTTTGCTCAGCACACCGGATATCTTAGCTTCTAAAGTTTCTTCCATCGAGCATCCTGTAGCCTTCGGCAGCTTATTCTCATTGAATTGCTTGATGAAGTTGTCAGACTCGACGTACGCATCCTCGACAAGCCTGTTCTTGGCTGCGGTGAGTTCCGCAGTCGGAAAGACGTCTCCGATACCGATAGAAAACCCTTGGTTTGTAAGCACTCTTGCACAAAGCTTTGCTAGCCGATTCATTGCAGTCACAGCTGCATCCGGGCCGTAATCTCTTAGAATGACATAGAATATGGAGTCCTTCTTCCCTGATCCTACGGTGGATTTATCCATTCGGCCACACATGACCTCCGAATTTCTGACAACAAGCCAGCCATCATTGGGGCACATGTCAGGTGCTCTTTTTCTGTGTCCGGGTGGAGGCGGAGGAGGGTCCACGTATTCTTTACATTTGGCATCCAAGTTGACCTTAACTGGAGTCGATTTATTGGGTCTCATGAGCATACTGAAAATCTGCTTGCCTGTCCATAGTCTTTTCGGGGCCAGTATAGCCGGCGGTGGCAAGTCAAGGTGTGTAGCGCCGTCCATCATCATCATTATTATATATGTGAAAGTTCTCCGGTCAAAGAACATGTCCTTGCTGCTCAGGAGATAAGATGCTGTAATGAAATCTTGGGTGGCTGCAATAATGGGCTCTCCATTTTTGGGCGTTGCTAGGTTGTGTTTAACGCTCATGAGCGTAACAGCCTCAGCACGAGCCTCCTCTGTTTGAGGCACATGAAGGTTCATCTCGTCACCATCAAAATCGGCGTTGTAGGGGCCGCAGGCACACTCATTGAGACGGAATGTTCTCCAGGGTCGCACCTTGACAAGATGGCTCATAATACTAAGTTTGTGGAGTGACGGCTGTCGGTTGAAGAGAACGATATCTCCATCCTCCAGATGACGCTCAACAATGTCACCAATGCGAAGCTCTTTTGCAGCAGCCTCTTTATCGCCAAATCGGAGTGATACACGAAACGGCGGGTGATCACCGTCGATTTTGAGAATGGCCTGTGCACCCGGCCAGGCGGTGGGCCCGTTGATAATGCATTGCCTTAATTTTGTGATATTGTCGCGATGAGCCCTCTCGGGGTACGTTAGATTCTTGGCCACTAGCATTGGCACCGCGACTTCGTTGACTGCTAGATTCGGGTCAGGGGAGATGACGGTTCTACCTGAGAAATCAACGCGCTTCCCCGACAAATTGCCACGGAAACGCCCTTGTTTGCCTTTCAGGCGTTGGCAAAAACCTCGCATCGTCTTGGTGACACCATTGTCTCGAAGTCCAGGCACGTCACTGTTCACGTACATCGCTATCTGCAGTTGAAGATACTCCCACTGCTCCATGATAGTCTGTAATGCCGTTCCCTTCTGTAGTGCTGCTCGAATAAGACCACAGGCGAACACTATGTCTCCAAGGCGAGTCGTTATATCATCTTCGTTACTTGCTCCTTCTTGGGCGACCGACGGTCGGATGCAGACAGGAGGCGCTGGCAGGTATTGCCAGAGGAACATCTCCGGCCTGCCCTCGGAAGGGTTTAGGCCAAGCAGTTCGCAATTATCGGGGGTAATCTGTTTGAAGAGGTTGAGGACCCTAAGGGGGTTCAGATCCTCGAACGCTTTCCTCAGATGTTTATCAAGATCGTTCGCGTGCTTCCTCGCTTCTGTGAAGGAATTATCAAACTCGATTTTGCTAGGAGGAGGCTGTTTTTTTGCCGAAGTTGACTTGTTGTATACGACAAACTTGTCGTGAACGAGTTTGAGAGCGCCCACTTTGCGAATCTGGCCATTGACAGCTCCACAGTAAGGGCATTGCTTGGTTTTCCTGCACTGGTCGTTGATTTTCTTGCAAATTGCCACGCGTTTCATGTTGTCTATGTTTGGTCGTCTGAGTTCTCTGAGGTACGCTCGGCGTTCCTGCTCGACTAGTAACACCTGCGAGCAATCTTTGCATATGTTTTGTAGAATCGTGATTGTGAACTTGATATAGCCGATATGGAAAGCCGGAAGAGGTAATCGTACGTGGCCAAAATGCCCGACGCAATCAGCCAGTCGCTCGTTGCATGTAGCGCAAACCCCCGTCTTGCTGGAAGTTCCCTGGCAGAAAGAGAGGTCAGAATATGACGCCGAGTCAGGTTCAGTTGATAGGCGGCACTCACCAAGCGCTTATCTAACACACCATTGTGAGTCGGTTCGCGCCCTTTGTCGATATCGTACATACTACGGTCTGACACTTCCAAAACACCTTGGTTCACGATGTCTTGGTTGGACTGGATGCCGAATTGGAGGTTTTTGAATCGCTTCGGTAGTTTGTCGACCACCTGGTGCTTGACTGGTGCGACAGTGCTTGTTAAAACCATTGTCGCCATTTTCAATAGCTACTTAGGAATTTAAGACAGCAGGCTTCTTCGGGGGGTCCGCAGATATTGATGGTGGTCGGGGTCAGAGGCTGGATCGAGTACTCGAGCGTAGCGCGTGGTGGTTCCGGAGGACGAGTCCTGCAACACTAGAAGTTCGGGGTTCTTTATGCTACCGCGCCCTTGTCGATAAGGAGATGGTTCTCATCATCTCCATAAGCCGTTTGGCGCACCGATGAAGGGGAGCAGAGAGCGTGCTCCGGTGGCAGAATATTGATCGCAGATGGCAGCTTCGAAATTTTGCCGGGTCGAGGCTTGGAGTCATTCGGTCGTGCCCCACCATTCCAGTTTAGCATGCCCGCAGCGGGACTGGCGGGGTGCTACCGTGTGTTAATGAGGGGCTACCTGTGACCATAGTACCTTAAGTACCTACCTTCATACCTTATTCCCTCTCGGTACCGGGCAGCAGCACTGAGCCCAGACGTCCCCAGAATGATCTCACATCCGTCGTCATAGGTGCCTCTGGTTACCACAATAGTATTTGTAGCTCCATACCAGAGACCCTCAATTCCAGTCGCCAAGAGACGGCACCAAGCTGTAACCTACCTAGTAGTGGACTTGAAGTGCTCATCCGCATGTGACAATTACCACGTGTGCATGCCATTGTTAAACTACCTCTAGGTAGCCAACCAGCGACTCACGTACTTCACGTTTTCTCGATTAGATACCTAATCAGCAGCTTCAACGCGACAGGCAGGAAGCGGCCGTACTGCGCTTGGCTTAGCTTACTTACGTAGCTACATCCCTGGCTTGTGCTTTGCTTGTGCTTTGCTTCATTCATCGCAATTCTATGATCCACGAGTCCTAACCACGAAGCCTACGAGCCTCTCTGTGGCAACCTCGACGACGGTTGCCTTCGACCACGATCTCTCTCGTATTTCGTCACATTGGCGTACACGTATACTGCCATTGTGTTGCGCCGCTGTCTACGCCCTCGACATACGCTGCTTCAGTCACCGTGTGCGGCAGGCTATTCACATAGAGATCTATTTGCCTGGGCCGCAGGCCGTTCCTCCGGCGTGATGCCTTCTGACACCGGTAATCCTGCTGCGTCAGATGGTAAAAATGGGGGCAAAGGGGGGGAGAGGAAGCCGGAGAAGTCGTATTTAGCCAGCGCCGTCGAGTCCATAAATCCGTGGACCACAAGTCGAAGTACTACACCGACGCCCAAGGACAGCACTCCTCTACCCCAACCGAAGGCAGGGCCGTCGCCGTCTCAGAAGGCGGATGATCATTCTACAAATCCCATCTACGGCTTTAGTTTCAAGAAATACCCTGCCGACTGTCCACCCATGAACGTGATGTGGTTTCATGCTGTTGACGTCTGTACTCTCCAGTTCTCGCCCTCATTGATCCTCACTAACCGTTACGACCAGGTCCCGAAACGTAAACCACAATTTCTGAAGTCAAAGAAGAAGGAACCCGACAATGCCAAGCCAGTAGTTCCGAAGAAGTTTGCCGCCTTTTCGAAGGTAGACTCTCGCTCTCTTGAAAATGCATACCAGAGATTACTAGAAGAGATGGAGAGTGATTGTGGGAAAAGCGTGGCCAGTCAACATACGCGCACCCGATCCAGTTCTCACCGTTCCCAAGGCGCGTCTGTTGAGGATGCGCTAAACACCGCTTTTGATGGAGATGCCGAAAATCCGCCATCGGGGTTGCGGGTACCAGTCAATGAGGACTTCTTATTTGATGTTAACATTGAGCAACGCGAGCTGGCCCCCGTGTACTGGCTTGGGCCCATCTATGAGGTTCGTCGTGGCACGTGGTTTTATCAGGAAGGATCATCACTACGGCCTTGTGAGGAGAACTTGGCGGCCCAGTTAGAGGAAGGCTATCTCAAGACTAAGCCTTGGACTTATCCCGCGAATAGAACCCGCAGCAACTCTGGTGTACACAACGTTACCCCTAAGGCGTCCACAGATAACCTGAAGGCAACTGCCAAGCCCCATACTGAAGGTTCTTCGAAGCCTCTGCCTCTACAATCAATAGCTCCCCATCAGCCATCAACATATCGCCTTTTTGGTACGTACATGAACAGCGTAGCCACTTATCAAGATTCAAACACCGCGTGGCTGTCCTCCGACGGGGTGTTCAATTGGGTGACATCAACGGTCTATCAGAGATTTGCTGGTGGAGGTTACATGAATGGGATTAAGCTTGTCAGGGGCTATTCAGAAACCGGAAAAGCAAAAGATGGCAAACGTCCTCCGACGCCCACGACAGCAACGCTGCCACCTCAGCCAAATAGCGACTATAAACAGGACAGTGACGACAAGGCTCTTAAGCGGCGCTCTGCCCCACCTGCCACGCGCCCAGACGCTACAGACAGCGAGAGGGACCAGGACGGAGCTCGAGTGGAAAAGGAGCGAAGGGAGAACCGACTCAAACGCCAATTTTCCTCGTACATTGAGGGCGCCGATGATCCTGATAAGCAGGAGGAACACATTAGGCTATGCGAAGAACAAGAAATTCAGGATGATTACACAGGTCAAGATGGTGAAACGCAAGGACGAGAAATTGAACATCTGGTTCTAGTAACTCACGGTATTGGTCAGCTGTTGAGCCTGAGGTAGGAGAGCATGCCCCTTTTTACCGGCGAGTTCGTGGTCTCCAGCTAATCCGACGCTCTTAGAATGGAGAGCGTCAATTTTGTTCATGATGTCAATATGCTACGGAAAAATCTCAAAGGTGTAGTGAGTAATTTTCGGAATCATATTCTTCTTGTTTTGGCAACCTTTTAAACACGAGATTTCCTTTTCAGGATAAGAGACTGTCTAAAAGCTTCTGAAGCCTTCATAAATCACGCTCCCAATGGCTATGGCTGACTCCAAGTGTTGCAGTATGCTCATTCAGAAGACCTAAAGGCCCTCAATTCTGATAATGGAGACGGCCCTGGTAATTCCAAAGTCCAAGTACTTCCTGTCTGTTGGAGGCATCTACTCGATTTCCCAAAAAGGCGAGAAAAGAAAGGCGAAACTGATCTAGGTGATGTCACTGAGGAGGAAGATGAGTGTGAGTTGCACCTTTAATATCGGCTGGGTATAGCCTACTAATATTCCAGTAGATCCCTCTCTTGAAGATATCACCATTGAGGGCATGGCTTTCGCACGATCCCTCATTTCCGACCTTGCCCTAGACGTTCTCCTATACCAAAGCGCTTATAGAGAACAAATTACAGAAATTGTTCTCAAGGAGTCTAACAGGATTTACAAACTTTTCCTTGAAAGGAACCCAGAATTCAAGGGCAAAGTTCATAGTAAGAGATTCTCGGCGTCGTTTTCTTCTTGTCTTAGCAGCTTTTAGAGTAAAAAGTTTCCTTCTCGGGCCAAGATAGTGTCCAGGAGCCCTCTAAACACCCACATATAATGCTCTTAATATTAGTAACTAACGCCCGGGTATTCTATAGTCATTGGCCATTCCCTCGGATCAGCCATCATGTTCGATATATTGTGCCGGCAAAAGCAGCGGGTAGGAAGTATCGAACCCCTTCGAAATCCTCTTCGGTTCTGGCCTTCTCGAGAACGTACAGAGCCTCACAAGGATCCCAAATATCTTTCGTTCGATTTCGATGTCGAGGATCTCTACTGCCTTGGTTCGCCCGTTGGCTTGTTCCAGATGCTTAAGGGTCGAACGATCGCTGCGCGACACCGTAAGTAATAGTTGAGCTATTTTCCTCGAGTCCGAAAGAGCGTGAACTCTTTCTGCAGGGTTAGATATTAGCTTGAAAGCTTCCCACGTCTCCGAAACACTCTGAAATAATGTTGAAATTAGCGGTCGCTAACACCGAGTGTTGTAGAACCGAATGCGGTACCGTCTGAGAGCCCGCTTAGTACGGAACATATGGAAGACCCGTTCTTATCTTCAGGCGGCCCAGGACAGCATTTATCAGCGGTTACTGGCTTACCCCTGTCTGTGTCGTCGCCGAAAGTTGCACAGCTCTTCAACATTTTCCATCCGTCGGATCCCATCGCGTATCGTTTAGAACCTCTAGTTTCGCCAGCGATGTCCTCTTTGAAGCCACAGGTGTGTATAAAACCTCCCGTTCCCGATCCCTTAGTCTCATTGTTTCGTATGATTCTACAATTTGGGGCTTAAAAATCTCGACTAACGTGTTTCTATCAACGCACCACAGGCTCTACCATACACCAAAAAGGGCATATTTGGGACGGTGGCTCCTCAAGGCCTGTCAGGAATCGGCGTCAAAGTAGGACAGAGTGTCAGTGGCCTGTGGTCGAGCTTCAGCGCCGGAATCGCTAGTAGTCTCCTCAATCGCAGCCTAGGACTCACCAACGATGATATAGCGAACTTTAATGCAGCCAACCCTCCACCAAATAATTCCTCTTTGCCTAACCCAGGCCAGGCCGCGGCTAACCCCCAAAACACTAGCTCGGGCGCTGTAGTCTCTAATCCAGCCGCTCAGTCTGAAAGGACGGACGCTCGCAAGAAAGCGCTTGCGCGCCAAAATACCTCTACTCTCAACTCTACAGGCCCCAGCACACTTGGAGGCAACAATGGTAGAGACTCAACGCTAATTGACGACGATTTAGAGACACTATACGCTCGCTTCCAGAAAAAACGCGTGGATGAACACAGGGATAGTGCAAGCCGAGCCGAAGAAGGCCTAGAACTGGGCGTAGCATGGGCTGCAGAGGAACTGAAGGCACAGAAGCTTAGAAGAGAGGAATTGAAGGTGCGAGCACTCAATTGGAACGGGCGTATCGACTACACTATCCAAGAGTAAGTGAGTTTCTTTTCTCGGGCAATAAACCTCTCTCCGCTTTCAGGGGCTTCTTCTCAAAGCATGCTTCCCATTAGTCGTAGGTGAGATACCGTATTCTAACATTTAAGTCGTCTAACAGGAGCGCGCTCGACTTCAATCCAATGAATACCATCGCCTCACATATGTGCTACTGGCAGGATGAAGATGTCAGCCACTTCCTGTGCTCGCAACTCCTCTGCAACCGCGATGCGCGCTCGAAGATGTATCAGTCTCAACAGAGCACTTCCGGCCTATATAGTTGAGCGAAAATATCAACTAATCAGGACTCGGCAAGAAGTTCACACCCCCCAACCCCTCTGCCTTCTAATACTTGCTTTTTGGCTCCCGTTGGTGGTTGTATTTGGCATTGCATATAGATGATTTGATAGATTTACTCTTCTCCCGTCTTGAGTTAAGTGGCGTATATTCTGGCGGTATAGAGGCTATGGGACAGAATCCTACATACCAACCTATCCAGCCTGCCAAGTTGGTTGGTTAGATGGATGGACATGATATGATGTCATGTGCTGAGAAAACCGGAGAAGTAGCCTCGTAGAACAACCACGGAAGGCGCACAGCAGACGCGACCATCCACCCATCTTTGACACGGAATAGAGCATATGGATTCCTAGGGCATGATAGACCATAGGCAGAAAATACAGGATAGTAGGGTCGAGGATCGGGTCTTCCCTGTAGAGAATATATAAATTGGACGTTTTCTGATGAAATAGTGAAACATACGAGAGCGTAGAAGGATCTCCCATTTGGTGCCTTATCAACGCTTTGAAATTTCGTTTCGTTCAGTCTCCCGAAGAATACGAACGCCTTAGGTCTGTATCAACCCAGATATTTACCCAATTATGAAGAGCGAAGGCACAAACTGGTATACTTTGGCCATACTGGTAATACTCTCGAGGCAGGTCACTTACCCACGGATGGTTTTGCTCTTCGCTAGCCGAGCTCACCCAGACCTAAGCAATTAAATTCCAACGTCAAGCAGCCGGGGAGTCCTCTGAGAGCCGACAATTTATACTTAGTAGCTACGGTTTCAGTCAGGATATCTCTGTAAAGTGTATTCAAGGTCTTGCACATGGTTACCATCGCATTGATCAAGTACCTATAGACCTATCAAGTGCTACAAACCAAGCTACTAGTCGAGCAATACGACGTTCGCGACCGAGTGAATCCAGTACCATTTCTGTTTGTGTATGGGTAAAAGAACCCTTCCTTGCTTGACTGTGAAAATCAACGGCCTTAACTCCTAAATCGAAACACTTTTATTCTCGGCCGAAGGGAAATGACCTTTGCCGAGATGCTAGTGAGCTTTTATGTGACCCTTCATGCTTTGCAGTGGATCCCAATGCCAGATTAAATCAAGATGACATCACGGGTATTGAGAGTCGATGCAAAGCGAAATATGGACATCTTCCAAGCTCAATGAGCCTAGACAAGGTAGCTTCCTGACCATCGACATATTTGACATCTCTCCGTAACTGAGCAGACACGGAACGCCATGGTGGAATACATGGAGTGCTAGGGGCCTAGTGAGCAATTCCGTCCAACGTCGAGCGAGCGCTCTAATTGGAGACATTAGGGCACGCCGATTGAATATGTCCGGGTTGCTGGCACTTGTAGCAAATCTTCTCGCCACCGGAGGACTCCTTGGGGCAATCGCGAGAGAAATGGCCATTCTCGCCACAGTTGTAGCACTTGCTACCGTTCACACATTCGCCTATAGTCCGTGTTAGGAGACCGGGTTCGGACGCATATAGCTCCACGGGATTACTTACGAGACATGTGTCCATATCCACCGCAAGAATAGCAAGTCTTGCCTTGGCCTCCGCCGTAGCCACCGCCACCGCCACCGCCGTAGCCGCCACCGTAGGAGTTACCGCCGTAGGCATCAGGGCAACTGCGAGCAATATGGCCCACCTTACCGCACTAATATTCCTAGTCAGCTCAGTACCGCGTGGCAAGGAGAGCGGCAAACTACCTTATAGCACTCCTGTGATCCGCCCTGGCCACCACCAATTGGGCCGCCGCCGCCCTGGGGACACTCACGGCTGATGTGACCGCCTTGGCCACATCGGTAACAAGTCTTGTTGTCCTTAGGGCCCTCGGGGCATTCACGGCCTACATGACAAGATATTAGCCTCTTAATCCATGTCATGTAACAAGGACCAAGGCTTACTTAGGTGACCCTCGTTTCCACAGTTGTAGCTAAAGATTGGTCAGCTAAGATCATTGCAAAAAAGACACCAAACTCACCACTTCGCAGCACCACGGTTAGGGCAGTCGCGGGCCTGAGAGCTTGTCATTAGTACAACTTCTTGCCCTTGGATACTACTTCGCTCAATCCTGAAGCAATCCATCTCTCTACCCCTCTTCCTTCATACCTGATGAGTGGTCTGGCCGCCTAAACAACAAAAATCATATGTCAGATCACACACCCCTACAAAAAAGAAACACCAGGGCTGGGATTAGGAAAGATCAAGCTGAGTGGCTGATCCTGCAACAAGACGTAGCTCCCACGATTCCGCTGGGGTACTTGAGAAGACGTGAGATTGGCGCAAAGTAGTGGCCGAGTACAGGCACCCGAGGTGCAAAGGGTAGTGTTACATGGTTGTAGCAGGTGACACGGATTGGGCCGGGCCAGGTATGACATAACGATTGGTCGCGCAATCATCGACCGCCGTCCGACGATCAAGTTTGGGAGAAAACCGTCATAAAGACGACAAGGTGATAGGATGTAGTTGAAGCGGGGTAATGGACTGTACGTCGTCGCAGTAACGGCCAGATGAGAACGATGAAGGTACAACATGTTCAGAACTTACAAGTGAAGCACGAGCGTGTGGAGGTGGAGAAATCCATGGCGACGATGAGACTTGAGATTCCTTTGGTAGTATAAGAATTCGACGATGAGGATCAGTAGAGAGCCCTCGGGAGACTTGTAGATCTGATGGACAAGTCGCCGAAGTTAGTCCGTTGTAGGGTTAAATTCAATTGAAGCAGCAGAATCACAGAGCAAGAATCGGTAACAAACGACGGAGGGTGCTGATGAGGGTTGTGATGATG
The DNA here is from genome assembly GCA_022495125.1 of Xylaria acuta. NCBI lineage: Eukaryota > Fungi > Ascomycota > Sordariomycetes > Xylariales > Xylariaceae > Xylaria > Xylaria acuta. The sequence continues at coordinate 331,765 of MU383101.1, forward strand.
GACCCGGGGGAGAGAAGATGAAAACTCTACTGGTACCACACGCTTCCCGTTAGCCAATGAGAGTAGTGCGCACTCTTTTTGGCAAGTAGAGACAGGCGGGATCAGACGAGATCAGACGCAGCGCGACAAGAGACAAATAACCGGGGCTAGCAGGGTATAGCAAGGCAACATACATGCGAGGTGTTGACTGTGTTGTACGGGGTGGATGCTCCGTTCTGGTGACGGCGCGCAGAGATGTTTTTGTGGTGTGTGCGATTGTGGTTGGGATTGTTGTATTGTGAGATGTGGGCTGGAATAGGGAAGCAATACAATGCAAGGTACGGAGTAGACGCACGGCAAGGTTGGAATGTTCAACCGTCGAATAGTCTGGGTATGTGGATAGTAGGTAGTGCCTGAGGTAAGGTAACTACAGGTACTGTAGGAATGCGTGCTGTATGAGGGTGGTAGTGTTCAAATCAAGCCTTTAAAAAATGAGAGAGGCTGCGTTGGAATAGGATGGTGGGGTTCATTGAGGGGTCTATTGAGGAGGGCGATTCACACAATGGCGAGGAGTTTTGCGGCAAATATACCTATATCACATACCTTGGTGCAGAGCGGGAAATGCACGAAAAGCGCAACAGAACTTAAGGCGTTGCGGGTGGCGCACAAGGTGATTGTTCAATATGTTGGTGAGCTGCAGTCGGTGATCCAGAGAACCCGCCAAGTAGGAAGGTTCGTGATGTGTAAAGGTAGATTTTTTGAGAGTTGAAGTGGGTGATTACAAGGGGCGCTTAATTTAGGTATGGGACGGTGGGAGAAGGATAACCTGGGCAACCAAGGCTAGGTACTAGGTAGCTATGTACTCCCCAGGTTGGGCAGGTATTTTCTTGTGAGAAGCCACTTACCTCCCTTACGCAAGTTACCTATGGGTACCCAGAGCCTTATCGTCGATAAGAGATTTCGCATTGCCACTTCTAGGAATCATCCGACCAGACTGGCCTTAGACTGCACGCAGTATACATAGTACAGTACCTAGGTAGAGTACATGTAGGTATGTAGAGTTGCCTACAGTACAACTCTACTCCCTACTTAGTAGGTAGGTATAGGTAGGTACCTACTAATAGTCCAAATATCCAATAGCGAAATCCTTCGGCCTGGCAGGCATACGCAGATAGATTACTAGGTACCTACAGGTAGTTTCCGAGCAAGATGCGGTTCATCACTTGTATCGAGAGACGAGGAGAAATGCCATTGAATGCCCCAGCCAATACCATTTATTTGTGCCCTTGCAAAATTCCCCTCCTTTAGCTTTGTCGCGTGGTTGCGTCATACCCACGGCTAAAGGTAGGTAGTAATGTAACACTTGTACAGTAGAGTAGGTAGGTACCTAGATATCTAGATAGGCTATTGGATTAAGTAATGGGTCGGGAAGCTCCGACGTACCTACCAGGACGGGGCGCGTCGCGTCTGACACCTGACAAACCCTTGATCAGAAACACGTTTAAATTTAAGCTTAAGCATAAGGTATTATTTCCACCCCAGAGCCCTCTGAACCTTAGGTATGCCCACGGGCCCCGGCCGTTGACGAATAAAACGGTACAGCTGCATAATTCAGTAATTAAATAGCCGAGGGAGGGCAAAACGACCATGCAACTCGAGGTCCTGGTACCTTTGAATCGGAGCAGGAAATGAACGCGCTCGAGGAATTAACCCCAACGTGTGATATGGAGAACTGGTTTAGAGACGTTGGTAGAACAATCTTATTGGAGTCGCTTGGAGATACCTATGATCGAATCAGCAGCAGTTTCAAGACAGGTGCAAATAGACTTCGTCGACAGATCGAGCTGGTTTTCTTGCTAACACATCAAATCTGCAGACTTCCAATCGTACTCCCAAGATAGACTGAACCTTGCTGCCGAGCTCGAGACCCTAAGACCCATAGCCTCGCAAGTCCGGCGTCTAGAAGACGAGAATGCCGCGCTCAAAGATGAAATCAAGGCCCTTAAAGATGCAAGTCGCGAACAAGCCCACGCTCCCGGCAATACCAGCTATAGAGAGGTTCAATCGGCTCCTCGAACTCCTCTTGCGCCCACGTCTGCCAACCAGATCAGCTCAACGTCGGCTAATCCGGTCGATATTGAGGCTCTAACCCTTCCAGAGCTCAAGGCCGAGTTCTTACGCGTGGAGAAAAAGCATGCCAAGCTCCATGATAAATTCCTCGATCTCCAAGCTGCACTACACAAATCAAACGACCTTGTTCGAGAACGAACTGCCACGTATCGTCATTGGGTCGACCATGCAAAACAACTTAATGAACAGTCCCTAAAACGCTCTCGGAGGATTAAAAAGCTGGAGGCCAAACTGGCTGGAATCTCTCAAGAGCCCTTAAATCTGAGCTTTTCTTCAGACGCTGGTGATGTGGAAGTGGCGGCAGAACCAACAACCCTGACTCCTATTCACTCTCACCAGCCCAGACAATCAAGTAGACCTAAACAAGCTCTAGTTACGATTCCTAACCACCTGCCAAGAGCCTTACCCCGTATAGAAGACAAGGTGGCAGCTGGATCACCATCGGTATCTCGCAACATATTCGAATCTGGCCGCTCGAGTTTGGCTTCGGAAACGAACCATCTTCGAAGAACAAATGAGACGCCGCCTTGCCTACCTCCCTTGCCCCTACACCGCGAGGCTACAGACGGAGAATTACGTATTAAGCCCGAGCCGTCATCGGACACACCGGTCGTAGTATCAGAACGATGTGTACGAAAGCGAAGGAATGCTGACAGTGACGAAGGTAGCATACCCGCCTCGTCAAGAGTAAAGATTGAGCACAGTCCTGAACCCCACAGCACTGATGAGCATCGGCGCTTTGCTCCTCATGAAAGCATAGATTTCGATACCGAATACCGCACAGTGGAAACTCCCAGGAAGCTTTCAAGATATCAGTATGTCCACAACGTGGGCCCTAACAACGGAATAGGTGTTCAACGATATGCCCACGACACTAGAATCACGCATCCTGTCGACAACGTCAAACACAACAATCGGATACCGACAAACGATGTATCCAAAACGGATTTAGCGGCTGCTAATCGCGCCGGACTCCAAGTAAATACCGACCCGGCTCTACAACCTCTCAACGATGATCAAGTTCTTAAGCCGAGATTGAATCTAGCTTCAGGCAGCAGAAACCGGACATCTTCAACAAGACTACGAGGTATTGCAAGTCTTGCCGAAGACAGTTATCAAAACGAAAACTTGAACCCCTCGAACAGCAAGAATGTGCCAAAAGCTAGTGCTTTAGAGCAACTCCTTAACACGCCGTCTCTAGCACAAGATGATACGGCAGCGCGTTCCAACCGTCCGGTTGAGGACGGCCAGTCATCAAATATTTATTTCCAACTACCGAAGAGACGCGAGCTTCCTTTCGGGAAAGATGGACGGAAGAGTCTGGGTTCGACCCCAAGGGAAAACTCGAACGACCCTGGCCGTAAACCAGGCTCTCTGTCAATGAATCAAATCCACGATAAGGCAACGGCGATTAACAGGGTAGAGAGGGGAAAGACAGGGCTACCTACTCTGCGACAACTGCCGAAGGCGAGGCTCCGTCTCGACGACTTCAAGATCAACCCCCATGCAAATGAAGGTTATGACTATGCTTTCACCGATGTTGTCCGCAGGAAAGACGATCGAGCCTGCCTCCAGGGTTGCGTCAAGGAGAACTGTTGTGGTCACAAGTTCCGCGCCTTAGCCCATGCGTATCGAGCAGGTACTCGACCACATGAGTTTCAGTCTCTGCTTGAATCATATCTCGGCGATGACTGCCATAGGCTATCCACTATGTCTGAAGTTGAGAAAGAAACACTATGGGTCGAAGCTAAGATTAGGGAGTTGGCCAACGCGAACGGCAAACACCGCCACCGATATCCTCGGATGTTGACACCGCCAGGCTTCTGGAGGGCAGATTTCCCCAGTACACAAGAAGGCGAAGAGTATAGCGAGGAAGCAGCTAAATTAGAGTGGGACATCATTGAGGAAAGATATAGAGAGGCTATGCGGCCCGGAGGACTGTGGGTCTTTCGAGACGAGTAATGTGCCCAGGTAAGGTGTGCATAGATATCTACCTACCTAGGCAATATATGAGAATATGTGTTCCCATCCTCAACATGTATACTCAGTAAAGAGTGGAAAGTGGAAGAGCACAACTCCAACCAACCATGCCATGCGAATGGCAACACGTAGCACGAATCCCAGATCACTTAAGGATATCCGCCATAGAACTCAAGATGGAACAAGGAGCACATCAAATCGAAATCCTGTATTAAATTAGAAGGGAGAAAATTAACTGCATACTAAGGAGGTTCTTACATAGGTGCCTTGAGACACGAGTTGATGTCAAACACAAGGGCACCTGCGAGATTGGCCTTGAAACTCGGGCATTAGATATATGCACATATAGCATACCCGACTTCGTTTAACTGCATGACGTCTACCTCTGTCAGCGAACCTGTGGCGCAGTAGATACCTCTATACTAGGTAGTAGGTAGGTACCTACATGCCTACGCCATCCCAGGATTACATACCTACCTCATCCCAGTCGTCATCACCTAAGCAGTGTGGCTTGGATTCCAGAATTTCAGGGCCTGCAAATGTTGGAGAAAGAATAAGGCCGAAAACTTTAGAGATCAACCTCATCCCAGAAAGTCAGTATCCCCAGACTACCGATCTATAAGCAAAGCCGCGCCGGCCATCAACGGCCTCCCAACACACGTGCTTTTCGTGCTGTTTTCTCTTGGCCAGCCTTTCACTTGCTGGGTCTGTGCAGTACCAGCAACAGCGCTTGTCCAGTGTCACTCAAGCTTGTTTTGGTTGCGGAACTGGATCGGAACCGATCATCGACTGTGACCCCAGCGTCAGCCAACGCGCACGCGCCACCAACAACGAACAGACACCAAGCCGGCCGCCCCAGCTAGCGAGCAAGCACGTTATCGCGGAGACTGGCCTCCCGCGCCCGCGACACCCGAGTATCGCAACCACGACGTAACGCAACAGAGCCATCCATCGTGGCCGTGCCGCGATCGCAGTGGGATAACCCCTGCTTCATCCACCCCACGCCGGCACGATGAACGGTAATCATCTGCCGGCCGGGCAGCCCATGCCTGGGGGTGTTGGGGGAGCAGCCTCGGGCCCCGGCCTGAACGGGGGCAGACGTTCTCGACCTCCGCCGCCATCATACTCGGCCCATCCAGCCCATCAAGCTCATCACAATAATCAGCATCACCAACAATCCCCCGGTATGATGTACCAATTCAGCCAGATGAATCCTTACGTCAACGCCTACTATCCGGCTCAACAGATGGCCCACCACTACCAGACCGGACACATGCACAGCCAGGCTTATCCTATCCCTTCCTATACCACGTATCAGCAGCAGAGGTCTCCCCCGCCCGTTCACCAGACATACCCGCCCATCGTCTCCTCAAGCATGCAGGCTCATCCCCAGCCATACGCGCGGCCTCCTCCACAGCAGCCTTCTCCAGCGCTGTCCACACCTCCACCATTTCCCACCGCTGTGCCGCCTCCGCCAGCAGCTGCTCCTGAAACTCCAATCTCGCCTGACTCATCCCAAGTTGCTACCGCCCCATTATCACCAGTGACGCCTCAGTCCCAAGCGACTGCTCCTCCCCCTCCCGACGATAAGATTCCGTCGCCTCGTGTCTTCCAATACCCCGTAAGTCGTCATAGCTACAGCTCGGCATCAATGTGCGCAGACTAACTTATTACCTATTTAGCTACCTTGGCTCTCGCTTCCCAATGAATCTTTTCCCCCACGAGCTTCCAAATTTAAGAAGAGGCGGCGAAAGATGAGTGTCACGGTATCGGTAGAACTGCCCACGAGTAAGCAAAACGGCGACAACCCTGAGGAAAATACGAAAAGCCCATCCCCGGATGATCCAACGACTCCCAACACTCCCCAGGGGAAGACGAGCAATACCATCCCAACCACCGATTTACCATTGGAAACGTCGGTTCAGAACCCATCCCAAGAAGAGCATATACAATCTGCTTCTTCTACGCCAGCTAATCTACCTTCCACTACTTCAACCCCCATGGAAACCAACAAATCCACTACACGTACAGCAGTCCCCGCGATCCCCGTTATCCCTATTATGCCAAAGACAATTCCTAAGGAGCCAACGAGTCCTTCCATCTCTAATGAGGCATCAGCAGCACCGCCATCTGGCCCGTCGAGCAATAATTCACAGCCTTCCACTAAGGCGATTCCTGTAATACCAGAGGTTGAGCCTACTACTATTCAACCTAGGAAACCCGGCCCAAAGCTTTGGAGCAACTTGTTTCAGAGTCCAACATCTGCTATCATGCACCCAAATGGGCCCATTAACTCTGGATCCGCCGCGACGGCTTCTGGCACACCATCCGCTGATTCAATTACCATAGGCAATGGTCTCTCCGGCCCGGGAAGCTTTGCAAAGTCTAATACGAGCTCTCTAGCTGAGGCTTTGCGAGACTACCAAGTTTCTAATGCCAACAAGATCGCGTTTATTGAGCCCAGGGGTTTGGTCAACACTGGGAACATGTGTTATATGAATTCTGTAAGCTCAGCACCATTCCATCGCTCAAGGCATTGACTAAATGAAATGTTCAAGGTTCTTCAAGCATTGATGTTTTGCACCCCGTTTTATGATTTCCTAGACCACTTAAGCAAGGCGGCGTCACATAGCTTCAAAAGCGAAACACCATTGATTGATGCTATGTAAGCTATGACAATAATTCCCATGATTTTTAACGTAGGAATTACTAATGGCAGCGGCAGGATTATACTTTTGCGTGATTACAAGGTAATTCACTCTGCTAGTTCTGAGGATCAGCTTCGAAAGCGGTTGAAGAGCGAGGAACTAGAGCAGTACGGCGACGCATTTACTCCAGAAATTGTATATGATGCGATGAAACCATTGCCAACGTTCGCAACCATGGAGGTATGTCCGCTCAATCTACGTGGTCTATTGAGGTTTAACTTACCAGAAACCTGTAGCGTGGCCATCAACAAGATGCTCAGGAATTCCTCGGTTTTCTTCTCCAGGCCCTTGATAACGAGTGTACTCACGTCATGCGTCAACTCAACGAGTCTTCTGCAGGCACGATTTCCTCTACTGCCACATCTACTGTGGCCTCCACCCCAACCAACGCGAGCGATGGGAATGAGTGGCTAGAGGTCGGCCGGAAACAACGAGCTGCTATTACACGCTCGTCCGGTCTTCCAATGGCATCATCACCAATTAGCAAGGTGTTTAGTGGGCAGCTACGATCGACTTTAAGAGTTCCAGGGCTCTCGGATTCCGTTACTTTTGAAACGTACCAACCTCTGCAACTAGACATTGGGGACACACATGTGAATAACATTGTGGACGCATTGAAGCACTTGACCCGGTCTGAAAAACTGTCCGGCGATTTTGGCTCACCCCGCCAGGATGCAAAACCAACGACTAAGCAAGTATTAATTGAGTCTGTACCACCAGTTCTCATCCTTCACTTGAAACGTTTCAGTTACAATACCAGTGAAAACAGCACCGGGAAGCTGTGGAAGTACATCGATTATCCCCTGGAGCTCGAGCTTCCCAAAGAAATGTTCTCGCCTATAAAAAGATCTGCACTCCAGGCCGAAGGCGTTGGGTCCCTGAAATACAGATTGACTGCAGCGGTCTACCACCACGGTAAATCCGCAAGTGGTGGTCACTACACTGTGGACCTTCGACGTCAGGACGGTCGGGAATGGATACGTGTTGATGATACCGTTATCCGACGCATTCGAAGTGAAGATGTAGCAGAGAGCAGCGCAGATGGGAACACATCCAAATCAACAACATGGGTTGATCAGAAACACAGTGTCATCGGTCCCGCCACTGGCAACAGGTTCGAGGGCATCAACCACGAAGATGGAGGCGACGAGGAAGGCTGGAATAAAGTTGGCTCTGCCGGTACCGGTGCGAAGAAATGGAGTTCAGTAGCGAATGCTAACGGCTCAACTAACACCGTACCGGCCAAGAACAAGTCAGTCAAAGACAATGTCAAGGACAACAAGGTCGCCTACCTCTTATTCTATCAGAAGATATAATCCTTCCAACTATGAGTCATGCGCAATTTCTACAACCTATGGTGTAGTGCGCTATCTCCTATAGGTTGACTGGAACAGCGACCAACTCAAGTGGGAAACTATTGGCCGTATCACATTATCTTGAATCATCAAACCTATATTCAACGAGATTCGGTTATGTTCGAGTGGTAAATTTCAAGGGGTAAGGCGTCCAGGGGCAGGCATAATTTGACCCAAGGCAGTACTTTTAAGGCGGTTGAGCGTGGAAGGTATGGTTCTACTGGTATCTCGTGTTAATGGCCGACGTCGATGATGTTATGAGGAAGCGTACTGCATCAGGTACGCAAAGGAGCGATACGGATTCGCACCTCTCTAGGTGCTGGGGATGTTATTGAACAATCGTTCCCTTGCGGTTTCCAGGTGTTTCTTGCCCCTGGAAATGACCCTCGTCGGACTTGCGGTAGTCCACACGCTCTGCCCAGTTTCACCCGCTTATTCCGTTGTGGAGATATCATGTCATACCCCGGTTGTAAAGTATTGAAAAGTGGTTGATGAGAAAAACTAATAGATAACTTCGTATTACCATGTGTAGTGGGCGATCATTTTTCTTGACTACCTCGGAAGCTCTAAATTATGACTAGGGCGGAAATGAGCTCGGTATGTTGGGAGGCAATGTCTGTCTATCGCCTAAAGCCTAATTTCGCATATGTACAGGCAGAAGTGGTCACTCTTCTGTTCTCGATGCTGTGTACCTAACATAAATGATGCAAAGGATGGGCTATGTAGTCATAATAAAGACCACCCGCTCCCAGAGGTCGTATCATCAGACTCGGAAGGGCGAGGCCAAAAGATTGCCCAGAGACTATTGGGGAAATACTAATGTATCATCAAAAATGTGTATGTGTATACTAAATTACGTTCTAAGATTACTGAGGGGGCGTAGAGCAACTCTAATTCTCACATACGAAAATAGAGACTAGCTCCTGAGCCGATAGGGTACTATCTAGGTTAATCTGCTATCGAACATCAACTGGCAAAACTCTCAAGAAGCCGCCGTACGTTGTTCAATTTATTTATATACGATATCTTGTCGAGTGCCTCTATTCCTGGGAAAGGAAGGCCGAGATGTGGTATTGCAGAAGCGGGCAACTCGCGAGGGTCTTCTTAGCAGGTAGGTTAAGAGACCCCCACCTTAATCAAAAAGGGCTCAGGAAGTGTCTGATGGAGTGTGTTTGTGAATTCATTTTTATTCTTGTTAATAATATGCAAGAACACCTGGACATCAGAAAAGACTGAATAACGTCAATGTGAGTTGACTAGATGCACGGTAGGAAAGACACCACCCATGAGGCAGATACAGGTACCAGTATCCAAATCTGGAGGCCAATGATTGTTAAGTCTCCTCTGTGTGTATCAAATATGATCCCATGGGGTATTGTATGACTCTAATAACACCAGCTAGGTAATAAATTGTTAGCACTTCTCGTTATTCGGTCAATAGGGCGGTCTTAATAGGTGGACGAGGTGGCAATACCGAGTACAATGTAAGGAATTGCCACGTATGGTATACGCAAGCTTCCAACGTCTAGCGTTTTAGCATGGATATCGTGGCATGCCGTCTGTATCGAAACGGACCGACGCAAAGAGCTAGATTGTGCTATCTTACGCCGGTCCGTACACTTGAGCTTCAGTCATTGATTGCTAAACACTCCAGAGAGAGACCAAGCAGAATCCAAATATCATGCATACTATAATCGCGTTATCCACCGAAACCGGCCTACGTAGCTATTCTTGGTTTAAACGAAAAGCAGGGAGAAATATCCATATATGTCATCAGCAACACGGGCGTGGAGCTACATTGCTCCCTGGCCTCTTGAGAGCTGCTCCCTTACCTTGGCCGTGGCGGATGACTGGACTATAGTGACCTTATAGTCAATCATTCTTCTATTCTCATATGACCAACGACTGAAATGAATTAACCCTCATCTCAATTCTCCCCCATATAGTGTTCTAGGCCTTATCTAGTTGGCATCCATGTTTATCCTTGCCACTTGCTCATGTCTGTAGTCTGATCACTGCATCTTCGCACAAATAGTCATCAAATAACCGAGGTGGTTTCCCCCCTTTCTCAAACGTGAACAGCATACCGTACTTTTGGTAGTTAGAATTGTTCTTGAATGGGATTTCCAGGACATCCTCGAGCCTCTCATTCCGAGCCTTGGCAAAAAATCGTGCATAGGCCGCCTTGACTTTGCCTTCGGTCACACCACGCAACTCGGACGGTACGCGAATAAGGATCGTTGAGAGATACATGTCGTGCTCGGGATGGTACCCCGTCTTGACTCCCCATGTCCCTTCTCCCTTGCTTTCGATTGGTTGAAATGCTCCGTGCTTGTCGCGTCTAATTGGTATCACCTTGATAGCTGTTTTGAAATCCTTGGAAGGTCGGCAGACCTTATCTCCGACCATACACCACTCATGTAGCAGCACTACCCTGATTATGTCCTTGAGGGTCCGGATGGCCTCCGAACCCTTAATGGTAGCTTGCTGGATCGGTAAGGGGATGTCATTCGCTGGCTCGCTGGAGGTATAGCCCGGTTGCGGTTGAGGGCCGGTTGAGTAGATTGTCTCACCATTTCCATACCCGGCCTCCCAGGTTGAAGTTCCCGTCTGGGAAGGAAAGTATGTTATACCAGATGATCCATAATGCCCTCCATAATTTCGAGACCAATCCCCTATGTAGCGGGCTTGTTCCCCTTCATGGGGACAAACTCTTATAGGTCCATGCCCGTGTTGATATTGTTGATCATCAAAAGAGGCCATGGGATAGAAGTATTGGCTGTTAGTGTATTCCGTGGTTATATTTGGATCTGGAAAATGGCCTGCTGGGGAAGACCACGGTATTGGGTTGGGATCACCCCTACTGCCTCCATCTCTGTGATGGGTTGAGTGCGAGTGTTCATGTCGCGACGAGTACGAGTGGAAGGAATGATGCTGACTGTTCAATATAGTCAGCGCAATATCTCTTTCCAAGCTTCAGATGATTGTGCTGTACTCTTCTCCAGTGCGTCCCGATGGGCTACTGCGCTCATGATGCTTCTCATGGTGTTTATGGTGCTTGGAAGACCCTTTTTTTGACGACTTTTTACCAATGCTCTCAACAAGAATATACTCCCTTTTTGCCATGGTATAATCCCCGTTTCTAGCGAAAGAGTTTGGTGAAAGAAACTTAAAAGGCTCAGTAGGAAAGAATTTCACCTAACCGCGATTCCAGGTCAAAGTTGTGTAGTTCTTAGGGATTGAGTTGGGAAAGGTGGGTATGTTGGATTGAAAGTCCAGCGCTACATTTAGGAATCTTCACGAGAAAGCGGCCCTTATTATATACGTTGTTCCCTAGGCTGTACTTCCGACGTGTTTTTGTCGTGTTGTCATGACCTCGACTAACTGTTGGTCGCACTATATTGAAATACAAAGAACATACAAAGACTGAGTATACACTCTGATGAATTGGGTCGCAAATGTGCTACCATAACATAACTGAGACAAGCAACTACATCATTTGTATCCCTTTGGTAATCCACCTGACCCAAAATATGTTACTCAAGGTATACCGCGGTGCGGGTTTTCATCTCATCCAAGGCTCGCCACCACGCAATACGTCTTCAAGTCGTCGAACAATAGCATCCCTTTTTCTTATATGAGCCTATCAGGTAGCCGGAGTGGGTTATCGTCAGGCTTCTGGAAAGTGAGCAGGTTATATCCATTCTCTTGCTCTCTCTTGGCTTCCGTGTATCCTTTTAGCTCTGCAGAAACAACGATGAGCCTTGCGATTCGCTTTGCCACGCCAGCGAACAACAAGTACAATTTTCGAACCTTAACTCGGGTAAGGATTGCTGGAATATTGGGTGAGTTTGAGTCTATAAATGGATACGTACTTCCCAATCTAATGCTTGCGTGGCCCGAACGAGATTGTAAATCAGCTATCTGGGTTAGAGTAAATACCTCGGCGGTAGCGGGAAAAGTGGGTTTGAAGACGTATGGCGAAGATTCCCTGCGCTCATAGCAAGCACTTATATCGTTCTAGAAGGCTAACAGAACGAGTCACTGATCGCGCATGAAATCAACGAGCAAGCGTGAAGGCATCACTCACTGCGATGGCAGACGATCATGGAAGGAATGGAGAGCACCAGTGTTGGCTAAGGCACCGGCTGTCAGCATTTTGTTGAGGAACCAACCATAGGGTCGATGAAGACCATAGCTGTTACGTGAAGGGGCCAAAACACCTCCGTAGACTAGCTCTGGCAGCATACATACTGTAGTTCTTGTTTTTACAGGAGGTCGGTCTCATAAATGCCCTCGCTAATTTGTGTAGCACATTGATTTCCTACGTTAGCGACCACATGATAATTCTTCAGACACTGACGCAACTCACTTTCGGGTTCTGCCCCAGAGCCGTACACGCATGCCTACATGTAGCTCTATACATTGGTTTATCCTGGCGTACGTTCTCACGGGTCTGGCAGTGTAGCTAGACGTCCACGGTAGAGGAGAGCAGGACACGGGGAGAAAGATAGTTAATAGGTTCTGGTGATGCAATTACTGTCGAGCGCACTTGTTAGATGGTTCCACTCGCCTTCATCCCTTCGTTAGTAGATCACCAGCTCTAGGTCGAGCTGATCACGTATGAAATAACTGTAGTGCGCATTGTGCCCAGTCAAATACTCTCATTATTTAACTCCTAAACTCCTTTAAATAGCAGACCCGTCTCCGAGTCATGATTTTTTCTTCTTTTTGAATCCTTTTCATGAATATTACGCATGTAGAATAGAAACCCCTGATGTTTTTGTCGTTTTCTTCCTTGCTTGTTTCCCGTCTTTCCCTTCCTTTCCCCCCTAGGCGAAAAATTCCATCTCTGTCGTATATCTCCATCCCGGTCGGTCTTGATTTCAACGTTTAGCCAGGAAACAATCCTGAACCGAAGCGTCTGCTTGCAAAGTTTCGTCAAGTTCCGAGATGGCTCAAGTAAAGGCCGTCCGAGCAAGTCCAATTCACCAGTTCCCGCCTGGCGCCCACGGCCTGAGGCTGCAGCTCATCGGTGTTGAGGTTTGGCGGTGAAACCCAGGCGGCGGCCCGATGATACGTTTACATTCCTGCGAGGAGCATGGCGATGGCGGAAACCATCATGCTGGCGAGGGCCGGGGTAGAGGTACCGGCACCGCCTTTAGGTACTTGCATAGGCGGATGAGGTCCTCCCGAGTGATAAGGCATGGCCTCGTGGCTTCCGGGTGGGTTGAAGGGTGGGCCTGGAGGGCCAGGACGGAATGGAGGGCCAGGGCGGAATGGAGGAGGGGGAACGAACGGGGGATTTCCCGCGGGAGTGGTAGTCGTAGTAGCGGTGGTGGTGGTAGTGGAAGAACTGGTAGTGGTATACATTGTAGTGACGGCAGAAGAAGTGGTAGAAGAAGTGGTAGAAGGAGTGGTAGAAGGAGTGGTAGAAAGAGTGGTAGAAGAAGTGGTAGAAGAAGTGGTAAAAAGAGTGATAGAAGTGGTAGAAGAAGTAGTGGTAGGAGTGGTAAGAAGAGCGGTAGAAGTGGTAGAAGAAGTAGTGGTTGGAGTAGTGGTAGGAACATCAGTAGTAGTTGTAGAAGTAGTGGTAGAAGAAGTAGTTGTAGGTGCTTGCGCGTGCACACTCCATGCTTCGGCGAGTAGGGCAATGCCCATAATGATGCCGTTGGCCTTCATCTTGGGATTATTGTGTCGCTCCTTGTGGAATGGGAACAAGTGAGTTTGAGTAATTACGAGCGGTGAGCTGTGAACGGTAGCAGCGAGGAACAACGAGCGTGGTGGGAAGAAGAAGAAGAGGACGGATCAAATGCACGAGGGAACATCTGATCCATATATTCCTCAAGCTAGACCAGGCAGCCAGGATCAAGCTGGTGAGAGGTGGCCAGAGCAAACGCTATCATCTTATTACTGTATGTACTACGAAATGGGCCAACAAAGTTAACCGGACACTAGATCATGAAGAAGTGAAGTTTATGTGTTCATTTATTACGTTGGTGGACATGGGACTGCGCAACAACCAGAAAGTAGCTGAAATAAGGTATACGGGGGTGGGAGCGAAGCTGCGTACTCATTGTAGATTCTGGATTCTGGTCATGGTGGTGACTGTTGAACAGTCAATGCTCAAAGGGTTAGAATGGCATTATGTCCTGACTCCTTGTAATTTTAAGGTCGTGTACTCGGTTTTACACCCCGATAGTTTGTGAAAACGGAGCGCATATCCCAACTTCAGTTTTGCTCGGTGAAATCGACCAACATCCTTATCTGCCATCCCAACCATGTTAAGGTGTCCTTCTCAAACCTAAAAGAGCATCAATCTTCGGGAACGCCGGAAAATAGACCAACTCTCATGCGGTGACTCTGTAAACTCGTTAGATGGTCTGACCACGCAGGATACTTGATCTCAAGGGGACGCACGAAAGGTAGTTTCGGTATGACTACTCCCAGAACAGCCAGAAAGTTGATTGTGAAATATGCGAGGTCGTAATGGGTATAGTGTGTGCTGAGGAGGAAAAGCACGATAGGTACGCTGAGTAAAAACTTCTTGGCTGGCGTATACTGCGCACCGTCATCGATCTGCTCCCACATGTTCAAGTTATCGTAGGCGCCACTATTGAAGTCAAAAGGAACACCACGGACCCAGTGGAACATGATGTAAGAGCCGAACATGTAAGATATGTTCGTAAGCGTCCACGAAGTTTCTTGCGACACGCCCGGGATAACATCCCAGAGAATCTTAAGAGCGATAATCAATACAATGTGGATCGTCCACGCTCCTATAATTATGCCGAGACGCATTAGTATCTGCGTCCCAGGATCACCCCCATCACCCACGGCGCATAGCTCAACACATACCTTTAGCGTTGACCCAGTTCGCATTGAGGTTAGGGAGAGCAGACTGGTCGCTCAGCTGTTCTATGGGCTCTAATGGTTCTTGGTAGATCTGGAGGATGCTACTAGACCTCCGCCTCCTGCCCGTCTTCTGATCACCCATGTTGGAATTTTGGTAGGCAGCGCCCCGTCGAGGAGCGTTGGTGCCGACGTCGTACGAGACGGTCCGGGGAATGAGAATTGGAGAAGACAGCTTGGCGGTATTGACGGGGGATGTCACTGGAGCGGCTCTGTGATCGGAGGCGGCAGTCATCCACACGGCGCAGGAGGCGCAGAACGCTGGCCGACTCGATGGATAAGGAGAACGGGATCGAAACACCTAGGTTACCGTGGGCACTGTGGTGTTATGATATCGTGGCGAGCAGAGCACCAAAGCAACCGGGGCCAGAGTCACAGCCAGAGCCGGAGCCAGAGCCGGAGCGGGGGTTTGGGCCGATGGCGACAAGTCGGCGAGGGGAATGGGTATAGAGCGGGTTGTCGATGGGTTCGGAGAATGGGATTCGGCGGGCCGGCGTGGTCGATTGGGGGAGACTGGCTATGTTGTCCAGACCATACCGGAACCGCGTCCACAATCACAGGCAGAGGCACAGGCACAGGCACAGGCACAACCTCGACCTCGACCGGAGCCAGAACCAGGCCGACGCAAAGCGCAATGCTGCCCAGCGAGGCCGCAACGATGGCCGTCGAGTACCGGGAAGCGTGGATGTCACCCGAGTTGCGGGCGTCGATATGGAAGTGCAAGAGCAGGACGGCAAGCCAGGCGGTCGTCCTTCGCTGTGGACAACACTGGCGCGACGGGGATAGTGGCAGAATGGCGAATGATGCGAATCTATGCTGTACTGACGAAATACTGGGCTGTTGAAAGACAGATTGGTTGAGGCCGGGTTTGGAAGAGTCAACGAGATGGGACGGCGGAGCTGTCCGCCCTCGCCTTGCCAACCCGTCACATCGCCCCTCAGCTGGCAAATGCCGCGGGCCTGAGCCGCTCGCCGGCGGTCGTGCTTGCCGCTGCGTCTTCCTCAGCTGGCATCAGCTGCTAATCTACCTTGGCGTGCGGTTTGCAGTAGAGCTCCTAGGTCCCACCCGGCCTAAATTGGCGTGGGGAACCTGCAAAATGTTGGGTTCTGGCCTTGAGGACCTCGGGAATGCCTTCTGGAAGCGCTATCTTGGACCTACGCTCAGATTTGGGCATGTACGTGATTGATGTGTTGTAGGGTATTTGGTCGTTGAGTGATATATGATATTACATAGCTTTCGCTTATACAGTCTATTAACACCATTATTTATAAGTTACCTAGGTAATGTATATACCTACTAGGTACCTGCCTAGGTACCTACCTACGTAGGTTTCGCAGTGTGCTAGCTACATACTATAGCTGCATTCCCCCATTTTACGTCAGCAAGGCTAACCGAAAAACGGCATCTGAAAGAGCCGCAGTACTAACTCGGCCTACATCATTCAGCCCGTCAAAGCCTGCAAAACAAGACATCACATCATTGCCCTTATTAACCAGGAAAGACGTGCGAGTTTCTTTCCGCTGCGAGTTTGAACATCTTTGGAGGCTTATATTGCTGTAACTGTCCTTTTGCCACTGGCATCGTATCTACTTTTTCATGCTTGATGGAACAACACCCTTCCGAAGAACTCGACGGAGCTCGTGTCTCACAACGGCCAGCCTGCTCGTCGGCGAATAGCCCAAATCCACAGAAGCGGGCTCGTGGTTATAGCGAAGAGCTGAAAGGGTTGAGTTCTTCAGGTGACGAGGGTAGTCCTCATGAGGACTCGACACCCGCCTTCAAGAGACGAAAGGTGGGCCGTAATACCGGTGTCGATAATAGCAGCGGTAGCGACTCAGAAGGCTTAGACGATGGCGAGATAAGAGAGTCATCTCTTCCTTCTCATGTCGCCCAGCCAGTCAACACTGAAACCCCTCCGCAGATTGATTTGCGGTCTCAAATCTTGACTACGCTAAATGCTCCGGCAAGAGTATCGTCTGAAGATGGTAAGATAGACGAGCCTCTGCAGGCAGAAGAGGGTTCAAAACAGACCAACGAAATCGATGAGAAAGGAGAGTCCAGAAGAACCCAAGAACCTAAGAACACACCTCCGGCGATCAACCAACAGATTTCTCTTCCCGGCTGGAATCACGGCATTCAATTAGGCACGCGAACCACATTCGGGGCTAAGCCCGCCAGATCTTTCTTCGAGAATTCCCCTGCTACTGTTGAGACTGCAGAGGAAATCGAAGCACAGCAAACCAGAAAAGAAAAGAAGCGAGTTCGGTCACGCGAGCCAGTATCCTCTTTTGAAGCGAGCAATGCAACGTGGAATTTCCCACTTAGTGCTCCAGAAATCATTGCACCCACAAACACTTCCGAGGAAGATAATTTCTGGGTTGCACTTTTGAAGGATTGGATAGCCCGTTTAGTCCAAGCGAACGGTGAAACAGCTGATCGCTTGACTTACAAGGTGGTACGTTCTGGTTGGGCATTATACTTCACCAGGAGAATGGGTTTTCTTCAGGGCACCAAGAAACACATCAGCGCTACTAGAATTGTTGCTCAAAACTTTATGGCTTCGCTTTCTAAGGACAGTATCGATGCCATGATTTCGGATGAACGACAGGAGCACCCTGCAAACCACCCGGATGATATCATCGTGGTAGACTCTTCGCCTCCCAGTCATGACGAAGAGTTTCGCCTGCAAGCAAAGTACTTTCCAAGCGCTGACGATCCAACTATGTGTTGTTTGTCATGCTCTGGGGTCGGGCACACTATGCAGACTTGTCCCGAGCTAGGCTGCCGGTTCTGCGAGAGTAAGAGCCACAGGTCTTTTGGCTGCCCAACGAGGCGCAGATGCGATAAATGTCGTCAAATTGGTCACAGTGTTGAATCGTGCCAAGAGAAGCTCCGTTTAGCCACTGAGGAACTCGAGGGTTGTGCATTCTGTGGCGCAGATCACCAAGATCAGGATTGTTTTGAAATCTGGAAAAGTTTCAAGCCTTCAGAGCTACACCTAAAAAAGGTGAAGAGTATTCCAGCCTTTTGTTATGTGTGCGGTGGCGAGGATCACTATGGACCCGAATGTTCACTTTCCGATAAGCGCGATAAGGCAATAGAGCGTGCAACTTGGTCCAATGCAACACGCGATCTTTATGTCAACCCTGAGAGCGGAGATGTCGCCATAGCCTGGACCGACGTTGACCCTAGCCAGCTTACGAGGGGTGAATTCCACGTCCCCGGACGGGCGACTCGAAAGACTCATACCTACTTCGTCTCAAGCGACGAGTCGGAAGAGGATCTTATCCACGCACCTATCAAAAAGCCCCAAGCCCGTGGCAAGATCAAAATCGCCAGTAATATTGGCACTATGAATGGAAAACGCGGGCAACCACCTCTCCCCCCTGGTCCGCCTCCGCCGCTCGTAGAAAACAGATCCAGAAAGCCATTCCAGTCTGCCCCTCCCGGAACATTACCACCACGACCTCAGTCCTTTGTTCATAGTAGGCCATCTAGTCGAGGCGGGCCACGTGGCAGAGGACGTGGTCGTGGCAGAGGGAGAGGATAAGACACGCAACTTTGGTGCATGAGTAGAGTGCAGCATCGATAATGCCCCATCAACAACGGCATACCAAACCCCTATCGATAGTCACATAGCCGAGACTAATTTAATTACTAAAATTTACAGCGGTCCTTAGCAATCCCAGATGTGCGGGCGCTTGGTCGGCTTTGTCTCGTAACCTTCGATGCACCATCTAGGCTGCTGAGAGTCGCATTGTACCGCGCACCCATCGGACAGCGCGCAACTTGTCACCTTTTCCCTCGTTGTTCGTGACAAGATATCCATTACACTTGGTACGAGGTGCTCGAGACGAGCATTGTATTACCAAAAATTGACATAAAGGTAGCTTATCATGCCTGGCTGCCTATCCATCCCTTAAGATTCCAGGGAGAGATGATAGTCGACTGATTTAAATCATCAACATACCCTGCGACCTTGAGGTGTGACGAGGCTTACGTCTAGTTTTGCCCACTAACTTGTGAAGAACCAGATGAGGTCGCTTTCAGCGTCGCAATTCCTTCTCTGTCGTAGAGAATTGTCCGATATTATGCCATTCCTGCAGTCATCTAGTGTCAATATCAAAATAAGTATTTGCCCCAAAGCGGACAGTGGATAGGATCATGCATCTTAAGATGAGGTTTGAATCGAGGACATATTCGCATTCCGAGTAGGTTGCAAAATACACCACGGGTACGGAGTACCTACTGTAGATTCGTACAAGCGTCAGATCCAGACTCCGACCCATGTGAAAACTCAGCGGCCAAAAGGGTCCCCCTAAAACGGGAAAGCGTGATGCAGCTCGGCGTTATTAACCTACAGTACTGTAGGTAAGTATGTACCTATCTATCTACTGTAAGTACCTACATAATGCAACCAGTTCAGCCAGGTGCAAGTGTGTACATAACGCAGTAGGTGTACCATGATTGATTACCTAGCGCCACACGGGTCCGCCGCAAAGCGGAAAATGGGAAAATGGGAAAATGGTGCCATCACTGCTTCACCCAGGTAGCCTCGCCTTTGCATCTTCACCTGCATAGCTTTCTGCGGCAACCGGTTTTCACACTGGGGCAGTTGCATCACGGCGACTCCGACATACTTTGCGTATATCAATACATATAGATCTGCACCTACCGTCCGGCTCGGGGCCAGAAAAGACTGCTAGCACGCTCCTCCATTGCTTGACAGTCGAAGTATGGCTGAAGCTCCAACTGAGGGGGCCACCAAAGCCCTGAGCCCGAGGGGTTCTTCCACATCCTACGATGCTACGGCGTGTCAAGAGGCCAACGTCCCTTCGCCTGCCATCGAATACGACGTCGAGCGTGTCGAGAAGGTGTACAGAAAACTAGATCTACGCATCATTCCTGGTATGTATCCATGCTCCCTCCAAATCGCCTTTGCACGCGTCCGGTTGTGGATATCTCGCTGACGACTGAATAGCTTTCTGGGTCCTGTACTTCTTATGCTCGGCTATCCGCTCTAATATTGGGTTGGCACAGACAATGAATGCAGACGTCGGGCATGATCTCATTACGGTGTTGAAGCTGTCGCCCAAGGATATATCTACCGCCCTGGCCCTATTTTACGTGTCCTATGTCATCTTCGACTGCCCCTCTAATCTCATCATGAGCAAGCTTAGTCCCCGTGCATGGATGGCGCGCATAGTTTTCGCCGTCGGTTTAATCGGGACCTCTTTCACGGCTGTGCGGGACGCGTGGAGCTTAAAGTGAGTTTCCTTTAATTCTCGGTGATGCGCCCGCTGCTGTGCTTGGTAAGCCGTATCGGCCATGAAAGCAGGATACGCTAATGGGTATGTATGAAGGTTTCTTCGTTTTCTGCTTGGAGTCGTCATCGCCGGCATGTGGCCCGGCATGGCCTATTACCTGACCTTGTTTTACCCGCCCTCGCGGACGGGTAAACGCATCGGTCAATACTTCACGGCAGCGCAGGTATCGGCAGCTGTGGTTGGACTAGTCTCTGCGGGATTCCAACTCATTGATGATCGGGCCGGGCTTTACGGCTTTCAGTGGATGTTCCTCGTCTACGGCATAGCAGCTATCATCATAGGCATTATTCTTCTGTGGTGGTTACCAGACCGACCACTTCCTCCTGGACAGTCGCGCCTTAAAACCGGAATCGCCAAGTGGCTCCCCGCGACACCGGAAGCCCTCACTGGTGAGGATGCGCTAATTCACTACGAGGACCTCAAGCGTGTCTACCACCCACGGCCCTGGACAGTCAAGGACTTGCTGAAGGTCCTGATTGATTGGCGTTTGTGGCCATTAACGTTAATGTACTTCGGTGTTGTCGGTGTCGGTATCGGAACACAGCTTTACGGAACAGTCATCATCCATGGGATTAATCCTAAGTTTACTGGGGTGCAACTTAGTTTGTTGTTTGCGCCTATTTGGATTGTAAGTTTCAAGATAGTCAGTGCTACGCTTCCGTCTGTGTCCTAACGCTCTACTTTAGATGGATTTGATTGCCATTCTCATTGTGACGCCCATTTCCGATCGCTTCCATCGCCTGCGCCCTTTTTTTTTCTCGGCCGCTACCAGCATACAAATCGCAGGGCTACTGACAGTCACATTTGCACCCACGTCAAACCCATGGGCACGTTACGGTGGGCTTCTACTTATTGGGTTCGGACTAGGCCCAACAGTACCTATTTGCATGACTTGGACAAATGAGATCTTCCAACGCCGACATGGCGAAGTCGGTGTAGCTGCTGCCTCAGCTCTTGTCTCCGGCCTAGGCAACCTAGGTAGTATTACCACTACATACGCCCTATATACGGGTTGGCCCGCAGATGCTGCATCGGGACCGCATCAATACCGAAACAGCAACCTAGTCATGATCGCCATTCTCGCCCTTAGTATTACCAGCAGCTTCATCATGTTTATTGCTCTTACAATCGTCGGTAATCGGCCTAGCAACAAATTCAGGAGCAGTGATAGTTCCACCAACGGCGAATTTGGTTCGTTCCAGGACGGCGCCGCGCGCCGTGAGTTCGGCCAGCGCGGTTTTGACCGCCTATGGTGGAGCAAGAGATCCTAACTCTACACTTATATCCTATGGTCGGCACTTCCGTGCCATCTTCAACAGCAAAAACCACGGAGCTGCGGGATGTCATCATCAAAACCTGTGGTTTTCTTTTTTGGCTTTTTTTGCCGGGCAAGTTCAACCTGCCAATGCTGCCGCTCCTTTCGATAGGATCACCACTACTATATTTCTGTCCTTCCACTTGACACAGCTTGGGTGCCCTTTGCACGTGGATCAAGAAGTGTTTTGGGCTTCATTGGCGAAAGTGCTACTACGCCATCGCCGGGATCAGCGTCCATGGGCTTGGAGCAAGGATAAGCGGACGTGACAATGCCCTTGCGCTATCACCAGTAGCTTTTCTTCTTGAACTCCGGTTCCCTTTGTCTTTCTCGTCTCTTGCATCATATTTTCGTTTCGGAGTTGTTTCGGCGTTGCAATATGATACCCCCATTTGTTGTTTGGATACGCCGTCTATCCGAGGAATCTCTTTGTTGCGAATAAAAGAGATCTCTCCCGTCGGTGAAAGTGCCGTTGCGCCATCGCCTGGGACGGCGTGTTGCAGCCGAGATGGGACCGACGACAATGCCTTTTGCGCTATCGTCTGGGAACTCGTCTCGTGGGCGTTAACACGTTTCCATCGAGAAACTCTTTTATAACTTCTGGATATCGAGGCTACTATAGGCCGAGAACGAACGGAATAGAAAAGTACTAAGTTAAAAACAAGCTTATCGTTATCATCCAAAGGCTCGGCCGGACATTCGTTAATTCGCTGTATACAATATGCGCATATATATAACCTCGCACAAACGTCTGAAAATTGGTGAACTCTGTGTTCATGCGTGATTCGTCCGATCAGGAAACACCAGCGTCGTGAAGCCCCTCCGCTTATATACACACACAAATTATTCCCTGGGTATCGTTCCCAACTCGATGACATGACGGAAATAGCGGCTTCGCTCCATTTCCAACCGGTGTCTTTATGCGGGTTTCTCCTTACTTTCTATTGAGCGAAGGGCTGGTCTTTTACCATGAAGTATTCCGGGCCAACTCGATCTAGGAATTGGAACTCTCTCGGTTTGGTGAACATGGCCTCTGTAATGGCGAAGTATTCCTTGTAATAGTCCTTGGTAACTTGGTTCTGGATGACGAAAACAGCACAGTTAGCGGCCGTCAAATCTATTTATTCAAATGTGGTCGTGTCTTCACACACCTCGAGAAACCACTCAGGCGACTTTGCCCTAGGACAAGGTTAATACGTATGGTCCACGAATCCACGCCTCGCCAACAGGACTTACCAGTTCTCAACCCAACTAATCTTTCCTGGCTCTTGTGGGCTCCGATACATCTCAAAGAAGAGACACTCGGGTTCGGCAACTACCTTGTTGAATACGGGCTTAAATGCGGCCAAGAAGCGATCAACATTCTCGGGAGCAATGTACACTGTGACGTGCAGACTCCAGCCAGTGGCGAGGGGCATCTTGCGCGGTATGACAGGACTACCTGTGGGGCCTCCAGTTGTCAACGCCGTCGTTGCCGTTTGTGCCGCAAGAGGAATGAACGGTAGCTGTGAAGACTGCAGCATTTTTATACTCCCGTCACGGCTGTTGGTATGTGTAAGTGAGTAGATAGGCCCAGGCAGTGACTGGGTGATTCGACTAAGGTGAAAGTGGAAACTGAGCACGCAGATTGGGAATGTCGAACGGAGAAAAGGTCTCAAAGAAACATAGCACTAAAGGCCGGGTTTGGTATTAATAGAGAATAAGGCAGCTCCTTTCACGGTACGGAAGACGGGTTTCTGATATCGGGCTCAGAGGATCTGGACGGCACCAAAGTACACTGATGGCCGTTTCAGCGAACCGAACGGTTCCCGGAACAGTGCACTGTACTATGCCCAAGCAGGACTAATACCTGTGCAAACAGGGGGCTCGGCACGCGGATGGGACTCCCCAAGAGGGAAAAAAAGTCCCGTGCTCTCATTTACTGTACATGTACAGCACAGCGCGCGACCGTCCGTCTAAGTTCCTTGGGTACAATATGCAAGATGCAAGGGACTATTTCAGGCCCTTTACAGAAGCGAGCAGCGCCCCTGATTGGCTGGCTCGAGCTACAGCGGCCAATGATGTTGCGCCTTGGATGTTAGCCGTGCTCCTGTTGCCCAATCCGTCGCCAAGGCGTCCCCTCATGCCGACCTACCTGCCAACTAACCCCACGCCACGAGCGAGCACGGTCGCCTCGCCGCCTACCTAGGTTAGGTAGGTAGGCAGACAATGTCCCGACACGTTATCAAGCACGAGGCGTCTGTTCCGCCCTTCGTCGGGGTGTTTCGATGGGTTTGATGTGCCGCTGCAGCATGTCGTTGGTATGCAGAGCATGCAAAATGCCGCTGTCCTGCTGCTGTCCTGCCGCTACCCCGCCATGGAAGCATCCAACGGTCACGGCATACTACAAAGGGACGAGTGTTGTGTTGCATGTCTCTCGCCTCAGCACATATACATGCATGCACGCTGCTTCAGTTCAATGGAAATTAATTGCACGATGCGTCGACCGCACACTCCCCGGCCCATAGGCCCCATTGCCAGGCGATAAGCCGCTGGCAGTGCACAGTACAGGCCTGCCCAAACGCCCGATGCAGACGTCAGGCGATCATCACGATCCCCTCTACTCTATTCGACGGTGGGCCGAGCATTTGCACCAACGAGACACCACGACGGCTGACTGACTAATCCGCCGGCTTTTTCAGCTCCAGCCCTCGGCACCTGCAACGCCGTGGCGCGATCCAGGCACGTAGACCGCACTGCAGTCCATCTCGAGAGGCTAAATACTTACATCCTCGAGAACGGTCGAAGCGGCGGTGACGACATGCCTCTGACCACAGCCAAGCCATGGCGTTTATCTCTCAACCAGATTGGCCCTGCTTGGGTTCCACCGCCCTTCCCTATGCCTTCATTCTCGCCGCCATCTGACCAGCACACACACCATCCATCGACCTGAAAAGATTAGCGAGTAGCTTATGCCGCGACAGGATCTCGAGGAAAACCTGGTTCTGGATTCCCCGGCCCTGCAGTGCAGAATCAGATACTGCAACCGTAACCTTTCTAGATGCAGGATGGCTCAGACAGGTGCCGCAGTCTAGCACAACCCAAGTCACACCATGCATTATACACTAAGTCCCTTCGTTGTCCAAGGGCCACTAATTATGGATTCGGCAAGACACAGTTGGTGAGGCCGAGCATATTGCAGCCTATGGTTGAACCCATGGCTGGGTCATTTCCGACGACCTTGCATGACAGCCTGCAAACCAGAGAGGCAACACAAAATATCATACATCCGCGGCATTCTTGTTGCATTGGGCCGAAATGCGATGAATCAGAACAAACAGAACACATGGTGGTCTAATGATTAGCCGAGATACCGGCGTCTTGAAGGTGGCATCGGATCTTTATCGCCTTCCTTCGCACGTGGTAGTCTAGTGCACGTCAGCTTATTCCGGCAACAAGCATGTCTTGTCCGATCCTTCGCCAAGCGTCGATCCGTTCTTCCTTCCGCGGCCGCTATCGCTTCAGTCCCTAACTCCCTATGGCCTCGAAAAGGGAATCGGGGACTTTTCTTTAATTGCATGCGGCAATTTGACGGTTCAGGTCAAGGCCCCTCAGAAATTCGCACTTTGCATACTAAACTCCGAACAAAAGTCGCCCGAGCTCCTTGACCTTGCGGGTCTTCCTCTCTTTGTGGTTCGTTCGTTTTGCCCGTGTACTGCCCGTGGTAATCTAGCCAGTGCCCCATCCGCAGTTACCGCGTTCCCAGCCTCATCACGATTCAGGTCGGGTAATACTCACACAGAATCGCACAATTCGAGACATCTAGGGCGGTGCTACGGCCGGGTGGCGAGGTTGGTAATCCTGTATAATCGACTATTCTAAGGATCGGCAATTCATGCTCATAGGAATAACGGTAGAGGAGCCACATAAATCCCATCCTACTATTAGACTTGTTAGAGCAGCTCTAGACATATTCACATAAAGGTTTGTAACGAAGCACGCAGGATAAGGACCAGGATTAGCGAGCCTGAGTATTCTCCAGTTTCCAAACTCACCGTAGTGCCACTTATTCCATGCAGAGGTCTTTTTAGTTTATATCCGCGGACGACACCATCCCGGCTTGTGAGCGTATATGAGCTAAGGGTATCATCAGGGTCAGCAAACATGGGGTTTTTGTGCCACCATTAGGCCCGTGTACAATTTGACCGCTGGTGAAGTTCTCGGCGTTCGAGTCTGACCAACTCCGGTGGCAGTGTCCAAAGTTTGACAACCTACCAATATCAGACCAGCTGGTTGGTGTCAGAAAAGCCGAGAAGAAATCTTGTATACCCTGTAAACGGGGGCCAGCGATCACGATTAGCAGATAGTGTCACCAACAACCTCCACAGATGGTGACTAACTGGAAGCAGCAAAGGGGACTTGGTGCTACCCTGAGAATAAATATGTGTTGGCATTTAGTGTACTTTTCTGTTTCAGACTCCACTTCTCTTATCATCAATGGTAGGAGAAGAATTGCAGAGTCTGGTTATGACACCGTTTCATACTACCCTACCAACCAAAGTATATATTACTCGGCATTTTGGAAAGTGGATAGAGCAAATTTTTACGACAGCCGACTGGTTTCCTCGTTGGAATGTCCACAATACGATGATAATACTATAGGTTCATATGAAATAACAGAGAATACCCAAGAAATAGGTACACTGGCTGTCCACGCCCCATCGAATGAACCATTCATGTGAAATCGAAAGAAAAAAAGCAATACTTCAACATATCTCCCGTCATTTTTGTCATGATAGACTCGACCAGATTAGTAATACTATAGGAGACACTGGACAATAAATGGCTGTCATCTCATTGACAATATCACGTACACCAAAGCTGGAAATTATTTCACATTAGGCTTGAAGTACGAATTTAAATTAGAACGCTCGAGACCACACCAACTATTCTACTAGTAGTGGTATCCACGTAAAATGGACAGCATCAGTCATCATGATCACTGAATCCTTTTGAAGCCTTAACCCAACTTCAATACGCGTATCGTTTTGCTTTAATAATTGTGCCATATATAAATGTTATTGGCCAGGAGCCGCTAATCACATCCATCAAGAAAGGTATTCCACCAAAAAAAGAACTTCATTACCGCTTTCGGCAGTGAAGTACCACCTGCCTCTACTGTTTGCGGGATCGAGGCCTAAGGACCGTGTGGGTGAGAGGGTAATTAGTGAGACTAATACAGGGGCCCTGGGTACAAAAGGCGGGACGGAGGCCAGGATTCGGGATGTAGGGTGAAACTCGGGATACGGAATAAGGTTGTGAAAGTAGGTGTTCCAGATTCTATATGATGAATATCAAGGGAGGGATAATAGAGAGGCGACTCACGACGAAGAATTGGCCTTTAGAGATAAAGTGACGCCTCCACATGGATAGAGCTAGGAAGTGATGTTTGTCGTAATAACCCCACTACCACTTATACGCTCTTCATCTACGCTTATAGAATCGTAGTAAGGAGTTGGTCCTACTAACCATATTGATATACTAGTAGAGAGAGTAGTATTACTAAGCATATATATAGTAACATAAGCTTAAGCCGCCGACATAGAAAAAGGTCATAATACTATCAGTTTCTCATTCATCATTCCCATCATGACCAGTTAACATCTCCCAGGGAAACCCTTATTACATGCCGAGTTCCTTTGCCGTCAATTATTGAGCCAGCCCAAACCCAAACTTAAACGGAATGTCCTTCCGTTCTTACCCAACCTGAACCCGTAATTAGAAACCAGACCGAAAAGAACAGTCATACGAAAATATCTTCATAACTCATATAATTAATAAACGACAGTTAGGTTAGGTTACCTCATCCTCAGCGTCTCGGTCCATTAATAACCCTATTCTCCACCAACCCGGCAAGCGCACTCTCGGCAACGTGTCTCTTCTCCTTTGTATGATCGTGACGTCCCCCTCCTCCCAGCACCGAATCCGTGGCGGCCGCGCCGATCGCAGCCGTGGCGACCCGCACGGTCCTGTCGGGGTCATGTCGCGACCGGAACGCCTCGACGACCCCCGCAGCCACGGCGGCGCCCGCCGCCTGTTTCAGGTCCGGGCCGTGAGAGCTGGCCGACCTCCTGTGGCGGCTGCTGCTGTGTCCGTGGCTGCTGTGCTGATGATGACTATGGTGATGGCCACTGCTACGACCCCGTCGGTGGTCGTCGTAGTCGTAGTAGTACCTGTCTGAGTGGGCGGAGCGATGGCGGCGCGGCGGCCGCGATACCTCCTCGAGGTAGTACCCGTCTTCTCGCGGGTGGTAGTCGTCGTGGCGGTTGCGACGATCGCCGTAGTGATCGTACACCCGCGTGTCGTGATGGTGGTGTCGGTGGCCGTGCCCGTCGTGTGGTTGGGACGACGGCTTCAGCGTCCCTATGGCCTCGCGCACCTGTCCGCTCTCAAGCGCGTCCAGGAAGGCGTCTGCGCGTGAGCGCGAGCGGTCGTGGGTGCGGCCATGCGAGTGGTGGCCGTGCGATGACATGGCTGTGGTTTTATGATGTAAGGAAAGTAGGTGCTGAATGTAAGTAGCTTTGCGTCTTTCCTCTTGTAAGGTTTTGAAGGATGGACGTTGTGATTATTGTGTGTTTAATGGTGGAAGTGGCTAATAGTTCGCAAACGAGCCCAGCAATTTATAGAGTGGATTCTGTTCGAAGGAGAGTGAAGATCTTTCCCGAGATCTAGATATTCTATACGTTATTACAGTATATACATATGAACGCCTCACCGTCGATGAGGCAATCGAGCCACCCAGTACGCCTACGCCAAGATCCACGTCCTAACAGGCAGCAAATCAGGTTAATTCTCATCGTCATTCGTATGGTAAACCGCGTGCGGCGGGATGGGAAAGTCGACAGGGCTTGGATACAAGATGCCTAACATATTATCTAAGGCCTGTCATCATTATATCATATCTTGTAAAGGATGCTTGTACGTGGTTGCAGATGACACCCCCAGTTCCCAGGAAAAGAAGCGAAGATCGCGCTGCAGCCAATCGTGATCAAGAAGGGGTGACTGGGGCGCGCCACCACTAAGGTGTTCTCGGTAGTGTCGAGTGGAGAGCAGGTCGTTCGCCCAGCCAGAGCCCGACTTTCAATGATCGTCGCACATATCTCTGTTTGAAGCGGCGATCCTCCTGTACGACATCTCCCAAGCCTTGTTGTAGAGACACAGATCTGGACCACTACCTCGTCTCAAAGCAAACAATGTCATTCATAGTGACGAACAGTTTGCTTTTAGCAGCCTTTCACTGAAGCGTATTTGTTCGATATAGTACCTTTCACGCCAAAAGTGGCTTGAGGATTCAATGTGCACAATTACGCAACAAGCAAGCAGGGTGCCAAAGACGAAAAAGGTAGGAGGCTACAATACAAGAGGAAACACCGCGCAATAAAATTAAGCGAACACGCGAGAGAAACCCTAGAGCGCACCGAAGAGCCAAAGTTTTCATTAATTACCGATATTGCCCTTCCACAACCATATCCTTCTCTGTAGGAAGCTATGGCTTTTGGAGGACTGGTCAACTATGTCAGTCCAGCCGAGCCGGCCATGGGGCGATTAAGGCTAGGCAAAGCTCGGTATACATGGGCAATATTCAGGTCCGTGATTTGCTACATAGGTATATGGGACTACGTTCCAAATATACCTACTTAGGTGCCTTTGATTTAAATCCTGGGCCAGCATGCTCTCGTAGTCTTGAGTCGCCTGTTCTACTACGACGCCCAGGGTTAAATATTATGATAACAACAACACTGGGCCTTGTGAGAGGCATCTTAGAAGCATATCAGAAAATCAACAGCTCTCAAAATTACGGTATCTGGAAGTAACCATAAAAAGTTTACTGGTCAACACTCAAGATTAAGCGAGGATAAACACCAATAAATGGGGACGCAGTACTTTCCATAGTCAACATCACTACGTCCAGTTTTTTGGGTCGAAAACTCACCTTGGTAATACCACACTATGCAACGATATGTAGAAGAGGAGCTGTCTACTTTTAGTTGCTGTAGCTGAGGTATCGCGATTAGATTGCTGGTGTCCCGCCTTGGCTACAAAAAAGCTGAGGTCATAATGAAACTAAGTTAGTAACAGCCATTGATGGTACAGAGCGAAGGGGAAAATCAAATATACAGTACCTACAAGAGAGCGATTTGCTGGGTACTAAGCCATTGTGGTTAGATTAGTTTTCGATTGTATTAGTCTTTGTGCATTGTTTATATTGCCCCATGACATGCTCTATGATAGCCTCAAAGAACTAAACTCATGCTGTCAATAGTCAATGCTCCTGTTCAGAAACTCTTCTCTTTGAAAACATAGACAGAATGAAGGTTTTCCAACACTGCCCTACGGAGCCATGGATATATAATGACTGGCAAATACATGCGTTGACGATAATTCTATTAAGCTCACCACAAGCTAGAATAAGACAACAAAATTCCAGCCACCAGCTACTTACAAATTCTCCCGCTTCATAAACAAGAAACAACGCAACTACATATATTCCACAATGTGCCATGTTTATCGTGAGGTCCACAGCGCCTGCGGCCACGCTGGCCAGGTTCGGGTGTTTAGTCGATGTGCTAATATTGGCAAGGGGACAAGCTGCCCGAGCCAGGTAATGGGGCCTGTTCAATCCATTCCTGGCAAATGTGCAGGCTGCCAGCGAAAGGATCAACAGGCACAACGCCTATTCGGTGAAGGTGCCGCCGATTCGGTAAGTGATGTCGATATCTTGCTCGCTGAGATCCGCGCGGCTCGGAAGCACTAAAGAAAAAGCCAACACCACCGCCAAGGGAGCATCGATAACCCACCAGTTCTACATCCGGAAACGGCTATTTCCTTTCGATGTCGAATTTGCAGCATATCGCCAGCTAGACGCGAGCATGACCTTCTCTTTGGACACTTCGTAGGTCGGTCCCGGTTTCCAACTCAACCGGTAGGTCTCCCATCCCCACACCCACACCCCCCGTTCGACACCATGGTTTCCCGTTTCCTCAACATGACGGGGAACTTCTCTCCGAGGCGACCGTGTTCCCGTGGACTACAACTCTCACCAGATGCCGGCGCCTGTCCAAATATTAATCTCGGGTTTGCTATATCGGACGACTGTTTTTATAAAATGGCAAAACACTAAAAAAGGGGCGAAAACATAAAATAATAATCAAAAAACCTGTTTTGATGTTTAGATAGCAAAGACGTTGTTTATTTTCAAATTAATATTGCTTTGTTTTTAATACATAGGCCTTGCCTTGTAAATGATATTCTTGTTGATTATAATTGTTTGTTGAAATTTTAAGTCATTTGTAAAGTGGTCTTCTTTTGAGGACAATCACTTGTGAATCAATTTTGTTTAATACGATGTATTTTAAATTGAACGGGGGGTTAAGAATGCACTCCTGATATTGCAATCAAGTAATAACGGCTTTGTAGATTCCAGTTCCAAGGGCTTGTATTGTCCAAAATTAGGGTTGTCAGGGGCCTTTCAAGTTAACTAATGAGATAACAATATGTAATTAGCGATCCTGTACGAATTATTGCATGAAATTTACTAGATATAAAGGAGTACTTTTACCACTCTTTGTGTAAGTGTTGATTATCAATGGATTTACTCTGAGGTAATCTACGCAGCTTGCCTTATACCTATTGCTATATGATGGCTGGAATTATGCCTATCGGGTTCGATGACCTCTTAGTATTTTTGAGCCGAAGTAGTCAGAGCATCGAGTATGTCTTACAGAGCTTGCTTGATTACAACTGTGAACTGGGCCGAAGACCTTGGGAGGCCATATTCGCTCCGTGGATAAACCGAAGCTCGATAGGGCTGCCGAAGGCAAACGTGAGGCAGCAGCGTTCCGTAAGACAAGCATAGGGATGGGAAAACGACGTATCTCAAAGCCCATGCGCGCAGCCGTGCCGTCAGTCACTGACGACGCCCGTCTCACGTTGCGCTGCGTCGTGTTGCATTCGGCCCCTCCTTTCCCCTGTGCTTAGCCGCACCTACTGGCGTGTGTGAGATCTGGGGGGGCGTTATGTGTTGTCGTCGGCTTCCCTTCATTTAGGCTTCGACCTGGTTTCACTGGACACGTGTGTTCGACCTCCCTAGCAAATAGGATGTGACGAATGACGATGGCGCGGGAGGGATGCCAACTATGTGTGCTCATCGGCGCATGTATACTTCGTTACGAAGATCAGCGTTTTCAGAGGGCCGCGTCTAATTTTCAACAGAGGTCATCGAAGACGATCAAATACACAGGATTATTCAACCGTGCTGATCGAGGGCCAAAGGGCCCTTCTTTTTCATGCTGGTAGGTAGCCCGCGGCTTTGATATTGGCACCCGAACTCGGCAATGGTGATCCCTTCGTGGCTAATCCCGCAGCCTCAAGTTCAGGGGTCAATGCGTTTTCGTCACACGCCAAACACGCGGCCATACATACTACGTAGTATGTAATGTAAGGGTTGTGTAGTAAAGTGCCTCACGTAGTAGCCTATGGGGATGGTAGCGGTACGAGCCGGTTGGATTATTGCTTGTACATTGGTGCGCGCTTGTTGAGGTTAGGGGTTTGTGAGTGCTTGACTTTGCGTGTACAACCGCTATTAATTGGTGCCCGAAGTCCTATCTCTGATAGAGCTTCGTTAATGCCCAATCATTTACAGCGGCAACTAGAAATGTCAACTATGAACTGTCTATGCATTTGTTGGTCTAGGAGTCGTACTGCATGTTACATGCCATTAGGGGCGGGCGTACACAGTTGGTGTCATGACTACGGCGTGGGCGTGTCGTCACGGGCACTTGCATCATCAAATTTAATAATGATGGGACATTAATATCCATACAAATGTGACGTGACAATATGTAGTTTTTATCCGACA
This sequence comes from Xylaria acuta, assembly GCA_022495125.1. Lineage (NCBI taxonomy): Eukaryota > Fungi > Ascomycota > Sordariomycetes > Xylariales > Xylariaceae > Xylaria > Xylaria acuta. The sequence goes on from MU383101.1 coordinate 364,368, forward strand.
GCTAGTAGAGGTTTGTAGTTGATCAGGCGTCGGGAATTTCACATATTTCCTAGCTCGGCGTTGGAGTTTTATATCAACTTGTGCGACAATGAATGAGCATGGGAGCAAATAGAATTGAGTTTCATCGTGGGAACCAGTGGCCGTGCTTATTGCAAGCCGGAGGATCTATGTATGGGCGGTCGTGTACTCGAGTATCTGTAAAGACTATTGATGCCGTCCGTGCGAAACCAGATCTGCGGACCGGCTGATGTAGTAAGGCTTGATCGTTGGTTCCTGCGATATATACCGGGCGATCTTATCGTTTTCATCGACACGCAGCCGCCTCACCCCTAACATCGGCGCTTGGCCTCCTATTGATAAGAGCGAGGGGTAGATGAGGGTGGTTCGTCCGAAAATCCTTGGATAGATTAATCAAGCACTTTGTGATTAATCAATGGGAACGGATCGTGCAACATGTAACCTATGGTTGTTTGTATATGCCTGCCGGCCGTTTGGGTATGACCGCGCTGCCTCGCCTCGCCTGGTCTGGACCCGGGGCTGCTGGGATGTCCTGGGAATGCAGAACTTCTCGGAAATGTCAACCGGAGGAATTCCCGCCATGTTGCATGCAGGAAGGATGGTCCAGCTCCCCGCGATGCTAACAGCAGCGCAAATCTGGACTTGACCTAGCAAAGCCGCTAGGCAGGAGTTGGTTCGTGCTGAGCCAACAGCAGACTGCCTAGCTGGTATCTACCTACATCATGTGCCTACTTGTGGTATTCACCTGCTTGGGAGAAGAGTTGGGGGAGCATCCAATAGGTGCTTATCGAAGCCGTGCATGCTGCCGAGTCTGAGATCCCCAGCCTTTCAGCCCTCCAGGATGTCATGGAGTCGTGTCGGATTCTAATAAAAGCAACCCTGCCTTGCATGGCCGACGGCACCGATTGTCGACCACTTAGAAGGCACGGCTGGGCTGAGATGCGTGGCCTGCCGAGGTTTGTGTGCGGCAGTTCCATGCATGCCTCTCGAGGTGCACAGGCAGAAGCAATGGACCAGAGCCGGCAATGTTAGTGTGATAGGCCCGACAAAATGGGCCGATACACGCAGTACATCGCTACTGTACAGTACGCACGGACGATTTGGGTCTCGACGGTTGGTCGGACAGAGACATCAAGGCACATAACCGCGGAGCAGAGGCGGAGATCTGCCCACTGAGTGCTGGAAATTACTTGCTGGTGTAGTTGTCGTTGTTGTTGTTGTTGTTGTTGTTGTTGTTGTTGGGAATGGCGTATAGAAATGCGATCCGGAAGCCCGATCGTATCGAGACTACCTACTTACCTAACCTAGCAAATATTGAGAGATCGACGCCAGGAACCAGCCCCGCAGATCTATATCTCAGACGACAGCAGAGTGCAAATTCTGCGTGCCAGCGCCCGCTCTTTGACAGGACTCGGCGCGAGTGAAATGAGTGAAGACTCGGGTGGCTGATCTCTGGGCTAGTTTGCTGGCGCGCTAGACTACTGTAGGCGAAAGGACAATGATATATCACGCTTCGTTGGTTAGATGTCGATCTATCTACAGTACCTACCAGGTACGAATAGTGAGTTGGGTTCGATTCCTAACAGCGCTATTGGTATTCGCTTTTAGCTCATTTGACGGTAGGTACTATGCAACGACTAAGTAAACCGACCCGGTGGCTGGGACCCGGGCTACTGGGCGACCGAGTATACACTACTATGTAAGTAGGTACGCTAGACTACCTAGTCTAATGGCTGCTTAAGTATAGCCTTTACAAAGGAAAAGCGGCATATTAAACGTGTCCCAAGTTGGTTAGCCAACAAAATGCCTTACTTGTCACATGCTCATACTTACATGTACTAAAAAGAGAGTGGAGTGGAAGATGTTGATGTATTAGAACGATAGTATAACATAGTAGTGTGAGTGACGTTGGTTGTATGAGGGTAGCATAAATACGTGGCGAGTACAGTGGTAAGCCTGACCGAGACTATGGGTGCGCTTTCATATTGTACTGTAATTAGAGTTTAGGTAATATGACGTTCTCTGATACCTACCCTTTTGAGCTGGGGCGGATTTGGATTATGGGGGGTTGTTATGACTGTCATTACTACAGCAAGCAGTACAACAGTACCATGGTAGTATCGCGGCAATTTGGTGAGGCTGTGGTTATTTTTGAAGGATTCTTCATGAGTATTACAGTACACTACACTAGAGTCTCATTGCATTAGAAGGATTTTGAGTGCATGCCGATCCCTAAAAAAAAACGTACAACGCATGACTGTCTTGTTTAAAGTGGCCAAGTTTTCTTTTATTATACATCTACATGACGCAGAGTCAGCTTAGGGTTGCAGCCAAATAATCCTACTACCTACCGACCTATACGCAGTAGTAAGGTAAGTAGTTAGTTATAAGACAAATGGTCTGCAGCACGATAGCTACCTACTTGCGGACAATGTGGGACTTAGCATCCCGGTAATAGAAATAGAAATGAGAATAAAAGAGTGTGTTAACATCTACCACTTCTAGCATTGGTGGACAGGATGTGATGAACAAATCCAGTATAGATAGGTACGGTATAATTACCAAGTGTGCCCCTGATCGTAATTATGTCGGCCGAAAAACAAGTTTTGCCCTAGTTTGTGATCCTATCTTACCTTCGAATGCTACCATGCAATGGCACCTTGGTGTCGGATGGCATGATGGCCAGTACGTCAGCTCCATAACCCGTCTTTCAAACATCGAAACATTGGACTCACTCCTATGCATACACTACTATGCTAAGTTGACGATAGAATACGTACCCCACACGGAAAACGTCCAAGTACATATGTAGCTCATGTGCTTCATTAAACTTTTCTCCACTTGCATGATATCTGAGCGCAATGCCCGAGGGCCTAGACTTGCTAATTAGCCTGGTTCGGGGCATCTGGGAGAGGTAACTGAAGGTTTGATGGTAGGGTGATTCCTATGTGGTTTCTGTGCGCTGCAGCGTACCCGAGTGACACCTGTGCGTTTCAACTAAGGGCCACATGTTTAGCGGGGAGCAAGTGAACATCATTGCCTGTTGTGGAATTGGCATCCAAAGATCGTGTCGGTAGGCTGGGGATTACGTGCTGAAAACGTGGTCCATAATTCTCCGAATTCCCAGACATGGAACGCCCCAAAATGTTATTTCTTTAGTCCTTAATTTTTGTTGTGCGAGCCAGTCCTACGGTATAGCAATTAATTGAACACATATGATCTCTCCAGTTCTGCTTGCTGATGGTTGAGTACAGTAGGCGGTTTTGAATTATAGTAGTTCTCAAATACGCAGTAGAGAAGCAGACACTCTCTCGCTAAATGGTCCATGCTAGCATTAATCGGGGCCTCCGCAGGGATCGTAAGAGGGCCACTACACCGAATGGGGTAGGCTTCGGGAATCCAGTGCTGACAGCGTACAGTCGAGACGCTACTATTTACACTACTTCGATCCACCGCCTAGCTTGTACTAGCCCAATTCCTCTTGCATTGGCATCCCGGTTCAGGGGCTTCTTAATAGGTACTTGTATCTACAGTACAGCATTTTGACGAACGCTTTGGTAACCGACCACACCAGTTTGACAAACGACCCTCAGACAGCTTCAACAAGGAATGTGAATCAGAGAGCACACCAAAGTATACGACCCCGGGAGATACTACCTTACACTGGGGTCCGCTGCGGCAGCGGTTGTACACGAGTACTCTGGATACGTCTAAGCTACCTCCTGAGAGCACAGAAGCTGGAACACTGCAACGGGCAAGGGGTTCTCTGCGTCGCAACCCTGGCTCAGACGATGCCGGGACATCCCTGTCTTAGTCTTCTCCAACTCTTTGTCGGTTGATACGATCTCTTAGGGACCTAACCTAGCGTACGCCCGTTCGTTGCATCGCGACATGCCACCTGGGTACGCAAGGCAAAACGGCCGTACCTCCCACAAGTTTCATCTCCCAACTTCTGAGTGACTGTTTTTTCTCGAGTGTTGTAGCTTGCACATACTTATTCAGAACCAATCCTCCTCTACACTAGTTCGTCTCATAATCTGGCCTTCCTATCAATTGCTCCCCCGCAAGTCCGGCACTGTTGGGAGCGCTTATTAGCCCCAGCCCAATACCGTAATTGACCGTTTGTCGCCCCAATTTTAATTCACGATATGTGAACCCCTGAATTGCTCGAACCGCATCTCGTCGCATCGCATCGCATCGCGCGCGACTTCGCAGAGCGCCGTTGTGTCTTCCAGCATCGACTGTTTCCGCACAACAGAACATCTGCTCCCGAGTCATCAGGTAAGTTGGGTTGGTTTCATTGTCGTCGTCGTTGTCTTTTGTTTCTCTTCCCCCCTTGAGGCGTGGCTCAGGGAGTACATCGCATACCTTACCTTCGAGCGCCTCATGAGACCACCGTGTGGTACAGAGCTTATTCAGCCTCTGCCATCCATCACGTATCATTGCCACGAAGAACCTTAAAACGGCCCAGCCTGGTTCCCTGGTGCTACTGCCTCCCAAATGTTCCCCCAATCGGTGACCGAGTGGTTACACTACACCACCCTCCCAGGCCATGTCGCATTCGCTGACCTGCTCTGCTGCCTCCCGCTGACCCATCCCATCCCCCATCCTTACCGACCCATCCCGGTGTCGCATTGCCTGTTGCCGGACCATTTCGCAGAGTCTGGCGGCTGCTGGCTGGTCAGATCATACACACATACAGCAGCACTTGAGCGTGGGCTGCGCCGGCTGTGTTGGGGTGCGTCCCAGCTCTGGACGGGTATTCATTTTACTGCGTCGGGCTGCCGGGATGTTTCGTCTGCCGTCCCCAAATTTATTCTGCTGATGCCAATCCTTTCTGCTTTGGTGCCCATCTTCGGTGAATCCTTCGATGCTGATGCCTCCTGCGAAATAGTGAAGGATCGGATATCTGCACCCGCGCCGAATCCTCATGCAACAAACAACCTGAGCCGACACCACTCGACCCCACGCCGCGGCGGGCTGTTTCTTTTGTGGCCAAGCCTCGCTCTCCATCCTTTGTGCGACGCGAGACAAAGGCGCCCCCCTACTTGGGTCTGCTACTGGGACAAATATGCCCATCGACACCCTTCCTCCCGTTGACACAGCCATGGCGAACGTCTCGTCGAACGGTCGTTCGCGCGCCTACAGCACATCTAGCGACCGGCCATCCACCATTGGAGTCACCGGTCTAATGTCACCGCCCCTTTCCGTATCGCCAGAGGCAGCTTTTATCGCAGCCTCGGCTGCTTCCCAGATCGTGACGAATGACCACGATAGTCTTTCGGGAACATGGTATGATCAAGTCGGCATCGAGCCTGCGGCGGAAACTGCGTTTGTTTCCAATGGCGCCCTGCAGCTCGCGAACAACTTCATCGACCATTTGTTGTTTAATGTGCTCGCTACTGCCAAATCCACCGCCCTCCCCTCACTCCGATCTGCTGTTGTTGAGGTCCTTAAACCGAAACTTGCGAAAGACGTCATCAATTCCGCCGACGAGGAACTCAGGGAGTACCTCGGAGGCGGAGAGATCGAGAACCTTGCTCGCTCTGCCCCCGCTGAAGCAGCGAGAGACTGGGACCTTGAACTGGTCTGGAAAAGGACGCGGCTTCGATGCATGGTTTACTCGTCTCTGGGCGATATGGAAGAGGAGGATGAAGATGGCTACATAGAACAAGAACACCTGGAAGGAGAGGCTGACGATGTGCTAACCGAGCTTGTATCCCCCGCAGTTGCTATCTTCCTAACATCCGTACTCGAGTTTATGGGCGAGCAGGTTCTCATTGTGGCTGGGCAGGCAGCATTTAGCCGACTACGAGCGAAGTATGAGAATGAGCTCAAAGATGGCACACGACGACCTGGCGATGTTTCTGATCGAATTGCGGTCGAAGAATCAGACATGGAGCGAGTGGCTCTTGATAGGACCTTAGGCCGGCTATGGCGTGCGTGGAAGAAGAGGATACGATCTCCTACGGAAGCCAATTATTCCCGTCCATTCTCTCGAAGCTCGGTAAATGGTTTTGGGGCCTATCACCAGAGGCGCGAGAGCAATGCCACAGAACCCACAACTGTGCCACCACCCAACGAGCTGAACACGGCCACAGACGACCAACTCAGCCGGTCAGGTAGTATCCAGGATAGGGCTCAGGCCCCCATCAACAGCGAGAGCGAATCTCTCGATCCTTCCATGTTTCCTTTGCCGGACAGTGACGTCGAAGCAACCTATAGTGACGAAGAAGAATCCGAAGAAGAGGATCTTCCCTCACGCCCAAAGAGCTGGTTTGTTACGTCCGGTAATCTAGATGTCGGAAAACCATTTACTTCTATATCCACGGTCAAGCGTACATCTTCTCTTCCATCTCGGAAGAAGCCTCGGTATAGCTTAGTCTCGTCTAGGGAAGACACTTTGGATACTGAGAATGCTGGAACTTCTATCGAGCCCGCCGAACCTGTACAACCTCAGGATCCCTCGGAAATCAAGACTGATGTGGAGATGATGGTCCAGACTGAGGTACAGACGGACAGATTGGTTGATAAGGCTATTGTAGGCACTGCAGGTGTTGGGGAGGCCGTGGCACTTGACCCCACTGTTGGATCTAAGAGTGTTGCCGCTGAGACCGATGTCAAGGAAGATCAAATTGATGGTGATATCGAAGAGTTTGCAGAAGAACCAGAGATCTTGACCTCATCACGGATATCCGTTGGAGGAAGAAGCTCACCCACATTCTCAGAGTCTGGGAGACCTTCCTCTATCATCCTGACAAGGTCAAGCAGTGTCCGCTCTGTTAGAGTTATCGAGGTCCAGGGACCACGCTCGCGAGCAAGCTCCATTGAGTCAAACCCACGCAGCCCTACGCCACGTAGTCCTACTCCACGCTCATTCACTTTCTCTCGTGAAGGGGGCAGCTCCAGGACTCCGCCCATTGTGGAAGAGAACGACCCTTATGCGATACCTTACGTCACCGTTACCAATACCACATCAGGCACTATGTCGTCGTATACTGAGGGTGTTCGCGATATTAACACGACGCTGGCTCCACCTCTGCGCAATCGTTCACCTCCTAAATCGACACCTCCGTCAATAGTCTCTCATGTGTCAGCACCGACCGATGTGACTGTAATTAACAATAACACAGGCTTGCCACACGAAGAACGGTATGATAGTTTCCAAAGACCACTGAGTGGTTTGAGAAACCCACCAATGCCAACCTTACCGGAGAGGAGTGCAAGTAGACCTGTTTATGTACAGACAACATCTACACAACGTACGTCGCCTGAGTCGCCGAGGTTGCCACGCTCTATACACAGTGATTCGTCGTCGTCGGCTAGGTTTAAGCCAAAGCGGACATCTGAAGAGAGTGGCTCTAATAGTCCTGCGGATGTTGCTCGTAATTTCGAGGAGTTGATTCAAAGTAATCAGACTTTACAATACACATTGACACCGGAAAATATGCGAGACATTGATGTGAGTGACCCGCTCCGATCACTCAGGTCGGACCTAACAGTGAGACAGTCTCAGTCCCCTCAACCCAACGGCAGTCCGAGAACCAGCCACAGGAGTAGGAAGAGTGAGGATGGCAAAATCAGACGGCGTTCGGGGTCCTCCTCTATCAAGAGGTCCATATCTGTCAATAAAGCAACGGGCTTATCCTCCCACCCTCCCGCTGATATGTCGATCAACGGCAAATACAGTAACGGTCCCTCCAAAGCATTACCCCCAGTATCTTCGAGGAATCGCACAGGGCCCGCGCCCCAGGCCAGGGAGGCTAGAGTTCCAAGAGAATCAATGCAAGATTTCGCCGAATTCATTCGCTCTACAGGACCCACAGGGGCGAACATCAGTCGTACGAACGGAGCATTCGCAGGGACTTCGAAAACCACACGAAGCGTCACTGGACCGCCATCTATCATGACAAGCTCCAGTATGGAAATTCGACGAGGACCTAAACTTCAAGCTAGGGATGCTGTTGTCAATGCATCCGGCGAAAGCTCCGAATTAATCGATTTTATCCGCCGTGGCCCGCCAAATACTAATGGCAATAATCACCGAATCCCACGTACGGTTGCCCCGTTTCGAAATACTCAAGATTCTGACTACATGACGAGTGCTGTCGGAGGCAAGGCAGTGGATGCTATCATCCCTAATGTCCGAACTAGCCAAGCCTCAACAAATATAACCGAAGCATCCGCCCCATCGTCGATGAACTCGCAGAGTGCGCTCTTGAACAAGTCAAATAGGCAGCAACTATATGCTGGTAGTAGTTTTGACGAAGACGATATGATGCCAAAGCGAACGCGGAGACGAATCCGTGACCCATACGCGGTCGATTTCAGTGACGAAGGAGACGACGAATTTGACGTAATTCCAAAGCCGAAGCCTAAACAGGAAGAAAGCCTGATTGATTTCTTGAACAACTACCCACCACCCGCTGAACCTGTAGCTCAGCCATTCGTTCCACCAAAGAAGAAGTCGAGTGCTCCCAATTTGATTGCGAGACTAAGATCCGGCTCATCAGCTGGTCTCAACGGGTCTGGCCACAGCCGAAAAGGATCAATTGTGTCCGAGAGTCGAAGTCCAAGTAGCCGGATGGGCCTGAGAGCCGCCCATACTCCCATCGTTGTCCCAACCGTGGTGGATAGACATGGCGCCTTCATCAGATCACCCGACTCCCCTCGTACCACTTCCTTTGGACGCGTCCCTATGAAAAAGTTTGAGCCTCGGGATGCTTCTTCGTCGGGCTCTCAGACGGCAGATCTAGCCAACTTCCTTCGTGATTCACGACCCCCACCCTCGACAGCAACCTTCTCGCCTCCATCCGAAGATAAAGCTAGCAGTGGGTTCTCTCGGATGTTCGAACGCCGCAAGAAAGCATATTAGTCTATTTACTTGGGTTGCTTTATCCCTCGCTTGTATTAGTTCTTTACCAGCACAAGCTTCGGAAGTACTGGTTCGAAATCCAGTATATGAGCAAGAGACGCGTTATGACGACCTCGTAGTAGGTTAGTGCACGGAATACATATCACCACCGAACCCTGCATTTCCGCATTGACGAAAACAACATTGATACCATCTCTCTTCTTTTCATTTTAGACTGCTTACAAGCGCAAACGCTTCACTAAAAGGGACATTCCATGCTGGGGGCGGTAGCTCTCGTTTGCTGAATTAGCGTGGACTATGTGCCTGTAGTGATTTTAATGGTGGTTTATCCTCCCTGGGAGGTTTTATACGATATTTACGGCAGTGATGACACTTGAATATACTGTTGGCTCTTGCCTGTACTTCATCCGAAGGCTTTAATGGTCTCTTTGCGTGCACTAGATAATATAACTTTCTCCGAACTTCTGGCGGGCACGTGCACGATGGTATGCGTTATTCTATAGGTTTCTCGTGAGGCCATGACGGCCTGATGCTGATGACAGCGATCCGTGGGGCGCGTCCCACAGTCACGGCGATCATAAATCCCGCATCGATTGATGGTGGTTTTCATCACACTTTGTTTCCTCACCACTTCTCCGCCATATAATCTACATCTACGTAAGGAATAGAGGGGATAATGTGCGAAACAATAGGCAGGCCCTCTTCGCTTGCTTCTCCCATCGCTCTTCGACATGCACCATCCATCAAGATAACCAAAAATTTTGTGTATTACAGTATTAAGAAAGAAAGCTAATGATGTATAGGACAGGAATGTGAGGGCGGCGGAGTAGTAGTCTCAGCAGTAGAACCACGGGCCGCGCCCCTTCGTCTACTTAGGTTGGTGAGATGACGGCGTTGGGTGTGATAAGAGGTCTCGGGAATCCGGCCTAGCCATTCTCTCTTCCCGGGGGGATATATCGGATCGCCATGACTCCTAGCCCGGGACTTTTGTCAATGTGTGTCAACGTCTCTGGGGGGGGGGGGGGGGGGGGAAGGGAAAACAGGCGGGCTGCCCTTATGCAGCGGGCTAAATGCTGACGGGAGTGAGTCGACCTTTTTGCCCCAAATTAGTGGACGATGGTCCCAGTTGAATTACGTC